>VXBA01005457.1:0-239268 GCA_013399895.1 Serilophus lunatus
TGTGCATGAAGAATTAGAATTTCAGTAGAGGCATGTCCTATACCATGTGCTTCCATCAGAGCTGCATACTAAAGGTACTGTATACCACTTCTCTGGTAAGACAGGACTGATTACTGCTACAAAGATGAAAAGGACATTTGATGCCTAAGAAGATCTCTGTAACACCACTTGTAGATGGCATTCCACAAGCAAAAATACAGCAACAAAAATGTCCAAAAAAAACCTCAAGCAAAAAACACTCAAAAGGACACAACCCAAAATCAAAAAACCTATCACAGCAAAACCAACCTGCTGGAGGAAACAATCTGTCTCTCTCCCTTCTCATGAAGTCAAAGGCTCTCTGGGAAGTTGTCTTCATATTCCAGTCAACAAATGTAGAAAATCATAAAGGTGTCTTAACTGAAAAAATATATTACTCACAGCAAGTCTGGGCTATCTCAGTCTAAACAACAAAGCAGTTTAGTTTATTTAGGGAAGACAGACTAGTGGAGAAAATTGTTATCAAACCACAAAATGACTAACCAGGGACATCCCTGAAAAGAGATTTACTTTCCTAACACAATCGCACAGATTGTTTGTTCTGGTTTTTATGCTCACAGACCAATGCAAGAGAGTTATGTGCAAAGTTAGGATAAGGCACTTAAATTCCTCTCTAATTATGGTGCCAGTCATGTAGACATCTGTGTATTGCCAGAGAACTCTATATATTCCCTGGGCCATTGCGGCACCCAGGGTGACCGAGGAGTAGGAATCCTCTGGCCATGCATCCTCCTTTCCTGGTCACATTCCTGGCACTGTAGTGTGATGAAAAACATCTGCTGAGGTTGTTTCCCTAAGATCAGAAAAGACCCACCGAAATATGGCTGAGCTGGATTAATTAACACTGTTTGTGCAATTGTTTTATAAACTTTCAAAAGTAGCGGAGGAATTTTTTGTCACCTTACTTAAAAACTGGAAGAAACAAAAAAAACCCCCAACAACCTAAAGGAATGAGGAATAGGTAAAAAGTGGATATAATCAGAAGTCCTTCTGACTTTTTGATGTGCATCTTCTAATGTTTTCTGAGATGAGTGAATAACTGTTTCTCTGCTAAAAAAAAAATGCAGGCTCTGGAGGGGTGATTTTGGAGCTGTCTTTAGTCTTATAAGATTTGACATCTGGAATTTGGTGGCCAGCATTTCTTAGCAATAAATGAAATGCAACAAATTTTATGAAATTATGTGGAATTATCATTGCTATTTACTGATTAGTCTCAGTTAAATACTGTGAGTAACAAAATAAAATTTGGGGGAAATTATATAACTTGAATAGAGCCTGCACTGCAATTTTCATGTCAAGTTTTAATCTATCTTGTAGATTCATTATCAGTTCATCATGCAAATGAAAAACTATACAAAAATATGCTGCCTTTTTATTGCACTTTACAAAATATGTGTTGAAAAGCATGGGGTAAAAATATGTTTACAAAACTACTCCACATAATCCACATGAGCAACTAATACAAATATCCATAAAAATGAAGGTCAGAAGAGAATTGTTTCCCAGAGTAATTTGTCTAGCATGAACTGGCCCAGGACAACAGATGACTATTCAGTGTGCTGCCTCATGTAAAATTCAACTATTTCCCAAAACATAGGAGGAAAAAAATAAATAAAAACAATATGAGGAAGCAATTGATATTATCATTCCCCCATTGTTCTCTACCCTGTAAACCAAAATAACTCGAAGGACAGTATGAAATCCCCTGATAAAGAAGACATAAGCCTCCAAAATCTTTCTGTTAAAAAAGATAAAAACTAGAAAACATCAAGAATACCACACAGTTTCTTTTCCCAGAAAAATTTTTGATGCTTAGGAAACTGTCTTTGGTGGCAAGCTTCATACACGGGCTATGTCATAAGTATACAGGCTGGAAGCAGCTCTAAACCTACACCAGGATGAGATTTGTGTGCAAATATTTCTTCTTTGCCTGTGCCTTGCTCTCCCTGGGAAGAAAACCCAGGCACGTAGGAGGGAGCTGCAGAGCTAGGGCTAGACCTCCAGCAGCAGGCAGGACACCAAGGAACCCACCACATTCTCTGAGACAGGCACCAGCCTCTCCAAGACATTCACAGTTGACAAAAACATCTTGCTATAATACCTTCTTTGGCCTCCTGTTTGCCACGGGAAAAATGAAGCAGGGCACACTTTTTGGTCTCTAAAGAGAAAGTTAGGCAGGTTCCAAAGCAGCTGGGAGAGAGCCAAACCCAAACCTGAAATAAGCACATGCAATGCCCTCGGTGTAGCAAAAGGATGCACTATATCCTAAACCACAGAGCCAGGGCAAGCAGGGTTTGTGACAAGACTTATCATTTCTCTGTTATGATCTAGTCCTGCAGGCATTTTATATTAATACAAAGTAAGCACTTGTGATGATTAAGGGAAGCGTACAGTTGGATCACTTTGTTGTTCAGTGGCCAGTCATAACACAAAATCTGCTAGTTAGTGCAGAAATAGGGTGTTTCAGCCTGTTTGTGGTTACTGTCTGCTCTAGCATCTGGGTTGATGCAGTGAGCTCTTTGACATGGACCAGCAGCGCTGTTCCATGACTTCATTAGCTCCCTTCTCGCTGCTGCACGTTTATCTCCAAAGAAACAGTTTATGTGCTTAAAGGAAACACAAGAGTTTATCAAGAAAGTTTACATGGGTCACTTTTGACTGTTACCATCAGATCCCTGAGCACACCCCTGCTCTGGGGACGGCCCTGACACACACCACGTGGCGAGAGGGGACGACTTCTTGGGGCAAAATCCCTTCAGTTGCTGAAGTAGGATTTCACACCTGGACTCTAACCAATCTGAGCATAAAAGTCGTCGTTCTATCTGTCTCCCGCTTCTTTTCCAGTTCCTGTCCTTTTGAGGATGGTATCCATATATGTATGGCTTGGTGCTGTTTGTTTATGCCTCCCCCTGTGGAAGCAGACTGTAGGACTCACAGTACAAACATCTGATGTAAATAAGTGTTCTGAAAGGAGATTGGAAAACTGGCACAGCCATCCACACAAAAGCAAGCTCCTAAGCAGAAGACAGGCAGTGTTGCGGTATTCCAGCCTGTGCTGCCTAATCAAAACCAGGGAACAGGGAATCTCAGCGAACACCACCCTGCATACTGCCCTCTGCACATCCTCTACTCTTTTCTGAATCATTCCAATGGCATGCCCAAACCCACTTAATACTGCCCTAAGCAGCGCCATGGCAGCGACTTTATTAGAGAACAAGGCACTTGCCAGAATTATTTCACAACCTCATAACGACACGTTAAATGGTTCCTCTGGCTGTTTCCACTTGTGATGCAGCTGGCAAGAAAACCCTGCACAGCACTTGCATGAAAAGGGCATGATGAAAGAAAATATTTCCCCTTAGCAATGTAATTAATACCTAATTGTATTCAGAGCTATCATTTCCTTTTGTATATATTCAAATATATATGTAGAAAACACTTGGAAGCATATAGGTAGGGGGGAAGGTGGAGGGAGGCAAAGAAGAAATTTGAGATGTACTTAAAAAGTAACTTTTAACACTTCTGAGAATTCAAGCTGAAAAAATAATAGAAAAGATCCCTACCCCTCAGAGTTGACAAATGGATTTTTTAGACTGAATTAATGCTCTGCTTATCTATTCACTGTCTGTGCAGCCTCCAGGAAAAACACAGAAGGGACAGAACTCCAGATTCTGCTATGATAACCCCAACATGATTCTTCTGCTTTCCTCCTGCTTTTCCTTTTGTATTTTTGTAAGTTCTTTTTCATTATTATTACCCTGATCTTCCTGTTCCTGGTTTGAAAACCACTCTACAGTTCTTCCCGTTATTTCCCTGCCTGACACCTTCACTGAAAACACACTTGTTTCTCTGCTACCACTTTCAAATTGAAGTCAGGAGAGCTGGATTGGTTCCCCTTATATACAGGTGATCCTGTAATGAATTCCATAATGAATTCCACCTGAGATGTTTCAGTCCTTAATGATGCTCTTGCATTCTGTTATCCTCTGCTAAGAGGTATTCCTGGGTATGGCAAATGACTGCTCCAAAGCTTGGTAACAGTGTAAAGATAACTTGCTGAGTTATGTGTGTAGCATTCATAGAACCACAGAATAACAGAATGCCTTGGGTTGGAAGGAACAATAAAGACCACTTAGTTCCAAACACCCTGCTGTGGACATAAACACCTTCCACGAGAGCAGGTTGCTTCAACGCCTATTTAGCCTGGACTTGAACACTTCCAGGGATGGGGCATCTGCAGTTTCTCTAGGCAATACATGTGATTTATGGATAGGAACTGTACCTGGAGCTTCAGATCTGTGTCTCCTTGCCTCCTAGGAATCATAGAATTACCTGATTTGGAAGGGACTCAGAAAGATCATTCCTCAGCTGCTCTGTGGCTGTGCTACCCATATGTAATAAATGAAAAGTAGTTTGGACAGATCACATACATACCTATTGAGTTTCCTCTTTGTGGCTGGTGAAATGATTCAAACCTTATGTAACACCTTGTTTCACTGAAACGGGAGCTTTGAGATGGTGATAAATGATAACCTTTTACATGTAAATCTATACATAAAAACACCTCAGATCAGTGTGTTTTTATGCCACTTCACCCATGGGAAGAGTTTTCTCTCAGTAAAACTTTTCTTATTGCAAAAAAAAAAAAATTAAAAAAAATTGGAAAATGTTGAGTAACTGCTCATTTATACTTCAGAAATACCTGGCCAGTGTAGGTGTTGATGGTGCCCAGGAGTTAAGAGGTATGTGTTAAAATCACTGAACTTGCTGCAAGTTATTTTTGTGAGTAGGAGAGGAGTTCAGATTTAGGAAGGCAGACAGACTCAGTGTGAATGTGTGGGCAGCACAACAGTCTGGTAGGCACTTCGCTGAAATTTGTGATGTCATGGCAGTACCAAGGAACTTTCTTTTCTTTCTGTATGTGTTCAAATAAACAGTAGGGCTTCAGTTCTTCTCTGACACTGTTAGGAATAGATTTATTCTTCCTTCTCATTCTTGGAGACCAAGTTAACACAGATAGGCTGAATAGATTTCCAGGTTCACTGATGACCTCACGGGAATTGAATAACGAAATCATATCTGCCTCTTTACTGAAGAGAGACAGCCCAAGCTTACACAGATCTAATTATTGCATTTCTTGAAGATAAATTGCAGCCTTGAAGGCGTCTCACAATCAGTTATCAGGCATAGCTCCATGGGCACCAACTTTCATTTTTCTCCAGAACAGTGATGTACTGCCAATATTTAACAAGGGGCTCCCACTAAAATTTCCCTATTAATCTGTTCTATACCGTTGTGTCCCTCAGGCACATATTCTTGCAGGGAAAGAAAACAGTAATGAAGAAAATCTATTCATTTATTTTTACATTACTGTTTAAACATTTTCTGAGGGTCACAGCCAAAGAGAAAAATAACACCACTTGGCAAACAAACCTCTATTATATGTACTTTTGCAGGAAATGTTTATACTTCATTCCTGTTAAAAAAAAAAAAAAGGGGGGGGTGGTGGAAAGCTGGAGCACTTATAAAGTGGTGTTTGACTTGTGATAGCATTAGTAGCAGCAAAGATATGGAGTTACCTTTCTGTGAAAACTGGAAATAGCCTTTTGAAAAGTCTGAAAAGGAACAAAACTGGTAATTTCAAGTGTGGCAAGAACAGCAATTAGTGAGTGAAGGTGAAGGGATTCTTCATAAAATGATCACCAAATTACTGTACTAAGCAATTCAATCCACTGCAGTGGAGTAGAGGAACATACAACTAAGAAATAAAAAAAATACACTGCACCACTATATTTTTAGATAGAAAGAACTCTGCTCCACATAAGGGCTGGTCGCTAGATAATATAGTTACAAGAGGATGAAAAGAAATCACCCGATTTAACAAGTATCTAAGGGGTGCCACAGTTCCAGTAGTGTTAGGAAATCATCCCAGTATTCCTTACAATTTGGCTGCAAAACCTTAACAAGGCTCTCAAGGAACACAAGGAATTTGCTCCAATGATGTTCACTTTTCCCTTTTTTTGAACCAAATCTGACTGTGTTTTCAAATTGGCTAAATCATTTACTTGTATTTGCCTTAATGAGCGACTAGAGATATGTTTTTAGGTTTTATAGATTGATTCCAAATGCAAAACAATTGCTACTTTATTTTTATTGCTGGTATATCTGGTGGAATTGTTAATGTCCTTATATGAACTTTTAATTCTTTTTTTAATTACAAACAAAATTATTCTTACTCTGAAGTGAAAAAATACTTATTTCACTTGGAAGTTCAGAGCTTGCATGAGCTTTTCTGTTATTGCTCTGTCTTACTTGACTTTTTCAATGAACTGATGTGAAAAATATTGGGATGACATGACTACTCATCCCAATAATGAGCCCTGCTTCCTCACCCCAATAATTAGCAAGTAGCCACCCGTTATTAAGCAGACCAAATATTTCAATAAAAGGTCCCACTGAGTTGTCTCTCTTCCGAAAAAGATTTCACTTCTAAATTGAAATAATGAGGCTCTCCCAAACTGATAAGCAGCTCAATCAAGCCCACTACACTGGATTCATAAATCTCAAGCAGAGTTTAATTATGAGCAGAGCTTTCCTGACAAAGCCAATAATGGGGCCTTTTCCTCTCGCCTGCTGACTAGTTGTGGTTCCCATGATTTCAGTAAATCTCTGTAGACCTGCCTGCAAGGAAAACAGTTTGAAGTTTAGACATCACTTAAAAGGGAATTTGAGGGAGCTGCAAAAACGACGCCCCAATGATGATGGCTGTTAAACATTGGAGGCAAACAGCTGACAACGAAACACCCAAGGAAGTAATTAGCAAGACAAAATCACTTCCAGTTAGTCAACTCAACAGCAATCCTACGTGGTCTCAGAGGGCTGATCCCTTTGAAAAAAAGATCACCTCTAAAAATATACTCTTCTCCTTTTCACAGAGGAGGCATTTGAGCAAGTGGAAGAATGTACAAAGCAGACTATGATAAGGTGGGATCACATGCACCTTTCTGTCCTCTTCTAGTGCTACAAGGCATTCACAAACACTTTGAACATACATATTGTTCAAAAACATATAAACATGGCACTTGAGGACATGGTTTAGTGGTGAACATGGTAGTGCTGGGTTATCAGTAGGATTTGATGATCTCAGATGTTCCAATTTCAGCCTTTCTATGATTCTGTGACGCTCTGATCCTTTCTGGGGATGCTAAGAGCAAGATTCAGCATGTGAGAGAAAAAGTCATGCTGAAGTAAATGAGATTAGTCAGTATTTCTTTTTAGCAAAATCATAACTCTGACTGAGTTCACACTTCCGTATGACTGTTTAAAAACAGCAGTAAATTGGTTTTAAAACTTTTTGGACTGAGAGAGTGTTAACTGCAGCAGTTTTTTTGATGAGGAAAAATACAAACTTTAGAAATTCAAGCCAGTCAAACACTCAAGGCAGGGGTCCTTGCCTCTGTCTCCTCTATTAAGAAGGAAAAAATATTTGATGCTGATGAAGTAACAGTGTCTAACTGAAACATCCTACATATACAATTAAAGACAAACTATTCAGTTGTCATGCTCTTCAAAAGGAAAATAAAGAACTCAGATATAACAAACCCTTCAAATACAGTTTACAGCAAAAAGATACAGCAGAAGTTTTGTCCTCTTCTGGCCTCTCACCATCGCTTCAGAGCTAACAGAGTCTGCAAAACAAAGCTCAATGGAAGCTTAAGATATCTGAAACTTTAGTAGTTTTACACTGTATTCAATGTTAACACTTAAGGCTAATGTGTAGCTCTGACAAAAAAACCCCCAAAACGGCACATTCCATCTTTGCAGAGAGTGTATTCGATTTTAACTGATTTATTGTTGTGCAGTGTGGACTTCAGGGAAATTACTGCGCTGTGGTGTTTCACAGATTACACAGGGTACAAGCCAAAATATTTGTTGTGGAAGCAACCATTTGTTATATTTGCAAATCTTAATAGGCCATGTTGGGGGAAAACAAATTCAATACTACTGGAAATATTTCTGTCACACAGAGGAGCTGGAAGACAAAGACATACACAGTGAAATGAGTCTTGTACCATATACCTTCAGCGCTCAAAACTCTTGCATGTCTAACACATACCAAACTCATTTAAGGGATATATATTTTACTGAGTAGGATTCCAGTGAGTTCTAATGAGCCATGAAAAAAACCCAAACATTATGGAAAGGCTTCCAGTTTCACTAAGAATATGAATTGTTAACATCTTCCCTTTTGAATCTCCTAACCTATTTGTTTAATAACCAGATCCCGATTTTCAGCCTCTGGTTTTAATCTCAAAATATTTGTGGCTCATTCTTCCTGAAATTATTAGAACTAATGTCTTTAATTTGAGTATGAACAAGAACACAAAGTGAGGATTCTGGAAAGGGCTTCTTCATATCATGTGTGTGCTTGGTCACAGCTTTGTGCATTTCACGGTGCATTTTAGTTCACAAGTCATTTCTAGGAATTTGCTGCATATGAGGAAAATGTCCTTCCTGTGCTTACCAAGGTGTGATATGTGCTTGTGTAATCTTCCTACCTTTAATTTTAATTTTGTGAGAAAGTGTATACAGATTCTTAGGCCTCACATAAAATCTCTCCAGGATTTTCTTATGGACTTAAAATGAAGTAGAGAAATCTGGGGGTTTTTTTAACAGTTCTTCACAGTTGACTTAAGGAGAAGCATATGATGAATCCATCCACTTACACATCTTTCATCTTCAATGAGCAAACCAGAAAATTTTCAAGCAACCTTATTAAGATTTCTCCTGACCATTTATTAATGACATAATTTAAAAGGTACATTCAAGTGTACTGGCTGTCCTCTCAGCAGAGGAAAAGTCCCGCTGTCTGTGCATTCTCTGGTAGGCTGTGAAACTGCAGGTTTATCTCCATGCTTCCCAGAGACTAAGTGTACCTTAGACTTGAGGACTGTACTCAAACCTGGAACTATCTGACTTTCAGTGAAAAATGAACATGTAAAGAAGTGGAACAGAGCATAAAGGACTCTTCTTTTGAACAGAGGGAAAAAGGGGTTGTGTGGGGCAGAACACCCACAATAAAGCCCTCCGAATCTTGTATTAAAATCCTTCCCTTTTGCACATGAATGCAAGCATTAACCAACCTACCTTGTTTGATGTTTAACATGAAAATTAACCTGCCAAAGGGATCCAAAGTTATTGGGGATTGCCATTTTAGATCACAAGCCAGAACACGAAGCAGCAGGATCATATTCCAGTACTCCAGAATGACATTTCTGACTTCACCTTGTCCAGAAATAGGTCATCATAACTCCACTCAGTAACACACTCTGGCATTGCTGGTGTTTGCACACACATGCATTACTGCCCCTCTGAGCATAATGGCAAAAGGCAGATTTAGCTGGTTAATGCCATAAGATAATTTAGCTGCATTCATTATTTTTATATATTGCTCCATGTTGTGAAAAACTCATGACCACTAATTACATTAGAAAGAATTTTATGAAGTCGAATGAACTTCAGCACTTGAGCCAAGAAATCAAAATATTAAAACTCTGCACTAATCAAACCTGCTTTTTTGTTTTTCCCTCCAAACCAAAGTATTTTTAGTGCAGCAATAGGTATTACAAAAATAACCAAAACCAACACAAAATAAAGCTGGTATGTAATTTTTCAGTTTCTTCTAGTTTTAACTACAGAATTTAAAAAAATCTTTTGCCACTTGCCACGTGACATTTTCCTGATACCAGAGCCACTTTAAATCATAGTTAACACCTGAACTTCCCTCAAAGCATAACACTTGAATACATCCAAAGATTTCCTCATCTTTACTTAATTCTGGCCAGCAAGTGAAGTTTTCTTCAACGATGAAAATGTTTAATCTGTCACAGAGTCATCCGGTTGCATTATAAATGTTTTCTTAAATGGCAGTTCTGTCTTTTGCTTGCTACTTTGCAAACCGCAAATATTGTTAATGTGTTTCAGAACATTTTAGTCAGGCTCTGTTTCGGTCTTAAGCCTTGCCATTTGCTTTTCAAATATTATGCCATTATCAGCAGATACTGGCACGTAAAGTCTCACTGCCATGCTAGCATTCATTCCAGATAAAGAACTGACAGTTTGATTAATCCATCCTAAATCTTTTTTCTGCAGATTGTAGAAAACAGTGGTGCTGGCAAAAGTGCAGGTCAGCCTCAGAAGAGAATCTCCCCAGGATGCGGTGCATCACGTGGCACAAGGGAATCTGAGACTCAAATGGCAGAGGAAAGCTTATACCAACACTTTCTTGACCTCTGAGTAGATGAAGAAAGGTCTTGAGACATTCATAGCATTGCTTGAGTTCACCTTATAAAGCCAACTCCTTTGCACCAACCAGAGGCAACAGGAACTGGGCTGGAAATCGACACCTACCTTCATAGGCACCTTCCCAGAGCACAGAACGGTGGTAATAAATTGAAGATGTAACATTGTTTAAAAAAGAGAGTTTGAGCTGACAAAGCACAGCATTTTGACCATATGCTTTGCCTACAGTCACCTGGAACACACCTTGAGTGGGGCAGCACAGAATTTAATTAAAAGTAAATGATACACTTGTTCAGCACAGAGCTCACAAGAAAAAAAACAACAACAAAACAACAAACAATTACAAAAAATAAAAGCAAGGGGAGAGAGCCACCACTGCAGCTCTCTGTGCCTGGATGATACAATTTTTATATATATTCTTTTGTGGAACTTGACATTCTCAGGCAACAAACAGAACACTTAACTGGCCTGATTTGTTGAAACAGTGTATTGCTAGCCAAGCATAACCTACAAAGTGGCTCTCCTAAGTTTAGTATACTTTGAGAGTATTAAACTGAGGATTGCCAATTCCCAGCTGAACTGCAAATCATTTTTCACTTCAGCTTGAGGGATTTCCATTCCTTATTCTTTCAACCCAACAGGAAAGAAACATAATTTCAGACTATAGGAACAAATTCACAGTTGAGGAAAATAAGTGTGCAGCATCACGGATGCTCTGCCTTTCTACGTATTCACTAAGAATTGTAGATCCAAATACAATAAAAAAAAATAAAGAACTCTTCTTGCTTTCTGCCTCCTGAACATCTTCCTGTATCACAGTCAACTGGGAAAAGCTGTAGGTTGTTTTGTGTTTTGCTTTTCTAGGACAAAACCTGCCTTCAAGAAAGAGTGTTTTTGAAACATAGACATGACAAACCCTTGGTTTAGTCTCTGTCAGACCAAAAAGGTCTGAAAGATGAATTAAAACTTCCATGAGGTGCCTATGAGGTAAGAGCAGTTGTTTTTTTTCATTCTTGGCAAATGGTCTCTTCCAAACTGAATTTCTGTTTCAGCATGGGAACTGCAGACCCTTCCTGAGCCGTGAGCCCTCACAGCAAGAGTGTTCTTTGCAGGTTTTTGGTCAGGTGGAATCCATATAATTGAAAAGAAAAATGCTGTGCACATTCACACAGGCATTTTACACAGCTCCACAGAGGGAACTCTCTTCCCATTGTGCAGGTCTAGTCCTTCTCCTTTTTACCTCCTCCTCCTCTGAGTATATCTTTACTGCTTTGTATTCTTTCTCCAACCCTCAAGCCCATCTTCATTACTAAAACCACTTCTCTGATCCTCAGCAAGCCCTGCCATTACCAAATCAATCTTCCTAATCCAAAATTGTTTCTCCAAGCTCATTTTGTGTATCCACAGAATTCTTCCTGATCTCTGCAAAGACCTGATTTAAAGAGCCTCTCTTTTCTAAGAGCCATTTTTTGTGAGCAAATTTAGGGTTAGGGGTTAGTCAAAATTATTCAACTTTGTTGTAGCTGATCATGAAGAAGCCTTTGGTGTTTGGTATCATAGTCTATTGAACTTTTCTTGGTCACCTTAGGAATGGAATGTAAGATTACTTCAGAATTCCTTATAGCAATAAGGAATTCTGAAGAAACCTTACATTCCATTCCTTTTTAGACAGGAGTTTTCCTTTTAGTACTTCTTAATTTGCTTTAATTGCACCTGAGGTAGCTCTATTTCAGGGTCTGAACAATGACTCATGCCATTGTAACTTATTTGAGCATTTACAACTCATCCCTTAATAACATAAAAGTAGAAACATTCCAATATATTGATGCTGTTCATGCTGTCTCCTTAAAAAATAAAAGATGTTACTAGAAATATTCATTTTGATGGGATTTTAGAAGTGATAGGAGCATGTAAGAAGTTTAGTGTTCCTAACTTCAGGAAGAATAACTTCAGTTTTATCTCTCTATTCTTTCAAAAGAAAATTAAGTTACTGTTTAAAGCGTAGGATGCTGCCAAGCATTGGTGCCCATTCATTTTGCTGAAATTCCTTTTATGCTATGTATTCTTTCAATATTGACTATGTCAACAGATTTCTGTTGTTCTCATTTTATTCGGCAGAACAGGAAACATTTTTTCTCTTTAGTATTATATTTTGGAGGTTCCACTGTTATAAGAGCAGCTTCGCCATATATTCATTGCGCTAAACAAGTAACAAAGGATAGATGTTAACAGTTTAAATATTGCAGTACAATGCAGGACGATAAAAAGGCTATCACAGTTTGCAGTGCCTGGTGGTCCAAGAGTAATGACTACAACAACAAAAGATAGATTGGATTCTTTTATAAATGGCCTGGAAATCTGGGGCCATATACAACTGGTCAAAACTAATTTCAGGGGGTTAGTGGTTTAAATGCATTAGCAGAACACTCACTGCTGGTTATTTTCTTTATAATATTTACTGTTCAGTACAGCTAATGCAAAACACTGCTAGAGTCACAGTGGGGGATTTGGCAGCTAGAGAAACTTGGAAAGTCTAGCAATTACAGTTTAGGAATGTGCCATGCACACAAAAACAAAAATGCTATCCTGTATACACATACAGTATCATGAACCCAACCAAGAATTACTATTCCATCACCCTCATCTACTTTGAGTCTACGTTAGTTTTCTTAAGACAGCACCACTTAATAGAGTCAGATCTTCTCATAATATTTCCAACTGATAAATACAAACACAAACTCTATTCTCTTAATTTCCCGGGTGAATTTATTTTCCATATGCACACCTCTGCCATTCACAAAAGACTTCATTTTCCACATAACTTGAAGACCATTCACATGCAGAATTTGCTTAAGTATCAGTACAGGCAATATTTCAGCAATGTTTTAGGAATTTCCAAGCTAAGTCATGCTATACTTAGGCTGTCAGGTTATGTTTAAGGCTTAAGGCTTGAGCACAAGGTACTTCTGATGTTTAACATCCTTGTAAGACGTGTACAAAAGAAGATGAAAAATGCAAAAAAAGCATCTATTTTACTTAACTTATCATTTGATGGATATGAAATTCGAATCTCCTTCACAGTGTTTTAGTCCACGGTTCCTTTCAAGAACTGATCTTTCACAAGGCCAATGACAATGTGAATAAAATTAAAAAAGTCATTTTCCCAGCAGGGAGCAGAAGAACACAATCCAAGAAAGATATTGTCTGTTGAGTGATGACAATGACGCTTAAAACCCTGAATATTGGTACCACCCCAGAAAAGCATGTGGAACTCAAAGAAAACCAGATATTAGTGCTGTGAAGACATGACCATTTGAAGGATTGCCTGTTTGCTATCAATCTCACAAACTCAGTCCTTCACAGGCAGGATATGCACTGCAGTATTGAGATTATCTCACATCTGTGCCTTTTAAGAGATGAGAATCTCTTCGTTGGCAATTTTGTGGTAACACCAAGAAACTGTAAGCAATTTGGGATGACCAAGAGTAGTGGTAACAGTTGAGTTGGTGAGACCTGTAAAGACCATGAATCTGTTGGTCTTGAGCTTTAACCTCTAATTTTAAATTATTTTTTTTTTCTATGTCTGTTCTGAAGCTTGGAACTGCACAGCCATGTTTTTAGGAATTACTTTTACATGTAGAAGTGTAGCAGCCAACATGAGAAAAGAGTCCAAAAGGCACTTAAACATTTCTCAACAACACACTTTTAAGTATTAATATCTGAGCCAATAAAGTGCATTCACAGCCCATAGAAGATGAATACGTTTCCTGTGGAAGGGGACTTTATTGTCAAGATCATTTGTCTGCAAAAATGCACTAAGAAAAAATAAATTAAGATACAAAATATCCGCTGGATTAAATTAGATGACATCACCATTTCTCACTTGCCAGCTGGGTGTATGATTTGCAGGTTGGTTTCTTATTTGAGAATTCTGGGCTGCAGAGAATCCCACAGTGAGTCCATATATTTATTCAGTGCAGAGCCCTTCCCTTTACCTGAGCTGCAAGATGTGAGACTGCTCAAAGCAGCTGCCCTTCCGCAAAAAAAAAATCTTCCTTGAGGTGACACTGAGGACCCAGTTTCTTTTGGATATCTTATACCATTCACATTTCCCTGGGCTTTACGCTTGGAAATGCTCTAATACAGAAACCACTCACCCTTGAGTGACTGCATGGTCTTGAAGGGGGGCTGCTATTAACCCCATTCTGTGAGACAGCTGAAGCCCACACAGTTAAAGAGTGGTTAATATGTGGAACACTTTGTCTAAGGAACCTCAAAAGTTCCTTTTCCCTCTTCTCATGCAGAGCTTTGTCCCGATCAACACATAAGCCTTGATGACTCAATGGATTCTGTCGAGCAACTTCGCCAGACTCAGAGGTGTAAGCAGTGGTAAGAAACACAAGATTAAAAATTTTAATTTTTTACTGGAGATACACTCTTCAGATATTCATCGTAGTCATTGATCAAAGGATCACAAAGACTTATAAAGGGAAAAAAATACAAAAACCAGCCTTTTGCTGGTTTGGTTTTTTTTTTAGTTGTGTTCAGAAAGCTATCCTTTATTTCAAGTTTCAGATATCCCAAGATTTTCAGCCAAATTTTGGAGCATAGACCACCCCTTTAACTGGAGGAAGGTCTGTTATGTAACCAAATAAATAAGGTGTCCCTTCTCCTTGGAGAAGATGGTGGATGAACTTATTCTTGCTGCTGATAAAGTAAGTGCAACATGCTGTTCAATCTGTGAACAACAGCTGACTTGGCTGAGAAGGGCAGAGAGGATCAAATAATGTTTTAGATCAAGCTTTCAGATGCTTTGAGAAGGTAACAGGAGGGTTTATTCATTCAGAGAAATCCATGGTTATTCAAATAACTGAAAGCATTTAAGGCAGGAATGACACACAAAAGAGAAACACTAATTGTGCCGCTCATAGCACTGGAGATCTATTTTTACAGAACCCAAACACATTTATATGTAGCCCTCCCCTGGAAGCATTTGAAGGCACCATTTCTTTCTTCCTTATCTGTGTAATTGACATCTTCATTCAACTCCAACCAGCTGTTGTGTGAATTTTTAATCATTTGATTTCTTTCAGGGGAAGGCTTAGTCTTTTGAACTCCAGAAATAATTATTATTGCAAAGCAGTTTTCCCTTTCCAAAGGGACTGCTTTGGGGTCACTACTGCTTCTAGCCTCTCTGGGCAGGAGAACAATGAAGCTTTGTTGCTGCTGGAACGCCAACCCTTCCAAGGGGGTTGGTGCTTTTTCTTTCTGTGCTCGCCTCTGCACGTTGAAATGAATTGTGCCAAATCAAAAGGCTTGAAATTAGCACTTCACTGCTTGCAAGTGTCTGGAAGTTAATGCTAAATCATGTGGGGCTAAGAACTTTTTCTACACCCTTATGCTCAAGTATACCTGTCAGAGTGAGAGGTGGCTTATGAACATAAGCAATACACTTCTGGTAATTGACTCTCCTCATTAAGAACAATTTTTCAATTTTCAACTAATACCGAACGGGAAATGTACCATACAATTTATGAGAGAAGAGCATCTATAATTCTATTTGGGCAAAGTTTAATTTTCAGTGTCAGGAGCAGGAATTGTCAGGGAAAAGGCATGGAAGCTGCAGGAAAAAAACCAGTAAGTGCTGCTGCCAGTAGCAATCTTGCCAGTAAGTGATCCTACTGACAATCAGACATGCAAATGGACTTAGCAAATCCAAATGACTGTATAAGCCTGACAATTAGCATGAAAAGTAGATTCTTAACTTTGCATCTTCACTGCATGTTCCAAAGCTTGACACATAAACTTCAGCCATACAGAATCTCTCTTTATCCAACCCTTTAATAGAAATCACAATTAACTCTAAGTTTAAAATATTCCTCTTGTCTCAGCAAATGAGGAACAATTTTTTAAAAAGTTAGTGAAATCACACCTTCATGATCCAACTTTACAAGAACATGTTTTTTTATATAATACTTTTATACCAAGTGAGGCAGAATCTGTTTGCAATAAACCAGAATTTACATCTCCTTTGCTGTGTTACTTGTTGGTGTAGATTTCTAGATAAAATATAAATTAGAGCAACACTGAGGTTCGTTCACTTTTAATTTCTATCATAGTTCTGATTATTAGAAGCACTTCATCTAGTGACTGAAGTAGAGTATTTTAGAAGCAGGGTGTGTGGTATCCTCTGTATACCAATGCTCAAGCCAAAAGCCCTCTAATAAGGGTCTATGTGAGGAACGAATGCCGCTGACATCTCTGAGGATCAACAGGGATTGATGCCATGGATAACACCAGCTATGTCCTGGAACACTGGAAAGTAACTTTGTGATTTTCTTACAGGTACAGAATATCTTGTAAAGCATATAAACAACATTTGCATCCCAAACTATGCCTTTAATGGATGTGAATAATGCTTGAGATAACATGGTGGGGTGAGAGGAATGACTGAAAGGCAGCATCAGAGAAAACACTGCAAGGAGCAACAAGAGGTCACAGAAACCGCACGATTCCTGGTGCTCCACAGCTGTACGCAGAATACATAGACTTCTACATACTAATTAAAGTCAGAAGTGTAGTTTGAAGAACATTGTGTCAAGCCAGAGATGAAGACATTGCTCTCATTCATTAGCACCCAGCACACCCCAGTGAATGTGGCTTCAGCAGGTTTATGGCCAGGGGAACTCTGCTATTTCTAGGCACAGATGTCTCTGTTTTCCCCCTGGTCTGTTTACCTGACAGTCACAGTTGGTGAAAGGAAGCCTAGCCAGATGCTAATTCCAATCAGACCAAAGAGAATATAAAGTTGATGGCGTTGCTGGAGTCCTGGATTCTCTGCTTTCTTTTCTGCATGGAGGACAGTTATTATTTTTGGGATTCCTCTTCCATCTTGTAGCACTGTTTTTGTTGTTTGTTTTTCTAGAAATGCTAACTCGGTCTTGTCCTCCACAGCTTCTCGGAGAATGTTATAAAACCTCAGTTACACATCTCCTCTGTCAAGGCATGATAATAACTGCCATTAAATTTTGCTACCCTGCTGTAAAAGCACACCAGGTCTGATGAAATACAGACATAAAACCAACCCTCACAATCTCAGAACCATACATAAGCAAAAGAAGAAAATGGGATTTTAAACTGTGTGAGCATTTCCTTGTCTCAGAGTGTGAATTCGTGAAAGGGGGAAGCTCAGGCAATCCTGAGCAGGGGGAGATGCTCTGACGTGCCCAGCACATTGTCAGACCTGCCTCAGCTGTGGGAACAGAGCATGTTTTTGGCCTATGTGCATGATTTTGCCTTCTTTGCAGTCAATGGTAAAATTCTTCATACATTTTAATAGCTCAAGATCGAGCTTTCTGTGGCCATACTGCTAATTCATTTCATACCCCTAATTAGAGCTATGTATAAACTGCCAAACCCAAATTTGACTCCAGATACATGTTTTCCAATGTCTGGCTTACCAAGACAACAGGGCTAGCCCTGAAATATAGAGTAAATTCCGGTCCAAATGCCTTGTAATTTTAAGAGTACTTCAAACCAAGGTTCAAGTTAGAATTAATTTATTATTTTTTTCCTAACAAGAATAAAGCGAAAAAAATGAAGCATTGAGCAACCTGGTCTAGTGGAAGGTGTGCCTGCCCATGGAAGGGGGATTGGAACAAGATGATCTTTAAGGTTCCTTCCAAAGCAAACCATTCCATAATTCTATGATAAAAAAACATAGAGTATGATTGAGATCTACTATAAGCGATGACCCATTTCTTCAACAGAAAAACAGTTTTTGTATCCAGGAATGCAGGTTTCTTTGCAAACAGGTAGAAAAGTTTATATTAAAAATTACAGTAACTTTAAGTCCAATAAGGTTCAGTGTTGAGAGACACAAACCTAACATGACACTAGTTTGTCTCAGAGGCAAGTGTCTGTGCCTGCTTTCCCTGCTCTGACTTCCCGGCACTCGGGTGGTTTCTAAGTATCTTCATCTTAGGAGATTTGAATGGGAGCATCCAGTTTTTCTTACCAATTCACCAGTTACTGATGCTCAAAATAAGAAGTGGTTGCACGGCGCAGTATTGTGGTATTTGATCGGTTTTGGAGTGGTTTGAATCCTAGCACATGAGCCACTTGCTTCTCAACCAGGTCCTTAGTCTCTGTCCTTGAAAAGGGGAACAGCCTATGAAATCCAGATCTTTGTCAAAAGCCCTTATTTTTAGTAGCTAGGTGAAAAGTGGGATGAAAATGCTAAATATAAATTAAATCTAATACCCCACAAAATATCTGGAATCTCACTAATGTATGTGTGGCATGTTCTGAGGGAAAAAAATCTGAAGAAGAGCAAAGAGGTTAACCCACTAAGGTTAATTTTTACAACCATTGTATAAGATTTCTGCTTGAGACTGAAAATACATTAAAAAGTTGTGGTCTGTCAATGAACTTATATTTAAGAGCAGAGAGGTAATATGGGATTATTGGTAACACATTTTTTTACAGGGCATCAATAACCATGTGTAAGAAATTACCATAGAATTACTATGTTATTATATGGTTATTTGTGGCTTTGCCAAATGCAATGTTACTTGATCATCCTTGGATTAATGGGGTGTTGATTGGGTTTGGCCATTTACCTCCATCCTAGCTCATAAACCTGATATTAACTGAGCTAAGTTCTCAGTCTAGGAGTCATAGCATTTGCCATTTCTTTCCCTTTGCAAAGTAAGTTGCTATAGGAAGGTCAAATCACAAAAGACTCTTTCTTAAATGCAAAGGCTTTAAAAAGACTTCATCAAGACTTTTTCAATAAATGCATGTTATTTTATATTCCCCACAGTCTGTAAACAGATTCTCAAAGTCTAGAAATTCATATTTTCCCAAACTATTTGGATTTTTCCATCAAGAAAACAGTGCTTGCCACCACCCTTCTCTGCACTGTAAATGGAAGTAAAATTAACCAGCTAAATTGCACTTCATAGAGGCAACATTCTTGCAAAGCCCAAACACACTATTCATTAAATTTTGATGCAGGTAAACCCAACAGACCTTAAGTTTGGTCTTGAAAGGCTGTGGAAAATCCTTATACAAATCTGTACACACACATGTATTCACAAAATCACAGAATAAATTAGGTCGGAAAAGACCTCTGAGATCATTCAGCCCAACCTGTGACCAAATTACTATGTCAGCAAGGCCATGGACCTAAGAGCCACATCCAGTCTTTCGTTAAACACTGCCAGTGACTGTGACTCCACCACCTTTCTGAGCAGCTCATTCTGATGTCTAATCACCCATTCTGTGAAGAAGTTCTTCCTAATGTCCAATCTAAACCGCACCTGGTGCAGTTTGAGACTGTGTCCTCTCAGCCAGACACTGGTTGCCTGGGAGATCGACCCCCACTTGGCTACAACCTCCTGTCAGGCAGTTGTAGAGAGTGATAAAATCCCCCCTGAGCCTCCTCTCCAGACTAAACAACCCCAGCTTGTATATACGTATATGCATATATTCACATATATATACATACATATGTGTTAATTAATAATTGCTCACGTAGATTAAAATTGGAGAAGTGTGAAAAGACCCTGAAGACCATCGAGTCCAAATACTAGCCCAGCACTGCCAAGCCCACCACTAAACCATGCCCCCAGAACGATGAGCACTTCCAGGGTGGCCACTACACCACTTTCATGTTCTAAAGCCTGACCATCCTTTCAGTGAAGAATATTTTCCTAATATCCAATCTGAATCTTCCCAGTGCAACTTGAAGCCATTTCCTCTCATCCTGTCACTTTTACTTGGGAGAGCACACTGACCCCCACCTGGCTACAACCTCCTTTCAGGTAGATGCAGAAAATGAGGGGGTACCTCTGTGCCTCCTTTTCTGAAGGCCAAGCCCCCCAGGCTCCATCAGCTGCTCCTCATCAGACTTGTGCTCCAGACCCTCCATTTGCTCAGGGATGCCATAAGAAACTATAGGTGAGCCAGAAATTTAGGTCAATACACTGCCCTTTTGTGTTTAGATTTTTTAAAATGAAACATCAGGCTGTGGACATGAGGCTTTGGCACAGAGGCTGGCCATCACCTCTGCAGCTTAAACACTGACAGTAACAGGCTGTTCCCTCCCTGGATTTCTGTTTTTCTAGTCTTCCTCCTAAGGCAGATTAAGCCCAGACCTGGCAATGGCTATTTTCTTTTCTTTACCTGCAGACATCAATCATAAAGCCCTCAGTTGACCAGGACTGAGAGAAGTCTGTGACAACAATCTAGAAAGTTCACCACGGTTTAGACCTTCTGCTCCTTATGAGTGTGTGAGTTGAAAGCAAATTTAAAGATTTTAGGGTAGATACAGAGTTGAAATTCCTGTGTGCTTAGTTTGGCTTTATTGGTATACCTCACAGCGGCACTAAAAAATAAAACAATTTCTAAAAACCAACTGCAATTCTAAAAGAGACTGACCTTGTCTTCCACCTCACTGAATAATAAGAGCAAATGCTGTGGTCACGGTGCTTTATGCTCATTTTCTACTCACTTTACAAAGTTGTAAATTGAATATATTGCACCGTCTGGGTCATACATAGCATTAATCTGCTGGTCAGCAAGGGTCAGCCCATACCTCACATGACCCTTATTACAGTATGCCTTGTAGAAAGTATGTTTTTTATTTAATCAAAGGCATGCTGTGAAAGAGTAGGAAAGAATAAGCAGCAAGGGTTCAGCAACACAAGCACAGTCTTCCCAGATTTATTCCGCCCTGCCACTGCCATCTTGAACAAACTAACTCTTTGGTATCTCAATCTTCCCCAGGTCCCAAATGCAACAATAATGCTTCCTGTCTCTATATGTGAGGGAGGGAATGTGTTAATGTCTTCAAGCCACTTCAGCTTCTCAGCTGAAAAGTGTTACTCACACTCAGATTATTATATTTGGATCTGAGAATTATATCACTATTCAGCTTTATGGGCTCTCTGTAATTCAGGTGTCTGTAAAGCTCTGAGCTAATTGAACACCTTCCACCAAAGAAACTGTCATTTTTCATATTGCTGTAGATGTAAATCAGAATTTCCTTTCCCTAAACCTATGAGGAACCAGAAGTGATAGGGGAATACTCACAGCCTCTTTCTGTGGAAGTTGCTGTATTCTCAGCCAGGAGGCTGCTGGGGAGGGCAGGGGCTCTGGTAGGACTGGCAGTGAAAGCTCTCATCACTAGCTTTTAATCAAACCCACCAGCCCTCCTGTAAGGGGGTTGTCTGTCAGCAGCTTTGGCAATTCACTGGTGAAAGTCCCCCTTGCTCCACAGCCTAATTCAGGAAACAGCTCTTCTTTAAGAGTGTTAACATTGGCATCCATTGTCTCATTCCAGCTTATATTTTAGCAAATAATTTCTCATTCCTTTCACCAAATTCATCCTCAGTGGAAATTAGAAATATGTACTGCCATCCTCTTGAAAATTCCTGAATAAATCAAGGCCTAGGTGTTTTGAATTTATAACAGCACCATCCATCACTTCTTGAGCTCCACAAGACTTAATCCTCCATCTCTCTTTCTTCTACAAGTAACCTCAGGGATTAAGTACTATTGGGTATAAAATCATCTCACTTTCTTACCAAAACTATTAGGAACATGGCAATTTCACCTACGTAAACTTGTCATTCTAGATATAGAATATTTCTATCTATTATTTGTGTTGTAAAGATTTTGAGACTGTAACACTAAAGACCGGATGCAGTTTTCACAACCTCTCACTCCTTCCAGAATTCCCTGAAATGATTCCAGTTTAGAAATTGCAACCCTCAAAATATGAAGGCACGGCTTATTGGATTCACCTGAGTAGAAGGCACAGGGATTTGAATGTGGCCTGAACAGATTTAAACTCCAAATGCAGAAAATGTTTGATTTTGTATCCGAATTAAAAAATATACAAAAAAATCTTTTAATAGAGTTCTTGATAATTAACTATAGCTTGAAAACTAACAGAAAAATACAGGAATTAAAAAAAATATGCAAAAGAAGAAAAAAAAAAGACTAATCAGACAAATAACGTAGGGGGTTTTGAGATCAAGTTAAATAAAAATTTTTCAAAGTTAAATTGTGGGTTGTTAGAGCTCCACAAATCTCCAGAAATGAATATGTGAACAGCAATTACTATGAAGCAGAAAAAACCTGTTGGTGTTGCAGAAAAGGACTACTTTTTTACAAAGCAAGGACCACCTCCTTGTGGCCTTCGCCATGGTGTAAACTCTAACATGGCCTTGAAATGGCTTTTTATGGCTTTATAATCAATGATAGCATGATAGCCATGCATTAAGTGTAATATTCACCAATATTACTGTCAGTAAAACTACAGCCAGGATTATATGCAGAATTAGGACTCCAGCTTGGATGAAGTCTATTGTTGTCTCTGTTGATGTTATTTTCCTTTCTGGAAGAAAATCTTCATCTGGAAAAGGAATTAAAAACTGAATGTCTTGTAATGTAAAATGGAATAAACATCAGAAGACATAAGGAAATCAAGCAAGATAAATGGACATAATACAGTCTTTCATGGCATTGCCCATAACTTCTTATAACAATAATTATACTTCATAATTTTGTATAGTGATAAATAAACATTTTCCCTGGGAAAAGTAAATATTATTATTTCTTGAACTCTATGCAAAAGAAAGAGGGAAATAGCTAAAAGGAAAGCCAGGCATATTTTATGTTGATTACAGTAATAAAATCTCAACCTCTGCAACCATCAGAATCAATGTTACTGTAGGGGTCTGACCTAGAATTCACTGGAGTCTAGGGAGAGATTTGTCCTAACTTCAATGGGCTTTGGATTAGGTTCTGCAAGAACAGCCAAACTCTACAAAAATTTATTCTGCCAAGTTCAAAACCAGATCTTTGAATACAAATAAAACTGAACCTCAATATCATCTCTTCTTGCAATAAATTTTTCTAAGCTCATTGGGTAGAAGGAGCTGAGATTTCACAATACCTAAAAGCTCCATTTCCCACATTTCAATAGAAATAGAGAAACCTGATGGGGCTTTACTGCTTCCATCATTTCTAGTCTCTAGGGAATACTGAAGAAAAGGCTCCTTACTCTTTGGTGGAACTTGTTTTTTGTTCCCACGTGAAAGTGGGCAGGGATCCCCACCACAATTACAGTTCTCAGGGTGGGAGAGAGATGAAAAATGCATCCTTCTTTTAGTTGGTTTCCTCAGAGATTACAGATATAAATCGTGTACCCAGATGGAAGGGAAGGGATGCTTACTTTCCCCCCTCCTCCCCCCTCCATCTTCACAAATTCTTAGCCCCCATCTCTTACTTGGAAGTCAGTTTTATTTATTTGAGAGAAGGTGTAGGCTGGACAGTTGTGGTTGCATTTCATGTATGCGCAGTCCTATGACTTTAATTGCTCTGGGGTTTTTTTCTGCTCATCGTTTCCCCACTGCATTCACTCGTCACTGCAAAAACAATAAATCCCAAGATGAATCCCTTGGTTCTGTAGCACTTAGTGTCCTCTGAAGAGCTGGGGCAGCCATCACACCTCCCCAACTGCTCACTGTCTGCTGCATTCCCATCTGGCATTTGCAACCCTAGTGCTAGACTGATAGAACCATAGAGATGGTCTCTGGCATAGCTGGCAGGTGCTCAAATGCAGGTTTATTTAGATATTACAGCCGTGATTAATAACGTGGGTCAAGAGATTCTGTAGGGATGGCTGCTCTCTCTATTGCTGGTGTAGTATTTAGGGCTGGGTTGGAAAAATAGTTACCTTCAGTTTTTACTATCTTCTTTGTTAGTTGTAAAAGAGCATATATCATGACATGGGGCAGTTTTTTATAAACAGCTCTTCCTGTGGTATTCCTCTGCCAAGAATACTTTAAATTCAATAACATCATGAGAGCTTGGTCACCTGGCTGACTGTGCTACACAAACAGTTTTGTTTAGGAAAGACAAAAGGATGGTGCTTGTGCTTTCATGAGTCACAGTTAAATCTGAGTATCATCTGTCCTCTGTTTATATATGAAAACCACAGCAAAGTAGCAAACTGAGTGAAAAGCTGTAAGAAATATTTCTGTTTTCAGAAAAACCTGATATTGATTTTTCTTTACTTGCATCTGACAAGACAATGCTATACATGAACAAATTATGGAAAAGCAACACTTGGTTTCTTCCCCTTCTGCTTTGTTCAGTAGCCGTATGTAAAACTTAGAGCTCACATTAATTGTGAATAAATTATTTTGGGGGAAAAAAAAAGATGAAACATGAGCAGGAAATACTCTATATAAGGCTCATATGTCATTTGGTAACAGAATTCACAGAATTCACAGAATCACTAGGTTGGAAGAGACCTCCAAGATCATCTAGTCCAACCCTTACCCTAGAACCTCAACTAGACTACACTATGTCACCAAGTGCCACGTCCAGCCTTTTTTAAACACATCCAGGGATGGTGACTCCACCACCTCCCCGGGCAGACTATTCCAATACTTTATTACTCTTTCTGTAAAAAACTTCTTCCTAATATCTAACCTATACCTCCCTTGATGCAGCTTGAGACTGTGTCCTCTCGTTCTGTCAGTTGCTGCCCGGTGGAAGAGACCAACCCCCACCTGACTACAACCTCCTTTCAGGAAGTTGTAGAGAGTGATAAGGTCACCTCTGAGCCTCCTTTTCTCCAGGCTAAACAGTTCCAACTCCCTCAATCGTTCCTCATAGGGAACAGAAATATGTCAGGGGGATGACAAGTCCAGTTTTGTGAGAAAACCCACTGTCGTGACTGCTATTTTGGTTGTCTTCAGAAATATCTATAAAAATAATTAATTCCCACATAGGCTCTCTTAAATTATGTAGAACTGTAGCTCCATAAACCTGGATTTAGCAGCCATAATCCCTACTTTTTTTCTGTTCAATAGATACATATAAAGACATACGTACACATAGTTTTGCTGTTTTAAATACAGACCATATTTAAGCTTCCCTTCTGTGGGTCAGGACAGATGGATTCAAGTTACAGCAACAGTAAACATAATGTTTCTGTCTGGTTAACACGAACAAATGTCTCTGTGTGCAGCACTCATGAATCGTCGTCAAGACATTCAGCAGAACAGCTTGACAATTTTACCAACTCTGATGTAACACAAATTTAAAATATATGGTCACTGGCTAAAGAGATACAAAACACATGACTCTTTCCAACTAATGTATTCACTGACAACTTTCTCCAGTTTTAGCTGCCAGCTAGTTTCCCCTGTCCATCAAAGATGTTTTCATTAAAATTGATTATCTGCTGAAAATAATAGAGTGAAAGGGGACACCTTATGATTTTTTGTTCTAAAATGAGTTGCTTTTTTTTTTCCTTCTCACAAGAGTATAATTAATTTCACCCAGAGGTCTTTATTTCCATTTCAAAAGCAGAACCCAATCATTCTGTATAAGCCAAACAAGGGAAAATAATAAAGGGAGACAGATTTTGATTATGAGCATATCCTCTTACTCTCCCAATACATCTGTAGTAAATTTTTATTACTTCCAAATACTAATTAAGGCCTTTTTCTCCCAAGACCTACATATCTGAATTACCAAACAGTAAAAAGCATTGGAGATAGATTGGGTTTGTTGTTTTTTTTTCCTTAGAAGTCTTGCTTAGGAGAGGATATAACCAGTCAACTTTGAAAAAGTGAGCTTTCAGACTGCCACAGCAGTCCCTGCTAATGCTGCCAGTGTTTGCTGTCTGATAGACCTCCCTGGTTCTCCCCTCCTTTACTTGCAGACTACTCCTGCAACACAAAAAAGGTAATTTCTATTAAAAAAGACACTTATTTGGTTATATGATACTATTTTGGGATGGGAAGCATTGAACTTTTCAGGAACTCATGGATTTTTTGTGCAAACAACCAGACAAGAGCGTCTTCTTGACATCAGCTTGCTTCTTCCCTGTCTGCATCAGCTGGTGTGTCCTGACTACAGCTGCTGCTCAGCACTGGCTCTGACACATGGAAGTAGCTCTATGCAGTAATTTAGTCAGAATTAGAAAGAGGAAACTCAAAAAGACACAGCAGACAGAGATGATGTCCAAATGTTTGGAGAAAGAGAACTTCTTATGGGGATTGAACTTTCTGTGACCAAAACTACTTGATTTGTTGTGAAGATTGTTGATTCACTGACTTCTATTATTTTAATATGTCTCTGTTAAACAAACAATGTGTTAGGAGCCAAATCCTCAGCTGGGATAAATTGTCTGATTTATCAGCCTACCTTCATGACACTCTTTTTGTTCCAGCCTGCAGTATTAAATCCCACTTCAGTTTCACCAGTAAAAGCCTTTCCCAAGTTAAAGTGCAGGAGGTACACAGAGGAAAAGCTTTTTCCTGTCGTTGCTGATACCGGTCAGAGGCTTAGCATGGATTTTTCAGGCTAAGGATTTAATTGCAATGTCTAATCTGAGTTGTCTTTAAATCTTGGATGCTGTTCATTAGACAGATATTTTCTGCTTCTTTTTTCAAAACTTAAGCATCACAAAAACAGGACTGTATAAAGCTGGAGCCTCAAAAGCCTGCTGTAGGCAGCTCAGGGAGTTCCAAGAGAAGATTTTTTAAACCCTGTAAATAGTGTTTCTAGGAATCTTTGCCAAAGCTCTTTGGAACCTCTTTCCATATATATGACAAACAATAGACTGTGGCTGGACGAGTTTGAGAAACAAAAGGTTCAGGACGTGAAATGCTTTTTCCCAAATACCAAGACCGAGTAACAAAATAAATATTAGATATTTATTTTCCATAGTGTCCACAGGTACTGTAGGTGCTTTTCCAAGGCAGGAGCATGCAGCTCCTGTCCTGAGTTCCACTGTGTCTGTCTGAGAGGCTTTCACCACCCTCTTCATGGAGAGGGGTGGTAAAATTTCCCTCTAACACAGAGAGAGCAGTCTATTTCTTTCTTTTTTATACTTCAAACACTCAGGAAAAATGGGACCAAAATGTATGTACATGAAGAAAAGTTGCCTGAAAATGAGCATTAGTGAACAATTACATTTTTCTGTAATAGGATATGTTCAGAATCTCCTCTAGTTATTGTAATTATGACTTTATATAACGAATTCCAATAAAGAACTAATTTAATTTTAATTCTATTTTCAACAACACAAGCAAAAATAAACTCGATAAACTCATTTCTCTAACTGGATTGTGAAAAGTTGCATATATTCCAGAATTATTTAGCAGTCAGTAAAATCATCAGTAGAAACTCCTTGATTATTCTAATTTGCCACAAAATCTGATATCAAGTTCTTTCCATATTTGCTTTAAGTAGTGAAACTCATCACTAATTCCAGATGAGTCTCACAGGTATTTGAGGCATACTGAGTGCACTGGTCCTTTTAAGAAATGAGTATAAATTGAGGTATTTGAGATTTCAAATCATCTGACACACAAGCTTTATTTTTTAACTTCTACATCAAGCCCTGTACAACTCTTTTTGATGCCCTTTCCCTGGCATTTTTTTACCCCACAGTTTCATAGCTTTCTAAGGATGGTGTGTCTCTCTGCATTTGATAGAAAAACAATTTGAGTAAAATTCCTGTGGATTCACAGTAGTATAGATGTTGGGAATATCAGGCTTAGAAAATCACCAGCTCCTCTCAAGCTATTGCCTTTCATCCTTCCTTAATACTTTGAAAATTATACTATTTTCTGTGGTAAAATCTTATCCATGTTCACACAGAAACAAACAAAATCCAGTTATATCTGGTGAAGTCCTGAAAATTATAACCTTCCAGCCTAAAATGATAACTTAATCTTCCAGGAAACAGCACAGACAGACAGTATTTGAGCTTTGGGAAATAGTAACTCACTGTGGCATGCGAAGTCAAAGCTTCATCCCTTCACATGTCCTGGACCAAAGGACATGTGAAGAGATGCAAGGGCTGAATAATTAATTTTGTTTCTGATTTTCACGTTGATTTGTACAGAAGGGTTTTAATGCTTCTGGCCTCAGGTGTTCACTCTTGAAAAGCTGTCTGTCATAAAAGAGGGCTTGATTTTCCGCTTTTAGTGGAAAAAAAAAAAAAAGAAAAAGGTGGATTATTCCACTAGTGAAGCAGGTGTTGGTACCAGCCCACTGTGACTCCAGGCTCGAGAATGTTCCAGAGGAATCCGCTGGCCTCATGGCCCAGCCGTTGTTCCTGTGCCGTGGAGGAGCAACTTTCTATTCCTGTTACTCCAGCTGTTTAAAAATACTGCATCCCAGAACAGAAGCAGGGAAATTGCAGGCGCTTGGCCAGCCCTTCCTGGTGCACAATGGCAGGAAGGCACTGCTATGGTTTCTCTGGGACCTGGGTGGCCTGATATAATTCTGTGATAGAAATACTATGTACATACAGCTCTGTGGTAAAGGACAAATAGCAATGGATACATCTGCAGCTGAGCATTTTCATGTCTCGTTTCCTAGTAGTAAATGCAAATTAATTTTTTGGCATCTTCATGCATAAAACCCATTTACCTTTAGCTAATGACCATTACACTTAATATTCATGCTTTTTTTCTTCCCTCACATGACATCATACTCAACTACTATGCCTACTAGTGAGAGAAAACATACCATGGCTGAGAGAGTTGGGGTTTTTCAGTCTGGAGAAGGATCTAGGAAGACTTTATAACACCTTCCAGTATGTGAAGGATGTACAGGAGAGATGGAGAGGGACTTTTTGCAAGGGCATGTAGTGATAGGACAGTGGCTTTAAACTGAGAGACAGTAGGTTTAGATTAGATAGTGGGAAGAAATTTGTCATTGTGAGGGTGGTGAGTCACAGGATGACTGGGGATGTTGTGGCTGCCCATCCCTAGAAGTGTTCAAGGCCAGGCTGGATGGGACTTTGACAACTTGGTCTAGAGATAGATGCCCCTGCCCATGGCAGGGGATCGAAACTCAATGATCTTTAAAGTCTCTTTCAATCCATTCAAACCATTCTATGATTCTTGCTGCCTGTTTGAGTGCTTGTAACACTTCAGGTCACAGACATAAGTGACATAAAGACTTTTTTGGGGGTTAAAAACCATCACTAAGACATGTAGAAAAAAGCAAGTAATTCCAAATCCTTCCAAGTCTCAGCCCCTTGCTCTTTCTGACATACTCACTGACATATAGTATGTGTGCCTGTAACTAAAATTACTTCAGAGACAAAGCAAACAAACCCTGAAGCCTATTAGAAACATCTAATCATGAGAGAAAAATTGCACTACAAAAGTATGCTAAACAAAACACTTATTATGAGTACCTTAAAAAACAATGACAAATGCAAGATTGTAAAGATCAACAATAAAAACTAAATGTAAAAAAACCCTCAAGACAAATGTCTCCTAAATTAATGGCAATATTTATAGAACAGATCTAAGCATAGACCTAATATTTAGCTGTATTTAAATTTTGGCTCCCAAGAGAA
Source organism: Serilophus lunatus (assembly GCA_013399895.1). Taxonomy (NCBI): domain Eukaryota; kingdom Metazoa; phylum Chordata; class Aves; order Passeriformes; family Eurylaimidae; genus Serilophus; species Serilophus lunatus. Next base: position 29,756 of record VXBA01005457.1, read on the forward strand.
TTAAAAAAACAGCTGGTATTGTTGATCTAATAGCGCCATGTCGTCCCAAGCAGACGGTGTAAGAACTGTGTGAGGTTCAATGTCAACAAGCTATAGACTTAGAAAAATTGAGTTTACTATTTTATTTTATGTTTAAATGTTGTGCTGCAGTGAGAGTGGAATTAGATGAAATTCTAGAGCAAATATACAGTTTAAACCCTAATTCATTTAGTCAGTTTAAGCAAAGGGAGAAATAACCAGCTGAACTGTATTGTACAACATCCACAGGGAGCATCAGTTGGCTTGGGAACTTGGTCCTTTGGAGTTCACTTTGTTTTCAGGGGGGGATCTCCAAAATTTATTTATAAGCAACATAGCAATCCTGATTCAGTTCTTCATAAGTCATCTATGGAGAGGAAGCAGTTTATAGTCTGAGTTTTGAAAACCTTACAAAATTTTGGCTGCCTAGGTGTTTATTTGTGGATTATAATGTCTAACTTTCTGCAGTGGAAATGTCACTTAGTATCTTTTCTCTTCTAAATAAGCATAATTCAAACCAAACCAAACCAAAAAAAAAAAAAAATCAAACCCAGAAAAGCATTTTGTACTGCTGTAGTTAGCTAAAATAAAATTTATCTCCGGTGTGGTACTGTGGTCTATGAGTTAGACTGTTCAGTTACAGCTCCTCACTACCTTTCTGCTTGCTATACATTTATTCAGTGATCCTGAGAAAATGTCTTGGCCTTGTTCCACATGAAAGGTCCTGTGTAAGAATGAAGAGGTCCTGAGCAATCAGGTCTAGCTGAAGTTGTCCCTGTTTATTTCAGTGAAGTTGGACTAGGTGACCTTTGTTGGTCCCCTCCAACCCAAAACATTCTGGATTTTTATGATCAGTGAGAACCAATAAGGACTTTGCAATCACCTTAGACAGCTTCATAAACTACAAACATATATTTATATTTCTAAATTTAAACTCACAAATATATTAATATGATGCTGCCAATGAACTAAAATCTATGTGTGGGTGCCAAAGTTTATTCCATATTGTATGTATAGAATTATATAAACCACTTAAATATCTAGGGGTTTTGGAATGTGTAGGAGGGCAGGAGAACAACCAGCTCAGCCCAGGGTACATATAAAAAACACCCAGGAGACTATTTGAGTTGTGCAGTACCCAGGCAACAAATATTTAATTAGAGTGACAAATAGGATGAGTGGGTCTGAGCTGTCCCCCATCCTTCTTACATTAAGGGAACAAAGCAAAACATTGGGAGGGAAGCCTCTGTAACGCCCCAAATGCCTCCTGCCTGGAAGGATGTTTCTTCCCTCCAGCTTTTCCAGCTTGGCCCTTTTCCATCTCATGTGGAACAAGTGTGAGAATAATCCTGACACGGAAATCTCTTAACCACGCTCTAAAATCTGTCCACACATGGGGGGGAAAAAAAATAATCTGATGCATGCATCAATATGGAACTTCCCTAACTGGCAGAAGCCTGAAGACAAATACTCTTCCCTGCCAGGAGTGCCTACCCGGGAATGTGCCCAACACTATTCTGCTGCTGTGACATGCTGCCTGGCATTGAAACTATTTAATATGCCTCTTTTTCTTCTTTATATTCATTCATACTGAGAGTCCATAATCTTTTATTAAGATGAATTTTTGTAAGAAATAACAGAAAACTGCTTCTTAAGCCCACTTTATAGGGAAACTTACTTTTTTTGTTTCCAATCGTTGCATATCTTTATCCCCTCTGGAATGATTTCTCAATAATATATAGTGCTAGATGCTCTTTGCCATCAGTTTCTTGGAATTGAATTGCACTCAGTTTAGTTTCTGACACATCCGGTTGAGCAATAAAGTTTTTGGAAAAATTTGAGTCCTGACACACAGGAGCTGTACATAAATTTACTTTAATGTTCCTAATGGCATCTTTTGCATTCAGGAGATCATTTGATATCACCAGACTTTTTTTTTTTTTTTGACTCGTCCACCTTTTCCTTTTTTGGATCAGGTCAGCGAGAGGAGAAGAAACTATGGAAAATCTCTGGGTTACATTTCCTATAATATCCTTGCAAACTAAAAATTCATTTTTTTTGTTATCTGAATATGGAAATGGACTCCAAAATAGATTACAAACCTATGTTTAACCTGCATTCTTCAGCCTAGAAGTCAAGGATTTGGCCCATTTCAGCAACAATTATTGAGTCATAGAAGGTTGGGAACGACCTGAAATCTCACTCAAAGTATTGTTTTTTAGGTCTGGTGATAATTTCAGTGTATCTCAATCTAGAACCTGCCGTATTTACTGTAATTTTTAGACACAAACAGAGAAATTAATTAGGGTAACCTTAATTCAGCCCTAGCAGTCGACCTTAGAAGCACAGGGCAAGTCCCTGAGCTGTATCGAGCTACCACCTTGTGTCATGAAATACGTTGCCATGTAGAATTTTGCTTTTCCCTGGACAGTTGGCAACATGACACCTGCAGGCTGAATATTTTTAATATGAAAGATCTCCTCCCTCCTGGTTAGATGTTGAACCATGCAAAAGCCCACATTTGCTACTTACACTTCCACTGCATATTTTAAAGAAGGTAAGCTGACATGTTGCCTGCAAGCTGTAATTAAATCAGCAACTCCTTGTGGAGTTCTTATTAACTAGTAACAGTAGGAACAGTTCTAGCCCGAGGTAGCCTGCAGTTTTATTTTGTTTTTCTGCACATCTGCTTCCTATTGTGCCTTTTAGTACTAACACCTTGAACGTGAATGATTCCCCTAGGCTTTCTGGCTGGCTACCTTGCTATTGTTTTTATCCTTTAGAAAGTAATAGTAGAAAAATCCCCTTAACTAAATGTTTCAGTTCTCTCTGAAGCACTACTGTCTTCACTGAAGTTTTGTGATAGAACATATTTACATAGTTAACCCTTAATGAAAGAAATTCAGTATTTCTTCATGTTTATTGTTGCACATCATACAAGAAATATAATTTGAGATTATTTTTTTCTGGACATATCTGAGCACCTTCCTCTAATACTGATATCTGGACTGGGTTGGACTGCAGGGAGGCACTCCGTGTATTAAATAAACTTCTATCAAATATTCCCAGTCTATTTGACCATCCACCCATTTCAGCAATGGATAAGAAGATAGTTCTGGATGAAGGTGGGTACATTTCAAGGTGAAGTCTGCAGCAATTGCACAGCATGTTGAACATCCTCTGGCTGATGCTACTCAAAGTCATATCACGCCTCCAGATACTTTCACTATCACCAAGAAGGTGGTGGGATTTCTTCACCTCCCTATTGAGAAGTTTTTCATCACAGGAGAGACAGATTTGCAGAGCTAGAAAAGAGAGTAAGACTTCGTATGGCCTCATAGCATAGTCTCTAGGGAGACCAGAGTCATGAATTGTAGTTTTTACCGTAAGAAGTGTTTACACTTTAACTGAGAGTTTAATGGAAAGTACATTGACCTGATCTAAGTGTTTCTGCACCCATGTGCTAGGGGGAAAAAAAGGCAACATCGAAGGTCCCCTCCCTTCTTCAGGTATTTCTTACTTGCTTGTTTATCAAAATCATTTAAATCGTCTCAGCCACCTTTCACACTTTCAGCTTTGGTGAAATTTGCACTACAGGAAGAGAACTTTCAGAATCTGCACATGGCATTTCACATCCACAGCCGAAGCCAAAAGTGCTTTGAACTGTTCCGAAACCATTTATATTTTGCAGATATGGTTTTCTCACACTTATACTTAATTGCATTATAAAAAAATTCCTCCTCTGTCATGACTGGTTCAAAAGCAGGCAGTACCCAGAAGTTCTTCTCTCTGACAGACTGTGATGCTTATGTGAGTGAAGCAGAGAAGCACTTTACTTCCAGACAGGCACAAATTGCATCTGCCTTGTCTTTGTTTTTATGAGGTCTGCTGTATCAAACAGGATATGTCAGAGGCCCCAATTCAAGTACACAATTCACTTTATGCAAATGTTTATGATCATGACTGAGTAGGAATGGCTTTGCCATATTAGGAGCTAGGAAAAAGGAATAGTATATTTCCAAAATCCTGAAGATTCAGCTACAGATGTCTCAGCAAAACTCTTGAAAGGAAAACAAAGTCCACATAGAAGCAATGTTGTTTATCGATAAAGTTCATGAACTCATTTGTTCCATAAAGGGAGGCAAAAAACAGATCAGAATGTATTTAAAAGGGGGAGAAAAGGGAAAATGTTTTACTTTAAGATCACAGCGGTGCAGTTTAATGGATTATGCTCATACAAAAGCATTCTTCATAGAAGAATGGTATCTTTCTGACAAAATGTCTGCTATAGTAGTTCTTTTTCTGTTATAAATTCCCAGTAAACTTAACAAGGCAAGGTCCTGTAGATAGTGTAGCTGCTCAACACGAAAGCTTTCAAAATGATGCCAAATTTGCAGAGCTTTTAAGGCTCCATTTCCCTTCTGTTTTCCCCTTCCTGCGCCACTACCTGCTTTGTTGTCCATGAGGTGCCGCAGCCTTGTGCAACCCATGCCAGCAATGTTGTGAGGAGATGGATGGTTGGATAAAGCCATCCTCTGCACAGACCACCCATGAAAGCAGCTCTCTCAGCTGTTCTATAACTTTTTTTAACATTACTGGATCAAGAAAGTACTCTTCCCTGGCCAATCAGGGAAGGAAGATAGGCTAGAAAATAGAATTCAAAATACACTTGACTTTGCAAAAGAGCCTCTTCTACTAGTCCTTCCCTCTGTATAAGTGACATACAAAGTGCCAAGATTATGAAACCTGTGTTCAGAACACCTTAGGTCTGGCTAGCTTTCATTTATAAATCACAATAATAGAAACATTGCAAAAAGAAAGGATCAACGAGCTGGAAATTAGAACTGGAACCTGCCAGGCAGTGAGTTCTGGTCCCAGTGATTTGTGAGCACAGACTTAATAGTTCTTCCCTTTTTTTCCACCCTATTCCCAGTTGCTTACTGCTTCTTTCCATCTCTTTAGTTTTGCAAACTGAACATCACCCATCATCTCTAACAATTTGCCCCTCAACAGTTTCTACCTGAGAGGCCAGTCCTCAATTTTTCCAAGTTCTCTTTAAGGGTGCATTTCTACTCCCCTGAACTTCTTTATCTGTGCAACTATTCCAGATTTTTGAAAAATATCTTCTAAGAGATATTTGGTCTCTTAAATGCTGCCAAGTCCCATTTCTCTGAAGCTATTGCATTTAGTTTCATTTCCAATGCACTTTTTGAAAGCCTTTAGTTACAGAAACTTCAGAGCTTTTCCCATTATGTTAGGTATTCGTGCCCCTAGGCCTGCAAGGAAAACAATACACGAAGACATATTCAGATGTTTCCAGACTCAAGTTCTTGTACAATTTCCTTCAGTTTAGAGGAAAAATTTATCTTACATAGTTTTCTTCACTAATTGCTTGTATCAACAGTATAGCTATACTATGTTTCTCAGCCGTCCAGTTTGTTTTATCATTTAAAATTGCTGAGTTATTCATAGAATTCTCTGTGAAACAAAGTAAAAGAGCCCTGCCCTGTGAGTATGGCCTATAACGTATACTTTATTCTTCAGGAATCTTAGAAACATGGATTATTCTGCACGGACCATACTACAGTGGAGAAATAAAAACATTTTTTCCAACATTTTGTCCCTAAGGTTTTCTGACCTTTTTTTTTTTTTTAATCCACAAATCACCATAACAACTCCAGAATCCTTCAAAATCTCTCAAGAAGACATGTCAAAAGAACTGTGAAAAGCAAGGCTTCAGAAAATGTCTGATTCAATGTCTTTCTATTTCACTCCTTATTCTTTAACTGGCTATGACATCCTTAAAGAATAAAAATTGAAGAGCAGACTCTTTTTTTCCTCAAACACTTTTCTAAAGACAGTGCTGCAGTATAAGCAGTTTGGGGAAATTGTGCATGCTTTCTTTAAACCTTCTACCTGAAAATAAATTCAGAAGTTATAAATAGCTCGTGTGTACATAGGAATGAGTTTACCCTTTTGATTATATGTATAATGTCAGTTGCCAATTATCTGTGTTTTATGTACATTAGATAACGAGTCCTATTCTGTGTATGGTTGATAGTCCTGATAATGTATGAGGAAATAGCACTAAATCATCTTTGTTTGCTGAAATATCAAGAGGACTTAAGCTGACATAACATCAGGGAATAATGGCTGTGACACCCAGCAAGTTAAAAGGTACCATTTTCATGGAAGGATGTCAGAGATAAGAAACTCTGTGCCTTCCTCACACTGCTTTAATTTTCTTCAGTTGTCTGACAAGGCACTTCTGTTCAACTAGATGCGGATGGAGAAAATTTGCAGACTTGCAAGCTTTCAGTAGGGAATCAAGAAGCAGTGAGTCCTCAGCAGCACACACAACTGGATGCTGACCTTAATAAAACTGCCTCTTCAGAGGCAGCCCCCAGAATTTGGCAAGCTGTGCTTCCAGGCGCTAATTAAAAAGTGGCCGAGCCAAACGTGTTTGCACAAGTGTCATGGTCACACTTCTGTCTTCATGCTAGTTATGTGATCAGCATCAGAACTGCTCATTAAAAAGACTTCTTGAAATGCTCCAGGAACCCAGTCTTGGCAATTTGGGCGACAGCCACTTCAGCTGCGTGTGCAATTAGGGGATGCATAAATGAGAAGGCGGCTGATTAATTTTCTCCATGCATGTGAAAACAAGGTTAACCAAGCACATAATGGGTGCTGAAGGAAAATGACAGTCAGTGTTTATGTATTTCTGTCAGGATGAAAGATAACACTTCACAACTGCCATGACGCATCTCGTCTCGAAAATCAGTCTTTAATTACTTTCCTGAAACTACAAGCAACCTCAGTAGAGCAGAGTCAATGTGCTATTCAAGAGGAGATCTTCAAAGAAGTGATGCTCCAATACCTGCCCTATATAGAGGCTAGAGAACAGCAGGAAGGGTCTTTGCTATGCTAGATGTGCACACCTGTAAGAGAAAATGTCTTTCCATGTAGTTTAGTACTGGGAGAATGGTGATTTGGGTTGGAAGAAAGGCTTTAGGGTGCTTCTGCCCCACCCCAGGTAATTTCACCTACCAAATCCTGTGTGAAATAAATGTCTAAATTATGGAGGGCTTTATAATATGTCACATAATACTCACTTTCAGAAGAAGTATGACTGGCATTGGATTTTAATGACAAGTACCATGAAATTCACTTGCATTTCTTTGCTGGTTTTTGTAACTGCTGCTTCTGTACAGGGCATGCTGGGCGACTTAATTTAAAAAAAAACCCAAATTTCTGTGAATTACAATAACCAAACCTTCATCTTTGTGACAGGCTTGTCACAGCTGACATCTAGCTGTGTGAGGAGACAGGAAAAAAGATGACTTGCCACTGAAAAATTTGGAAATGTGGATGGATCACTAGTTATCCATTCCAATCTGACACCTCTTACATTAAAGCACATTGCATGTAAAAACTGTGATACCAAGATTTAAAAGCTAAATGTAAATGTATACTTTAATTTATGAGAGATCAGGTCCAAGTTAAACACTATTTAGAGGAAGTTTAATACACAACCCAAAACTGGAAGAAATATAAGGAAAGAATAGTCAGATATCAGCAGTACTTTTGAAAAAAAAAAAAAAAAAGTGAGAGAAATACAGGATAAGTTCTTATTTTTGCAAGACAACAGTGCAGACAGTTTCCTGTTAGTCCTTTTAGAGGTGAAAATTCAACTTCTACAACTCACTAAATCTAATTAAGAAATAATTAGGGTACTGACCACCAGACAATTTTGGGAAGAACAAGCCCACCTTCTTCCATCCATCCATCCAGTCATGTTGTTAGAACTGTTAGTTATTACAGTCCTAGAGATGCATCATTCTGACAATAGGAAGTAATGGGGGAGAGTATATAAGCTATGAAAAGATAAAACATCTCAAGGTTTTGTATTCCTTGCAGTGAATTTTGTTGTTCAGTAGAACTCATGGGCAAATTAGAAGCTTTACTGTGATCATCACCTGAACCCAATACTTTTAATAGCCAGTTTCAAAAAGCTGTCAAGTGAGAGTTACTGTTTTCTCAAAATAACTTCAAAATGGGTACTTTACACTCTGTAGAATGTGAGAACAGCCTAAAAAGACTTCCTAGCAGAAACTGTGAAATTACTCTGAAGAGTAGACGTCCACAAGGGATTTGTACGAACTGAATTAAACAAGTGCTAGTAAAACTGAAAGAAAATGAGATCACTCTGCCTCCTGTGCATGTCACTAATTTTCCAGAAGCCATAATTTGGATGTTCCTTAAAGAACTCGAAATGCATTTTACAGGCTCTTGTTCCCCATCTCTCCTATACCACAAAACCATATGAGCCGACTTCAGAAAAACATGCACAGCTAACACGAACATCTCCTCCTTTTCAAACAGTACTTAGTAATTAGGAGCACCGCTGCACGGATCATTAGAACAATGATTGAGATTGCAAGGAGGATCGCGGAGGGATCCAAACTATGTGGATGAGAACCAGATCAGATTGCATTCCTAGCACTGAAAGCAATGCCTTGTTGGATCCAAAACCCATAATAAACCCAGCACCAACTATTGCAGCAGACTCCAATCTGGAGCAATACATTTGTCTTAAATGAATACCTTGTGTGAGAGTGGGCAATACGTATGTTTTGGTGGTTTTTTCAAGGCAGCTCTTGTTAGACAGAGCCTCTGAGTGCCCTGGGAAGTGTCCTGGTACAGAAATATTTTGTAGGTGAAGAGGTCAAAAGTGGGTGCCCTTTAACAGAGGAGATCTCAGTTTATCAAATGACCTGCAATTTGTCTTCCTGACATCATTATCCCATCACATCTGTTTTAAACCCTGACATACTGTATATAAAGCATATATATGCAGCACTTTTTTACCAGCATTTAGTACTGCATATGTGTGTTTATAAACACATAAACAGACACATACAGAGGACTGGTCTTTTTCTGTTTCATTCTCCAGGATCACTCACATCAAGCACAGGACAAGCACTGGCAATGTTTGTGTATATATCCAGCTTGAACATCAAGAAATTGTTATTTTACAGTATTATCTTAGATTGCTTGTGGCCATTCATGTTTCTTTCAGTTTGCGTTTAAGCATCTGTGTGCACAAGCATAACTGGAAACAAGATTCTCCTTTTGGCTCTTAGTGTCAGGCCTCTGAGACCATGGAGGGACTTTTCTCCACAAAACATCTCAGGGGCATTGAATCATAGAATGGCCTGGGTTGGAAGGGACCTTAAAGATGATCTAGTCCCAAACTGCCTTCCACAGACATGGACAACCTCCACTAGACCAAGCTGTTCAGCGCTCCATTAAAATTGGCCTTAAACACTTCCAGGGATGGGACATCCACAACTTCTCTGAGAAACCTGTTGCAGTGCCTCATTGTCTTCACGGTAAAGAATTTTTTCATAATATCTAATCTAAATCTAATCTAAACCATTGTCCTGTCACTGCAGGCCCTTGTAAATAGTCCCTCTCCACCTTTCTTACAGGCTCCCTTCAGGTACTGGGATGTCACAATTAGGTCACCCCTAAGTTTTCTCTTCTTCAGGCTGAACAAACTCTTTCCTCACAGGAAAGGTGCTCGGTCCCTCTAATCAACTTGATGGCCTACTGTGGACTCACTCCAGCAGGTCCAAGTCCTTCCTGTGCTGGGGATTCCAGAGCTGGGGGCAGCACTGCGGGTGGGGTCTCACCAGAGCAGGGCACAGGGACAGAAGCACCTCCCTTAATGTGCTGCCCACCCTGCTTTGGATGCTGCAGGATATAGTTGGCTTTCAGGGCTGGGAGCACACACTGCAGGCTCATGTCCAGACTCTCATTCACCAGAACCTCCATGTCCTTCTTGTCAGGGCTGCTCTCAGCCTGGTCTTCCCCCAGTCTTCTATGAATATCAAGGGCTGTCCCAACCCAGGTGCATTGACAATGCTAGCTTAGCCCATAACATATCAAGAGAAGGAATTTTGAAAGGGAAATGGTGGCTCCTTTTTTAACTGCTTGCTGAATGTGCTTTTCTTTTACAAAGCAATTGGACAATAATAATAAGAAATTACCAGATGACACTGAGTTGCATAAATCTCACTAACCCAAAGAAACATTAGAGGATGTTATTCTCATTTCATTTGATTATAGGGTGAACTTTAAAATGCCATCTACACAGTAAAAATTCTTTGCTACCTAGATGATCACAGATGAGTGAGGATGTTTGCTTCAGAGCAGTGCTCTCTGAGAGGACTTTTTGGCCTTTAAATAGCGTAATTTGTGGATTGATGATAACTAGGCACAGTACTGACATTAGCTCTCAGACACAGCTAGACAATAGAAAAGTACAGGAAATCCATAAGTCGAATCTTTCTCCTTGGGGGATACACTTTGTCTGACCTGGAAACCGCACACACAGCCTTGTCTAAAAAGAAAAAGATTAGCCGCTGGTAGGTGGGCTCTCAGTCCTACCTTGCATCAGCGTGATGACCGCCTGCCAAGGATAGGTCCCTGTGAGAAGGGACCTGGCTTGAAAACAAACTATTACAGTGAGAACATTATCATTTCAGCTCCTTTATACTTTCTATCTAAAAGCGAATACCTCATACTCAAACAGGAGGCAGGATTAGCATCCGTGGAAGCAACATTCCCTCATTTAACCGTTAGTATGTGACTACGAATTTTATGATGTTATTAATCTGTAGCTCATCAGATTCTCATCAATATTAAATCTGAATTATCAAGAAAGAATAACTGTCCCTGAAGTTACTCTGAACTCCTAAGTGCTATGTATTTGTAGAGTGGCTACTTTGTCTCTTCCAGGTTTCCTGTTAAAGGAGAAAATCCCCAGATTTTTCCAGTCTAGCTGTATTTGAGTAATATGGTGGGTTAATAAAAATAGCTATTCTCTGCATTTCTGCTCATCTTTATCCTATCAACAGCCTCAGAAACTTCCAGTATCACTATGAGGAATGTAACCACACTTAAACTATTTTTAAGGGTTTTTTTATTACACAGAGCTTCTTTGCTCCTCATCTATGCTTTCCAGCTATTTTCTCTGCTCATACACTTTCTCCATTCCATAACAGAGTATAATTCCAACTCTGCATAGACAAGAAAACAGGCATTTGGTGTCAGAGCAATGTGCAAGAGAATCCAATACACTACAACAACTTGAGCATAACAGAGGCCTGAGGAGCAATGCAGTCTCCTGTTGCACCCCTAATTCTGAGGTCATTCACCCATTACCCAGGGCCAGAGACGCATCCAAAAACAGATGTTAATCACCACCCCCATGTCCCAAGTGCAAACAGCTCATTATGCAAAACAGAGCAGGGTTAAGACAACTGGTGGGACTTACACACCTTAAAATGGCAACTTGGGTTTCTCCTTTGAGATGTTCATAGATTTTATAGCAGTTTTCAGCCACCATTTCTCCTTTACTGGGCCTTTCCTGTTTCTCTCTGCTGGCTTTCACACTTTCTCCTATGCCTTGGCCTATGAGCTCTTTTAAAGGGACTGAATAACATTTCCCACATGACAAATTGGCAGCACTGGATCGTTATTATTCTTTAGGTTAAACAAACAGTTTGGGTAGGGAACAGATCTAGGTTAACTGAGGTAACAAGAGGAAGGAACAGAGCTGCTGCTGAGCTCAAACACTTGGTGGGTGGCATTTGCTTGAATCACTAAACTGCTCCAAATTGCACAGAAGTGGCAACCCAAGTATTTTACAATCAGGAATCAGAACCAAAAATCTGTTCAGTTTTGGCACTGAGGTCACAAGTTAGAATTTGAGGGGAGGGGAAGCAGCTTTTCTCCTTAGATAGGAGATCTATTGTTTTTTGGTTTTTCTTCTTAAGTAGATCTTGTTTTCTCACAAACATTTGGCTTTTTTTCAAGGCTTGAAGAAAATCTCTGCATGCAAAAAACCTGTAATGCCATCAAAAGCCTCAATCTGCTCCAAAGGGGGCTTTCCTCTTGAAACTTGGGTGTGTCTCTATGGAAAGACAAAGTATTGCTTCCTTTTAAGGAATGCCCTGATCTCAGCATCTACCTATTTGGGGGAATCTCACAGGATTTATTCCGATCATTGCCTTGCACAGGGACAAGCCAATAAAAGTTATAGCTTTCATTTTAAGCAAATCTTGGTGTGTGGTATGAGACTTGCCGCAGTGTCTGGACCAGATGGCAAAGTTTCATCTGAGTCAGGCTTTTCCAAGAGACAGGTAAGTCCCTTGGTAACTGCAAGGAAGAATGGTTGAATTTCATTGTTTGTACAGAAGCCCATACCCACACTTTTAAAGTAAACCAACTTAGATCCCCACATGGTCTCAGCTTGTTTACTTTCAGACTCCTGGAAATTTGGGGGTGGTAGTTTAATTGGCTTGTTACTTCTCCTGTCAGCTCCTCCAGTACCTTCGCTCATTATTGCTCTGCAAAAAGGAAAACAGGAAGAAAAAAAAAATTCAATCCCGTAAAGATAACATAATAAATGTTGCATAAGCAGTTTTCTAAAAGGATTTTGTTGTTATCAAAACTGGCAGACATTAAATAGACAGAGTCTCAGAAAAATTGATATGGGCAAGGGGGTAAGCATTTAGTCTCCTGGTAGGCTGGCCACCTGTGCAAACAGCACTTCCAACTTCGATTTCGGTTGCTGGCTCCTGAACAGTCAATTACTTAGGGCTTTCCAGAGATTTCAGTGGCAGAGAAAAAAAACAGTGAGGCCTGTATTTGAAAGGTAGCTTTATCAGCATAGCTCTGTTGTGCAATTACAGCCTGTGTCTTTGTTCCTCTGTAGGTGATCGCAGGTTTCAGTGAGATGACTCTTTTGTTTAACTTTTGGGGAGCAGCGATAGAGCCATTCATAATGTTCCTACATTCCTCATATCCTGCAAAATCCTTTCTCCCTGCAACCTCCCTGCATACACTGCAGAAGAACAGGATGGATTCAGTAAGACAGATCATTTTATCCCTTCCTTTCCTCCCAAGATGAGACAAAAACTCCTGAATAACTTCTAATGGGTAGTTTCAGTTATGACTAAATACCACTGAAAATAAACTTCTTGGAAAGACCTTTTCCTGTAGTTGGAATTTTCCTGAGCTATCCTTCCATAATGCACAATTAAAGAATGGAAAGATGAATGTATTTAACTTGCTCCTCTGGATTAGACATTAGTGTACATGATGCATAATGTTTTAGGTAAGGGTAATAATAGTAAAAATAATAAGAAAATAACAACTAAAAAGAGCTTTATGTCCTCCTATTTTGGGGAAAAATAGAACCACTAACTGCTACATAATACATTGGTTTTTCCTAGTTTATGATTTCTTAAGTGTCTGTTGCCAGGTTTCTTGTACACATGGCAGAGGAGGATATTTGATACCAGAAACTTTTGATCTATATCATGTCTTGTTCTACACTCTCATGGGGATTTTAGAAGAAACGGTGCTATTTTTATTTAATGAAATTAATACTTTTACACAAACATAAAATAACTCATGTGGGAAAACACATTCATTCCTAAAGTGATGTATAAAATGTTTGGCTCTGATCTTCTCATTAGCACCCAGGAACAAGGTTTAACAGTCAGTGCTGACAGCTCAGTGTTCAGCGGTGGTCAGGAGATGAAATATCAAATCATCAGATATTTTCCCTGTGTGTTCTCCTTCAAGGATTGTTTATGAGTCGCATATTTGTAATTCTACCTTTGCTTTGTACTTGGTGTCAGAATTAATTGCTCCAAATTCTTCCATTTGTTTAAACACTGATGCCCTGGACCCGCTGTTTCTTGCTTTATTCCTTTTTTTATTTGCTCAGTAAGAGACATGTCCAGTCCCTTTTTGTCCTACACAGTTAATGTTTTCTTGCAAAGTTTTTGACTGCAATCCCAAAGTTACCTTAATGAGTACTTTAAGATCAAAACTGATGCAACATTTGACCAGCCAGTATCCTATTACATCATTGATGTCGTTTGACTCTTTGTCATTCCTAAGTTGGGTTTAAGGTTGTTTGAATCACAACTACAATGGTCCAGGGCCATTGTTTATGGGCACAGTTGGAAGTGCTGCAGTTACACAAGAACAGCCACTGACCTGCCCCTGCCCCTTCTGGCCATACCCACAGGAGTGCCCTCTCACCCACTCTCTCCCCGAGAAGGACCTGGCCCCTCTCCTCCTGTTGCTCAGCAAAAGAAGGAAATTACTTTTTAAACATGTTTTCCAGTAAACTCAGAGACAGTACAAAGCATATTCTTTAGACCAGATATGGTTTTCTCGTGGGAGAAATGAAGTCTCATCATTTCATTAACCCACCCAAACCTATGAACTGTCTCCCACTGGTCACAGCCTGCAAAAGGCTTTCCTAAAACAGCCCAATTCACAACAGCATCTACTTCAGAGACTAACAGCAAAACAAAGCGCTCTCTCTATATATATATATGCAAGAAAAAAAATTATCAAAGACCCCCAGATGTTTCCAATTTTCAAAATGAACTGCTCTTTCTTACCTGAGGAAGGATGACAACCAGAAAATTACTGGTGTCACTTTAGTGCCAGTGTAGTAATGTTTCCCTACAGTAATATTTGTGCAGTTTTATATAGTTCTAGTGATTCAAGGGATAAAACTTCTGCCGTATTCCTGAGCAGATTATTCACATCTCACTTAACAAAACAGATTTCTTATTTTGTCTTTCTGTTAGCCTACATATCCTATTCCTTATTTCCTCCTGCTATTCCCATTCAAATGGCTATATGCAATGTTCTCCTGGCATATGGCATTTACAATTTTGGTTTTAAAGCACTTTCCATTACCATCCATGAAAGAAATTGCACTGCGTTATGCAAGCAAGGTTTAAACAATAATGGAAGGTTGAAATATTTTTCCCTTGAAACACTAAATCCTTGCTGGCCAAGGGACATTTTTGCATGTGCAGCACTCTGGGTGCATTTCCCACTTTGAAGAGGTCTACCAAAAGTTCTGTGATGTTTGGACATACAGTACCTCCCCACTTGAGATCTTACAGATTCTTTCTGCTCCATGCTCTATATAAGAAAACAAAGCACACGAATTGCACACAAAAAACGCGTGTGGTTCTCTAACTTTCTCTAACTTTCCAAACAATTCCCTCTCAGCAAGAGTCTCAAAAGATCTTCTATGATTTCCACCATCTCTGCTCTTCTGAGGGCTGCCAAGCCCAACTGAAGTGCTGTTGAACGTACAATGACTGCAGAGAAAGAGGTATGAGACATCATGAGAGAGTTAAACAACTTTCTGCTTAAATTCAGCACAGTTGTTTTCAATAAGCAAGGAGACTTTCAGCTACAAAAATGTATTTTCTGCTAAGAGAGTAAGCTAAGATAAAACCTTTCCAAAAAACTCACCATTACCCATGAAAGTAAGGGGAGGCCAAAGTGCATCAGTTTTGTTTGCTTCATATGTCTTTTTATTTTTTTCAGGCAAATGCTACACTAAATTATTCATGGAGCACAATGCTAACAAACATTTGGCATCCATCCTGCATCATCTGAAATTGTAATCACTGAAAAGATTTATGTGGTCCCATCTTCTTTGTTTTGACTGGTCAAAATCAATCTTAATACAGGGTGCTGGTTTCTACCAAGTGTCACTCATCCCTAAAGAACATGGCTCTAGGGCCAATACATCAGGAAAAATCACAGAAAGAGGAGGATTGGATATGCTATTTAAAAAAATGGACAAACAAACAAAAAACCAAAATAACAAACTCACCACAGCAATGAGATTCAGCCTCATTTAGATTTTTCATCCCATCACTGATATTCCCTCCCATAAAATGACAGATATTTGAATCACTTTACTGCTAACATTTCTGTGGTGCTTTGATTTTGTCTGGTGGGTAAACAAGTACACTCCCTTATTCACTTCCTGGTGTTTTTGTGAGAGCCTTTTTATGTGTTGATGTATGTTGTAAACTTAACACAGCCTGGCATATTTTAAACTGTATTGTGAAAATACCATGGGTTCATTTCAGAGGCTACCAAACGGAAAGTACAGCATTACAAAAGATTTTATCTCACACTCTACCTTTTTTCCTCCTTTTTATATTTTATTTTAATTTCTAGCTTTTGGGTCCCTTTATTGATTTTAGGAGACATGTGTCCTCCTCTTACTCAAAACTCACTTTTTTGAAGATCACAAATTATTACTGGCATAGTTTGTTTTCCTTTCTACCACTAAAACAATTACAATAAAAGAAAACATTTACTTAACATTATTTTCCAAACATGTATTTGGTGAAAAGCAAATAATTTTTAGCCTGATGAAACAGCTTTGGAGCTGTCTTGTCAATGTCAAAACTGTGACATTCACATAAGTGATTCAGACAGTTTTCCACTTACTGGAAAATGAAATGGTTAAAAGCATAAGAAAGCAGGTTCATATGTGGAAAGATTAATTTCTAGATGTACCAAAGTGTTTCATTACACACAGTTGCAGATATGCTATTCTATATAATGCTGGCAGATGATAGCTTTGTGTTTGTTGTAGTAAATGAGACCCTTAGTCTCAGGTGTACGTGACTTCCAGCTCTTCTTCCTAAAAATGGAATTGAGGGCTTTGAAAGACCTTGCAGGATATTCACCTTCAAGCTTTTCATATCTCATGCAAGCCCTTCCTGCGGACTGATGTTCTTAATTCAATCAATGGACTCCAAGCCCATATGCCAAAGTATTCGTATTCCAATAACTATACAGGAAAATGAAGCATTTAAACCAGGCTGAGAATTAGTTTCCTGATAAATATCACAAAAGAAAGAGATTCCTTCCCCCAACATCCCTGTTGCAAAAATTGTTAATTCATCTTCTTCCATTTGTGATGCAGGATTTCCTTCTTCAGCTTTACACACATGCTTCTCCCTCATCAAGAGAAAAAGATACTAGAAACATCATTCTGTCATGATTTCTTGTGAAAGATATTTTAATTGGATTTAATTGTCATAGTATATTTGCTGTGTCCCTAATCTGAAATGTTGCCCTTAGCCCCTCCCCTGGGTATCCAGAGTTAATAAAATAAGCCATACTTTTCTGCAGCCTTATCTGCCATCTGGGCATTGCTAGAGTCAGTAATTCCCTATACTGGTGGAAGCACAGATGGATTTGAGGAATTAGGGCTTCACACAGATTGTGATGCAGATTCCCTCAAAAGAAGAGCTTTTGTTTTTAACCAAATTAAGTTCCTCCTACTCTGCTTGGTTACAAAGACTCTTTTCCAATATCCAACCACATATCCCTGTAATCCTTTTGTTATTGTAGCCTCAGCAACTACCTCACCAAGAAAAATTAAAGAAAACCTCTTTCTAGAAATGGTGGGCAGGGAAGCAGCTTCACCAACACACAGAGGCACTAGGCTGGATTATACAGTGTCTGGTTTAACATATGACTCACAAAAGGACAAGAGATAAAATATTTAACTGCACTATTTTTGCTCTTTCCCCATTATTTCCTCAGCATCTGCCTCTCTGGGCCTCCTTCTTGAATCTCTGTAAGTGCTTGAACCCAGGAAGGAGCTTTTGGAACAAGAAAATTAAGACAGAAAATTAATCCTTCTCCAATCCTTCATCTGACAGCTCTTTGCCATCACTCCTGCTTGGACACCAAACTGAAACTACTTTCAGTGGGATTTTCCTTCACATCTCAGCCCTATTTAGCTATTGCATCCAGTGAATTTCACTACATATGCTGTGTAAGGAGCTAATTTCAAACAATGTGTGATATTTGCAAGGTTTCCAGAAAACACATGAAACAAAAAAGTAGCCATATTTTTCCCTGATGGTTTAGAGTTGTTATTAAATTCTACTACCATTTCTAATGAGTGTGGAAGAAAATCAGCCTGTTTTATTTTTTATTTATGATGTTCATGGAACCAAAAGGAAGTCTAGTAGACCAGAAACAACCTTATAGTCTTCATGCAAATTACAAATTTAATAGACAAAATATATTAAAGTCATTAGAAAACCCAGTAAACTGGTTGTTTTTACAGTAAGCTAAAAAAATTACAGTTCCCAAAGTTTGCCTTGTTTAAACTACATTCATCACCAGTTTGGACACAAACACATTTAGACACTTCATCTGGCTGCAGAAGTATTTTCCAGCATCTATTATTTTCTGTCAGCTGACAGCACTCTTCCAAGTATTGAATTCAATGCTGAAAGTAGAAACACTATTCCTGCTTTCTCTTGCTGTCCCAATGCAACACTCACAGGCTTCAGCCATGCTGCTAATCCTGGGCTGGGATTCCAATTGCTGTCCCAGAGTAAGACCCTATGGAAGGTGGCCACGTCAGATGATGCCCTACCCCCTTCCTTTCCTAAATAACATGGGGCTCCTGCCACAAATACTTCATCGCCGGGTGGCATAAAAGTAATTTTAATTTTCACCAGGCCACAATGAAGAGAGGAGGTGAGCAAAGAGTCCGTAAGTGATATTTTGGCCCTGAACACTGTGGATACTCGGATCTTGGTGCATGTTATCACAGTGACAACAGTTGTAGCTGATTAAGTTAAAGGCTCCAAAATATTTAACTCCATTGTTTAATCTATTTCTAGAAATCTTATTCAGTATTCTGGGAAGAAGATTTTTTTTCATACTTTACATTCCATTACCTGAATAAGGAAAGGATTTTATTGTTAAAATCAAATTCCTCTCATTAGTTCTATTGCAGAAGGCTGAGAAAGCAAACTAGCCATAGGTTTTTAAAAAAAAAAAAATATTCTGAGAAATACCTGTAAAGCAGAATTCCAAACTTTGACCATAGGAGATGATGAACTATTTTTTTGCTGTGTTTGAAACTGTTTTGCATAATTGAAAGTCCTTTGATTGAGAACACAGGGCTGAAAATTTAGTTATTTTGATGGTCATGCAATTCAAGAAGCACATCTATACAGTCATTCCCAAAGAGGGATGCTTAAGGTGGTGGTAAACTGGAAATCTAAAGGATAATTCCTCTCTGTGCACATAGAAAAGACAAAATGACTAATGCTCTTAACATAGCCACTTTTCCTACCTTTGATTTGGGTTTGATATAGGCAAAAGGAATTTCATCTGAAGAACGCACATGAACGTGAAGCTCATGGAATGGTTTGGTTTGGAAGAGACCTTAGACATCATCCAGTTCCAACTCTCCTGCCATGAGCAAGGACACCTTCCACTAGACCAGGTTCCTCAAAGCCCCATCCAACCTGGCCTTGAACACTTCCAAGGATAAGGGAATCCACAGCTGGCCAAAGAGCCCAGTTTACTCTACACAACAAAAAGAAGGCAAGAAATGCTTCGACAAGACAATATGCAGGGACAAGGGGCTTGTTGTGGAGGGCTATTGAGACTTTTCTGTTAAAGCCCTACAGTGGCTGGGAGCTAAAGTTAGACTAACACAGCCTTGAAATAAACACCTTCAAAGCTGTGAAGGTTAGACATTAGAATCCCTTACTGAGATGGGTGAGCTTTGGCATAAGATCAGACAACAGGCTAAAGTATGCTTTGATCAGTTTTCAGATTAATTTTTTTCAGTTTATAAGTGTGTTAGGACCAAGACCCTTCTATTTGTCACCTCCGTTTTCCCTCTGAAATATAATATTACATTTAAAGCTACATATTTGTGCAACAATCTGTGACTGAACCCTGTTCATGAAGGCACTCTACTGAGGCTGAGTAGAATTACTTTTGCTTGAGGAATAAACCTGCTTTTTAATTCCTTCCTCAGCACCAGCAACTGACAGCAGTAGGAGACATGTTGGTGACCCTTGTCAGGGCTGTCTTGACAGTGCAGAGAAATCCCCTTGGTCCACTGAACATTTAGTACCTCTTTCTTGGGATTCCACCTATTTGAAGACAGAAAAAAATGTCCCAGGAGCTTTTAGCTTTCTCTCCAGCACAAGGGTGAAAGGAAACCCTCCAGGGGATTGGTCTAGCCATCCAGTCATCCTCTCAGTGGGGACTTTGCCTGCAGGGTTGTGTTTTATACTCTGGACACTAACATACAGATTAAGTGAAGTCCTTGGTCTTGACTCAGAATATCTGACAGATGCATAATGGTGTGTTTTATAAGTCTGTGCAAGGTGATCTTTTGATCTCCTCTTGGCCTAAGGAACAAAAATTTAGGTATGAAAACCACTGACTCCACAGGACATACCTCCTCTAGTGACCTATGCGCTGTGAGCAGAAATACCCCAGGCACTTATTCTTTGTAAGCCTTCAAGCAATTTGAAAACATCACCTACACACTTTTTCCAGTCTTTACAAAGAGTTTGAACCCAAAAAAGAGGCATGGGGATCATTACTAAAAAATAAAACAGGCTGTGCTTTATGTAACTGCGAGGTATACAGTACCTCTGTTCTCCAGTTACATAGTAATTGCTGAGTGTTCAAGTTCATGGAAAATGTTTAAAGCCAAGTTCTATGAACATCTCCTGTTTTTAAAAGACATACATGTAGTACTTTTATTTAGCAACATGGGTGTTTTAGCATGATCTACTCTGCTCTGCTTGCAACCCCAATGGAGAAACATCACTTGTTTAAAAACATTCTTAAATGTGTAAGGCTGGCACATGAGCATATTCATATGGAATCTGTTCCAAACACTGAAATAGGATGCTTTTTACACTTCTTTGAGTATAAGGGGTTTTGATTTTAAGGGATTTGGGTGCTGCAAGCACATTGCTCAACAATTTGATTGTGTTCCTTGCAGTGAACACCAAGTGTGCTTTCTCTGTGGATAATAAGAGAAAATTACTTTTAAAGTGAGCAGAGTATCTCCTATACACCTCAGGAAATGAAGTCTATTANATTTAATGAGAAAACTCCTTTTCACAAAGCTGTCCATAAAATTATAGGAGCTATTTCACCTACACAGTGGCCTCAGATGATTTCTGTGTGATTCCTATGAGCAGTTTCAGCTACAAGCTCCAATGTGTAAATACCCACCCTTTAAGTCAGAGCAGAGGGAAAGCAGTGTGAGTAGAAATTATATTTGAGGATTGTATGATTTCCTCTACGCCCTAAGCGAGCAAACAGAAACAAGAGCTGCAATATTTTTATGCTTATGAATTATTCAAATGTTCCCATACTTAGTTTTAGAGCAGGTTTACTACCTGCTGATGCAGTCTAATAACAACAGAGTGAACTGGAAAGAGGTGGTTTCTTTGTCATGTATCCTGTTTCTGCTTCAAAAATTATTTAATATTAAAAACCTACACAGGCCTATGTTTTCAGAAACAGCATCTAATTCTAGATTCATATGGGTATAGGTTAACAGATGTTAACCAAGAATTGCAGCAATTACAAATGTAGAGTCACAATTCAGTTACCCACTCTATGCCCACAAACTCTGCTTGTGTCTTATAAACACTTAATTTTCTACATCCTTGTAGAGACATTTATGTCTCTACATGATCTTCTGATGTCTGGAAGGTGAACTGATGTTTTTTGCATTTTTTCACCTAGGTGACATGGGTGACATTTCAAGATGATGCAGATGACCTTTTCAGTGAACTGCAGGAAGTCTTTTTCAGGTTGGGTTTCAGATATTGCATGAAATGCTCCTCTGAAGCCATTTTCTTTATCTGACATGGCTCAAGCCCATGCAGAAAGGTCAAGTAACTTGCCCTAAGTGACAGAGTGACTGAGAGCCTCCTAGACCTCTGCTCCCAGCTACTAGACCTCCCATGCTCTTTAGCCACATCGCACAGAAATTCAACAGCCTGTGCCATTAGAAAAGTGCTACAGCCTCAAGTCACGTCTTGCCGAAACTCTGTCTGGAGGGGGAAGTCAGTATTTAAAGGTGTAGAAAAACATGACTTTTGCCCTCATCAACAAGCCTGCAAATGTCTGTTTTCCCTCTTCTTTCCCCCCATCCCATCTGGTTCAATAGCAATCAGTGCATCTCCCCTCACCAGCAGCCTACCCCTGCATCAGCAACTTTCCGAAGAGAGCAGATTGCAAAATACGCTTCAGCTGCAGGGCTTATTTCTTTTCAGTCATAACCTCCTGACTCATTTAATAGACTAAGTATCTGGGATGGAGCCCAAAACTTTGTAGCTGGATTCTGTTTTCTGTCCCTTAGGGCAATTAAGTCCTTCAAGCAGTGTGAGCTTGAGACCCCTCTAGTGTTACCTGCTTGATCCAAGAAAGGCCATTGAAAAAGAAAGAAAAAGCCTGTTCTGCTGAAGTTCTTATGTTCCCGGCAAAATATTGTTGCTTTGTTTTAAAAAATGCTCTTAAAAGACCTACACATATAATACAAAGCAGTCAGCCATCCAGCCCCAGACTTTAACTGCATTACATGGACAGGTTAGTCACAGGGCTCCCATTTACTTTAATGGGAGTTTTGATACAAGACCTATTTGCAGGGTATTGCTAATCGGTATGTTTACTGCCACCAGAGAAAATTTTAGAGAAGTAAAATGTCTAGAGGGGTTCAAGCTAATGGAAAAACTCTGATGTCATGACAGCACAGCTCAGATCTTACATTACTCTTGAGTGTCTGAGTGGGTTGGTGATGCCGTGACTCCAGAGATTTTAAATGCTGTCTTATTTCCACATGTCTGAAGAGCTCTGAAAATTCTCTTGCAGTATTTCACAAGTCTTTATGATAGTAAATGTGTGAATACAAGACAAAAAAATTCTCAGACTGTTTCTGAAGATAAAATGCAATACTATTTTATAAATTATAAATTTGGAGGAGGGAATTTAACTTAATAATACTGGTTTGCCACATATAGACAGAGGCTGTTATTTTCCTAACCTCTCTAAATATTTAGCATTCCGCTAGAGGTATTTTTTTATTGGCTTGTGCCATAAATCTCAGTGTCATGGGTCTTTTGTGCATACTAAAATGTTAAAGAGGTTCGCCAGCTCAGCAAAAATGCACGTAACGGCAAACCTATAACAACAGATTGTTTCTGAGATTTTGTGAAGGAAAAAAAAAAAAAAAAGCCCAGAATTATGGCTTGATAGGATAAATATTCAAGGGAACAACTGCATTAGCAGTAGGTATTTGTAAGAGATTAGGTATGTTTGTTAGAATGATCCTTTGGAAAACAAACATATCACTCTTCCAAGTATGATGCAATACATCTCTTTTCCTTCCTCAAAAGATTTATATCTTAAATTTAGACTTGACACTTTTAAGTTTGTAAGTGGATCAGCTCAAAGAGCAAATCACTTTTCTTATTGAGAACAAGAACATGAACATTTCAGCAGCACCACTATGGTTCCTAGTGCACTTACTGCCTCTGTTTCTGGAGATAGTACAGAAGCAGTTTTTTGTCAATGCCCTTAAAAGAGAGAGAAATCAGTGAATTAGTTAAATTTAGAAACCATATTAAGAAGTCTGTCACCTGCAGAGTCTTATGAAGAGGTTGCTATACAAGGAAGGCAGCCAGCTGTGCAGTGTCCGTCTAGATTGCATACTGGACAACAGAAGTACCTGAAATTTGAAAGTGTGTGAAAAAAGAGCTGGTAGATTTATTCAAACTGTGGAGCAAACTGGCTACACAAAAGTAGGAAGAATAATTTTAACAGATGGTTCTTCAGGAAGGCTCAGAAAAGAGAAGGTCACAAATATCAGAGTAGGAGATGCCCAGGAGATAAATGGATTAAATGTAAAGAAAATATGGGGTTTGCTGCTCTGTAAAAAAAAAGCAAAGACAAAGTATTCTTATGTCATGCAGGTGGGTTGAATAAAAAAAAAACACATGTCAAGTGGGATCAGTTGGAAGGAGTGGAGTCTATTCTGGACATCTGAGAAAAAATACCAAAAAAATATACAGTATATACGTCTGTGCCTAAATAACTGATATAAGCAGCAGAGGTTTCCAGGATTCTGTTCACTGATTATCTAGACAGGAGACCTGCCCAAAATGTACTGTACTGAGGCTCCTTTTTGGCCAGCATTTCTGCACTTAGTTCCATGGAAACGACAGTACAGACAGGTAGGAGGAAAAGGCCTCAAGTGCACATTCAGATCCCATCCCATCCCAGATCTGGGATGTGTCCAGGACCTGCACTTGGATCCAGAAGCCAGGAAACGCTGCCAAATCCCACAATATTCACATGGTCTTAGCAGAGAGCAGAAGGATCGTGAAACCATCAGCGTGATGCAGCTGTGAAAGAGGCAAAGCCTTCCGAGATGGAATAGGGGAGGGATTTCCAGTGGAGATAAGGAAGCATTAATGCCTTAGAGGGGCCTTGTCTGGCACTGAGTGTTCCCAGTGTACTCAGTGTCGTCCACACTGGAAGATGTAAAGGCAAGAACTACCTGGGTAAAGGAGGGACTGACGCTTCAAAAATCAGTGAAAGACAGAGCTGGATGTTTTAGTCTCCCCATAAAGGATAAATAATCACTGTATTTTGACACTTGGGGACACAAATACCATCAAATTCCCATCCAATTACTTCTCCACCATCCCCTGTTTTGCCTGCCTGGAGGATAACAGCATCACCACCAGTTACAACTTGCTGCTGTTCTCCACTTCATGCCTTAGCTGCGATTAAGTGGAGGAAAACTTTAAGGTTTCCCCAGGTGGAGGCATTGCTGTTTGTCCAAAATAGCTGTGTCGTTCAGGCCCATATTACTTGCTCTCTCCATAAATTTAGCTACTTGACCGTGGTTTTGGTTTTAATTTTTTTTCTGGCACATGGCATTTGGTCCCACAACACACCCAGTGGTTCAAGCCAAGAATGACACTTAATTTTCAAGCAGCCTTATTGATGGTATTATAGCTAATATAAATTATACCGGAATATTTAAAATAGCAGCAAGTTCATTTGGTTGCCCAAAAATAGTATGTGAAAGACTTTGTATTTTCTTTTAATCATTTTCACTCAATAGATAAACACTTTGCAAGCAATTGTTTCTAATGCAAAGCCAAGTCAGGTATTAGATAGCAGAGGTTATTAAATATTTGAGTTTGGGAACGTTGATACAATGAGAAATGCTATGTTTTCACTCACAAAAAAAAGGCAGACCAGCCAAAAACCTTTTTAATGAGCCTGACAAGAGCTAGACAGGAGAAGGCACATCTGGGGCAAGATTATCGATTTGGGCCCCCAGCCCAGCCTCAGAGGCTGCCAAGTTTGCCCATCTGTGTATGTGCTTTGTGAAGCCTTTGCCCTGCGCAGAGAGCCTTCAGCACAGAAACCACCATCTAAATTCCGTTTAGATCCTCAAAAGACAGCCCAAAACAGACTTAAAGTGACACAGACCCACGTGCAGAATCTTTACAGAGGAGTAAACTGGGTCATTTTTCAGGCATTGACGCCTGTGCGCACAGCTGATAGATTCTCACACCTGGCTAAAAAGATGATTGAATTTGCACTTGGAAAATCCCTTTTTTTTTTTTTTTNAATTAAATTTGCTGTGGAAAATCCCTTTTTTTTTTTTTTTTTTTTGTTTTCCATGTAGAAACTGTATGATGTTACAATCTCTATAGGAGTTTATGCATAGAAAATACCATGTGCAGGGCTGGTAATCTGAGGTAAAAGTTGTCTCTCAATGCACAGGACAAAATAGAAATTGATAAGAGAAGCAGCATTCTTATCTTGTGCCTCTCAAATATTATATAAAAAAAAAAATCTGAAGCAGGTTTTCCCACCTTTATTCCATCAATACTTGAAAACCACTTAAGGCTACAGCCTAGCACAGCCATGCATTGATCTCTCTGTCTTTTCCAGGCTTTGCCGAACTTTTTACAGCCTTTGCACACTACAGCTTTGTGTCTCAAATTTCTTCGTCTGATTGAAGAGGACAAGATTACAAGCACTCTGTTCTATTGTATCCTTCCTCTGACTGAGCAGCCCTAATTCTTCTCCCCAAATCAATGAGCCAAAGTCACATGGGTGGCTAGACAGTCATCCTGAAGCCTGTCTTCCCTGCTGCTCCTGCAGCACAGAGCTGTGATGGGATACACAGGCGCATCCTCAAAATTGCTGAGCTGCTGGATGGAAAATCAATTTCACAAACACTAACCTCAAAGATTCTAACTTAATAATCTACAACCATATCCTGTGCCCATGGGCCGTAGGTGAAGAACCATGCCTACTCCAAACTGTACCACTTAAACGGATCAGAGCAGACAGAACATCCTCCTCTTACTTTAGAGCCGTTCTTTTCCTCACCCTCACCATGATATTGGATTTCTATTTTCATCTGTCAACAATAAGGTGCAGATAATACCAGACACTTCCAGAATGTGCATTGAATGATTTTGATCTTGAAAACATTATACAAAATCTTGTGCTGGCAGCAGTGCCTGGAAATAACCCATGCAGGAGATCTCAATAAAGCTGATGACTTGTCAGAAGAAGGAATCTATGTATTTCTTATAGCAATTGCTGTTTCTATAAGAACAGTAGGAATTAAACAGAGATGAAACAGACAATTTAAAAGGCTATGACAGTCAGAGAGCCTCAGGGTCACCTTGAAAGAAGCTCCTCCAAGAGTAATTGGTGAGACTGTACCAGGCTGGACAGCCTTCACTATCCAGTACCTTGCTCAGTGAGCTAGGAAATGCCTGGGTGCAAGCATCAGTTTGGAAACGTCAATGGAATTTTGCTCAAGCAAGACAAAATAGGACTGACCCGTTAGGTGTGAGAATTGGCAGCCCAGCTGCATGGAAAATGCAGAGCTGGTGGAGGCCATGGATGAAACAGAAGTTTCTCCGTTGCGCCAATCAATCATCTAACACTTTTGTCAGTTTGTACTACCCACAAAACTTTAGTGGGATATTCAAGTACAGAGGCTAAATATAAATTCATAGGAAAATGTGATGCCACATTCAGTGATGCTTCACTTGGGTCTGAATAGGACCCTAATTTCTAAGCTCTTCCATCTAGTTACTTCCCAAAAGAAATGTGAACATGACAAAGAAACAGAAGGAGAAGTAAGAAGAAGGATAAAAAGAAATATCCTTTATCATTTGTTGATTAGGACCACAGGAAAAAGGACATATCTCCTTTGTCTACCTGTGAGTCTCATGGTCAGATCCTTAGAGGCAGCGAGAAGTAGAGCCAAAAACTGTAAAAAAGAGATGGAAAGGAGTTTGATTCCCTTTGTTTCATTACACAAAGTGATTGTAGAGCTCTGTGGTTTGAGGGAAAACAGGAAAACAAAAGATCTACCATATCCAGGCTCTATACAAAAAGAAAATATTTAAAACATGACTCTACTCTGAAAAGTGACTGCAAATGGTGAACCTTGGGAGTAAGAACTACACTCAAAGCTAGTCCTATCTGCTGTTCATTACCATGTCAAAATTGCTGGTTCCTGGAGCAGTCCTTTCTGTCAGTTCTGAGATACATCCAGAAATTTCAGAGTAAAGTCAAGTTTATTTTCCCTAGTGAGTGCATCAGTCTAAATTAAGTCTCCAGTGGATTTGCAAAAGAATAGCTTATTCAACATCTGTGAGCAGCTTTATTGGTATTTAGAAGAATTAGAATCATCTCCTTTTCTGCTTTTCAGAAAAATCTGAAAAGCTACAGGGGAGTAATAGTCACACACCCTTCTCCAGAAAGCCATCAGCTATGATTTTGAGCAAAACCCAGGAACAAATCTGCTGGCAAAGAAAAAAAAGTTCAGGATGTTTATATTTATAACTAGATTTGTGTCTGAAAATAATAGTTACATCTCATTCAGGCTCACTCTTCATCCCCTGCCCCATAGACATTGGGTCTCCCATCCATGGAGATCTACCCCAACAGCATTGCCCCACATCTTAACCCCTTTTTAAGTGCAGGGAAGACCATCATGGTCTTGCCTGACAGAGGCCTGAGTCCTCTGCAACTTCACTCACAACACTCAAGTCAGATGGATTTATTTCTCCACAGTTTCAGTGTTTGCTTTATCCAAGGAGGGGAATATCATTGGCTTTGCCTATTGCTTACAGACATCAGGCAGGAGGCTGGGAGTGTTCTCCTTCCCACCCCTCTTTTACCCTTTCCCCAGCACCTCATTGGGGTTTGCATCAGAGAATCAAACTGCATCATCAGCTTATTATATCTGACCACTTGATTTTTAAAAGTCCACAAACACAAAAGGCTGCTGAAGTTTTTTTCAATTTAGCAAAGCATTTGTGCCCATCAGCTCCTGTGTTTCTTTGTAATAAACTTATTAAAACTGTATGTTTTGGTGGATTTATTACTTGGATGCTTTGCAAAGTCCTAATCTTGGGGTTTTCTGAGACGTTAAAATGTTAGAGAGTTCGGGTTAATCTTTTTGCCTTTTATATTCACATCATTTTAGTCCACTAAAAACAAAGTATAAAAAATTGGCTTTACTCCTATCTGCTCTGCCTAAAGTTTTGATAATTTAAATGCAGGCAAATTCTTCTTTGAAGCCAATTAAACTAAAGACTTTTGTAAAAAACAGGACTTGAAGTGGAAAAAAACAGATAACATATATAAAATAACGTAAGATTCCATTCCTTTTACCACAATAATAGACTTGAAGGGTTTGCTTTCACAAATTATTCAACCCCAGTGAAAGTGATATAACTCAGCTGAAATCAGAACAGCTCTGAACTTTGATTCACTGTTTTGCTCAAATAGTTTAAACTTTTAGTGACATGTGATTTAATAAAGACAAAATGGAACTGTCTATCGTAGCTGCTACCAAGTAATTTAATACACTCTCTTTTCAGCTGTAGGTAAACAGAAAATACCATGACAAGGCTACATCATCTATAGAAATATTCACTTGAAAAGAAGACTGATCTCGGAAGTCCTTCTAAAATAAAGTGAATGCTATTGCTCCCATGAGCTGTAAGGCCAGGATGAGATAGGAGAAAAACAATGGGGATAGAGTCCTCTGCTGTACCACAAAGCTGAGTAACAATGTTGACCTGCCAGACAGAAGTTTGCTATCACTGACCCAGATTAATTAGACGAGTCAATAGTTTAGGTATGCATTCCAAAATATAGGAGGAGAATTAAAAAAAAAAGTACAAGAACTCAAGGAGCTGAAATCTTAATATTTTGATCTTTCCAAATGATTTATATGTGATTTATTTCTCCTTGTTTATTTGAAGCTTAGTAGACTGCTAGAGAGAAAGCCAACATGCTTTATTCCCAGGTTTCACTTACATAGGACGTGCGAGGCCACTCGGTCCTTCTGCTTGCTCATTTAGTAGCAGGCAGGTTCAAGAAAACCTGGAGTAAATATAATTTTTCCCTTGTCAGAGCACTGGTAGGGTTTTCAGAGGACTACAAACAGTTATTTCTGTGCGTTTTCCATTACAGAGGGTAACTGATACAAGTCAAGGGATGCTTATAAGCTTATATATGGTTTTCTACATATAAAACACACCTTCTTGCATGCTCACCATCAAAAATCAGACTTTAGATGTGAATAATCAAAAAAGCCAATATCTTGGGGCAAATCAGATGTTACCAAGAATAGGACATGAGCTTTCAAGGAATTTTCTATTTGAAAATGCCAGCAATAACAGAGTGACTATTAAACACACCATACTTTGCTCTCTTGCTGCTGCCTTTACTCAAAGAGAAATTCTAGAGGTATTAATTCGGTCAAATGAAATTTACTTTTCATTTTTGAACATTAAATTAATAAGTTAGTCATAAAAATGAAGATACACAGGCATTTTGGTCAGTAACTTCAATAATCACTCATTTTATATTTCTTCTAAAAATACACATTTCATATCAGAAACATGAAAAACAACAAATAAATTACTGGCTTTACTCTGGACACTACCATGAAATCAATTGATTGATTTTGATGGACTTATGCTACTAAATGGTTGGTAAAAGGAAAATCAGAATCAGCCCTTAATTAATTTTTTTTAAAAAATATACTTTTAAAGAACAGCTGGCAAAAGCACCTGAGTATCTGCAACCATTTATTAAATGAGTGTCAGAACTCATACGTTCACTCTATGAGGCAATTCCACAGCCCTAGGAAATGACACAGGAGATATAGGAGTTCTTCAAAAGACAGCTAAAAATAACCAGTAGGCAATCCCACTTGTGATAATAAAATTATACAGAAGACTCTTCAAAGACAGTGTTATTAGTGGTTTCTCCTAAATGACCTGAAGTAAGACCTGGCCATTAAAAGTGTAGTTATTATTGCTCAGATAATTAGCTACTCAAAAGCTTCTTGTAGTGTATGTAACTTCCTTTCTTCTAAGGAGAAGTAACATTATTTCCCCTCAGAAATTAATTTCATTTGCCTTCTTTACATTAGGGACAAGGTAAACACATAAGAAACCTTGAGGCCAAATAATACCTTTTAAAGGCAAAAAAGGTTCCCAGTTTTTAATTTTTGGGGTTTTTTTTGCATTTAAAGCCATACAATTCATCATGCTCCTCACATGGAAGAAAAGGTTTCTAGCTAAGTAGAGAGGGCAGACATTGCAGAACTGTATTTCCTTCTGCTTATCTGAAAGATGCTCCTTGGTTCTGAAGTTAAAAGAATAACCCTTAATTAAAGGGTCAAGTCAGTATGAAGGAATAGAAGCTTAGCTTAGATATTAGGACAGTACTAGAAATAGAGAAACTCCTCCTCATCTTCAGTCCCTATTTTAAGATCAGTTTGCTCCTTTCACCCACTAAGTGTGGCATAGGAAACGCCTAATCCAGGTGCAGAAGATGCTGTCATTAGGAAGTTGTTTTCATTCTGTTGGTAGCTGTAATTGCAGTATTAAGTGAAGCACAGCTGCATCCTTTCAGTTTATTCTCACTCTGTTCCGGTGAGGCTTTCCACTGCCTCACTATTCCACATCAAACTGTATTTCTTGGGTCATTTACTTCTGGTCCCCTGTAGCATTCATAAAAATCAGAGAGGAGAAATGCTTCCTTCTGTGTCTGAATTCCCCCTGCTGTGCACACTCTAATGCGAACCTTTCAACTGCTCGCTACTAACAAGACACTCCTTAAAGTACAACTTCCAACTCAGAATATTCTGTGAAATCTGTGAACTTCCTCTGCTGAACCTCATGGTTTTGGTGTAGAAGCAAAGTACTAGTACGAAACCACTTCCATCTCTTATAGGAATTTTTTAAAAGAAAGCAGTGAGTGTTGCTGTATTTCACATATAGTCTAATATGGTAAGATGCACATGTATGTGTACATATTTGCACACCTAGGCAGGATAATTTAAGGAACACAGGTATCAAATACTTGAAAGGTGAAATCAGAATATAAGCTTCTAAAACCAAATCACATTTGGCTTGTATAGAGGAATGTTAATTAGTCAAGTCTGCATTTGAGAGACTGAAATTTCAGGTTTGACTAAGTCCTACCACAGACCTGCTGGAGATGCCTCCTGTCTTTTGTGGAGCTAGATCTTCTATTTTGTAGAGCCTGAGTCCGCAAGATTAATTCAGGTCTGAGTTCTTCAGTATTTCTTACTATTTTTCCCTCAGCTTTAGTGGCATGGCTGATTATTGGAATAGGGCAAGTGAGGAGCATGCTTGTTCAAGCGGTTACTGCTTTCCTGTTACTTCCCCCCATTCACCAAATATTGAGTGCAGGGAGAGGTGTTGTCAGGCACATTTGTCCCCTTTCACTGATTCCTACCTTGCTCATAGCAGTGCAGTGGAGAAAAGAGCTGCTTATAACCCTCAGTAAGGAGGAGTCAAGTGGGAGCAACAAGTAGATACTGTATCTCATCTCCAGGTCCTGCTCCAATGTTACCCAAAACAGAAGCTTTTACAATAAATGTGAAATTTTGCCCTGAAACAGTTTTTGTGACTCACTGTAAACATGCAGGCTTAGCTCATTTCCCAACTTAAATTCCACTCTTTGATCCCATTGATATAAGTGGAAATCACTGTCAGCACCCAACACTGATGGCATATGTCTACTGGAAGATTGTCTTCTTCCTCCTTTTGGGTTGCATCTCCTATGACTATGAGGTCGGCACATTGGTCGTGGTGTTACTGGATGCACACATCTCTGTACCTGGAAAAGTTATTTCAGAACCTAGGTGTTAAGCTGGCTCTCAAACCCTAAGACAGACATGTTGTTTCAGAGTCCTTTATTTAATTTTCCTAGTACTTTTGTGAGGATATTTCTCTCTTTCAATTCCTCTATGGCTGGCTCACCAAGGGTTATTTACCCTCCAGACTCTCTGCTTGGAGAAGGATGTACAAGTCCCTGTCTCTGGCACACTCGTACTCTGAAGGCTGAAATCAAGGAGAAACTTTTTCACTGAGATGTCACTAGAAGACAAGTAAAAATGGTATAGGCGTGTGGTGAGCTTCACTTTATGCTTGAGGCTCTTCAGGGGTATAACAAGGCCCCAGTTTGTCCTTAATTTCATTTCTCACCTCTTTCATGTCCTTTTAAATCTATATTTATAGTTTGTTTTTTAAAAGGGTGAGAGAAAGGAACAGGCAATCAATTGACCACTAATCTCTCATCTTATTGTCAGAAAGAGAAAACAAGCTTTTGACAGAGTTAATTTAATTACTTTTATAGGATAATTAAATATCATTAAGAGCATTATTTAGTACTAGGAAATCCCCAGGAGTGGAGGCACTGCAAGGCAAAACTAAGAGGGTCTCCTGATGAGCATTGTTGGCTTTCCTGCCCTGGCCATCCCTCCTCCATAAATAGGGCTTGTGCAGCCATTGCCATCCCAGTTCCAGGGACAAAAATCATACCAGGTGATGGAAAAGAGAATGAGGTGCTTGAAAATATAGCAGCAGAAAGTGAATTTAACAGTAATTTAAAAAGTTTGTAAGCCTGATATGAAGTTGATTTGGTTTAACTTGATGAATTCATGGGCCACCTTTCGTG
Organism: Serilophus lunatus; assembly: GCA_013399895.1. Classification (NCBI taxonomy): domain Eukaryota; kingdom Metazoa; phylum Chordata; class Aves; order Passeriformes; family Eurylaimidae; genus Serilophus; species Serilophus lunatus. The sequence continues at coordinate 62,552 of VXBA01005457.1, forward strand.
TGTCTTCCAGGTGCTAAAACTTCGAATTGCCTAAAAGTTCAGGTGCCTGTTGAGGTCCATGTATGTGCAAAAGACAACGCAGAAGCTTCAAACTACAAAGAAGCTGCAAAGAAATTGCTGGGAATCCTGAAAACATGGAAGCAACGACATCCTCCAGTCTGCCAAGGGAGTCTTGGCATGGACATCCATATGTATGTCCTTTGAATTTGCATTGCAAGAGATGAAGAGTGTGGAAGTCATGAGGGCAATGGGGAAGTATGGCTGCATCCTGTTAGGATCTGGGGGCTAAGCACGGAAAAGCAGAGACATAAAATAAGGAGTAATGCGTATGAATAAATCCTTCTGGAGGAACAAAGAAACCTCCGCCTGGAATCTGGCCCTTAAGACAAATCCTTAATCCATAATGCTTGTCTCAGCTGTGTTCCAGAGCTGGGTTTATTGACCTAAAATTCTAGGCACATGCGAGAGCGTTTAAGAGAGGCATGTGCTTCATGTCACACTTATCTTTCAGAACAGGAAAAAGGAGGACAATTGGTTTTCCTCCATGTTTCTGTTTCAGCCAAAATCTGAAAGGAATAATAAGCTAGTATCTAGGTCTGCTCCTTTAGGCAGTTTTTATGCTAAATAAAATTCAAACCAGAAACTATCCTACCATAAAAAAAAATGCAGAAAGATAAAAACTTTGTAGCAGAAAGTGGAAAATGATGGCTATACACTGGATTTCCCCGTAGCTATTTGTGTATCGGTATGAAAGTCATGAACAAAAAGAAATTGAGCTACAACATTTGAATCTGGACCGATTGCACTGAAAGTTTTGATGTAGGCCCCAAAATTCTGGGTGGTTAATAAAGGCTATCTTGAGACTAAGAAAATCTCACACTGAAAGAATGTGAGATCAGGTCAGTGTGGGAACACTTCCTCACTATGGCAGTTTGAACCTGGAGGTATTAACCAATTCAACAAGAGAGCTGAACTGGGGTTGCAATAATATCAAATGTGTCCTCTTCAAAACTAGTTGCCATGCTGCAGGTTTTGTTCACTATTTTTAATGTGAAAGAAACTGATCTGAAATCCGGAGTTATGATGTTTGGTTTATCAATTTACTCTGCTTACTCAACCTCATATGTCAGGAATCTCAGAGCATCACCAGAAGTACAGATGTCAGCAGTTGGCAGCCAGTGATTTCTGGCTGCTCCGAGGTCATTTTTCTCTTGGCTTCCCCCTGTGAAAGGTTTCAAATTCACCATTTAACAATATCTCATTTCATGCCTGCTTGCTACTTCAGGTCCAGGAACTAAATTTCTTCTGAACAGTGTAACAGCAATAGCCAAAGAGGCTGTTTGCTTCTTGATGTTGGATGGCTCGTAGGTATGACTGCAGTGCCATAGTTTGTACCTGTGATCAGATCACACATCATAAAATAGGCAACACACACTTCTGCCTACAAATGGCTCAGGGGAAAAAAAACAAAAACAAAAACCAAAACAAAAAAGGAACTGCATTTTTTCAAAATAGGGGAATAATTAAAAAGCATTTACTGACTTTAGATTTCAAAACAATATTTTGTGATGATTTTACTTTTATTAGCAAACACTGCATTGCTAGATACACACAAAGAAATCTATTTCATCCCTGTATTATCATTTCATTACATTTATGTATATGGAGCTTAGCTTGAATGTGCAGGAGTGAACAGCAATAATGGTACTCTCTGCTCAATATTTCAACTTGGCTATAAAGTTAGGATGTTCTGGATTTAACGGGAGTGAATCTGGCTTATGAGATAAAAGGAAAGTTGGCCTAAGACGTAGTTACTTCGGTACACATTGAATGATTTGCATTTGTTCATGCCACAGACATGGAAAGAGCAATCTTTCAGAAAGGTGAAAGGTCTTCACTTGTGCTGCTTTAGTAGTGAGCAATGATAAAGCAAGAACACATAGAAAAATTGTTAATTTTTGTTTTAGAAAATAAAAAGAAAATTGTGCTTTTAGTGGGAGATGTACTGCCTTTCCTAAAGTGTTGCTACTGAAAAATCCAGCTTTTTGATGAGATCCTGCTGCATGTCAGTGTCATGAAAACAAGCGGCAGGAGAGACTGAAGGATGCAAGGGTTGCAGTGAGCATTAGGCAGATCCACAGATACCTTCTCTGTCTGACCAGCAGCTGTGCAACCTTTTTGTTTTGGGAATAAATCGCTCAGCTGGTACCAAATCTCACTCCATGGTTCTTGTGGAAACATATCTCTGAACTGCCGTGTACAAGGGCGCTCTTTAACTGTATATGTATGAAAACTATCATGCTGTAAATTATTAATAGCAGATAATAAATATATTGGAATACATTACCTAGAATGATAATATGGTAATTAACATAAAATATAAAATTAAAAAAAATTAAGTAGGCCTGTGTGTCTAAAGAGTCAGGAATGACTCTCAGCTCTGAATATAAAGTTCTTTTCAATACTGAAAATCTATGAACAAACATGCATTGTGTGTACCATAGGCCTGTTATGCGACTAATACAGAAATGTAAAGGACATATTTCATCTGTTCTGGAGATATATGTTTTAAAACAGCAACATTAGAAAATCCAAAGCCACTTTTCTGATATTTAACCAAAGAGCTCATCATGCAGATGAACTTAATAATATGGCATTATGAGCTGATCATCTGAGTTATTGCTGATGATCATGTTCTACAATCAACAATAATTAATCAGTTAGCTTAAAAAAAGTTAATATACAGTTAGTTAGTATACAATGTTTTTCACCTCCAATAAATCAGGCTGTATAAAAACATAAACATGCAAGAGAATGTTTATAGATGGAAACTCTGACCTAAGGAATTAAACAGACTTAGACCACCGGAGTTTTGTCCTCAGGACTCACATGCCCAGTGCAAACAGTTGCATGGCATTGGGGTCTCCTCAGAGCAAATCCCGAGTTAAGCCCTTCAGGTCAGGAATTTTTAGCAAGGAGAGTGACATTCAATGTGGCAATGACACATCTTATGTCAGCAAGTGAAATTTTGGACTCACAAGGGCAATGCTGCTTAGTAGTTGCCAGAGATGAACATTTGCGAGTGATTATACAGACAAATGCCCACGATTCATTTCTTAGCAGTGGCACTCATTCCATCAGATGTTTTTAACTGAAAGGACAAAAAAAAAGTAATGGAGCCTTTTTTTCCTACAGCTATTAGCTGGGCATTGGGGATGAATGGAAGAGGAAAATTAAGGAAAGGCCTGCAGCGATCAACTGCACTAAGCTGCTGAAGTCAGAATAGACATTATTTCAGTGGGGAAAGATCTTCCATTCAAGCAACATGAAACCAGTTTTGCAATTTAAGTAATAGAAAATGCACTAAAAGAGCCTCAAAAGGTTATGATTTATATTACTATTTGCTTTTTCAGCTTCACTTGCATAGGGGACAATCAATCCCCCTGAAGGAGGTAACAAGCTCAGGGCATTTAGCATTGCATTAATGGGAAGAGAAGGGGAAGGAGAGGTGGGACACAGTTAACAAGTCCATTCAACACATCTTTACAACTTTACTTCGTGAATGCATCTGAAGAAAGTATATATTTGTATTTCTTCAGTGTGACTCACACAGCATGTTTCAAGACACACTTTTATCAAGGCAAATCAAATATACAAATAGATATAAAATAAAATAGCATATTTAAAATACTGTTAAAAAGAAAAGGAAATTGCACTTATAATGGGCTATCCCAGTGCAAAGTGAAACTATTCCATATTCATTCATTCATTATGGAATGAATGATTCTATATGATTCTCTAATATGTTTTTTCAATGAGCTAATACAATCTATGCTATACGGCCTTTCTAATAATAATCTATATTATTCATTCATTATAGAATCATTCTGTCATTCCATAACTTGTTTTCTCAATGGGCCTTTCAGCCTGTTAGTGCAACTTTTCACATCAAGTGCCTCACTGCACTGCTAAATTCACAAAAAACACTCTTATCATCTTCAGATTAAGACGGAAGCAGACATAGACTTGTTACATTGGCAGCACTTTAGGTGGACCTGGCTGGAACCAGGTCCAGGGAACCCTCCACTGCCTTTGGGAGCACAGGGATGAGTTGGGACATCATCTACCTGGCCTCTGGCACCCTGCTGATGGCAGAGACAGTGGCACAGGAACCTGCCCATGCACACGAGGCTGCAGTGCCAGAGGCACTTGAAATCACAAGCTAATTTTTTTTCCCTGGCCCACATATAGAAACATAGATAGGTGATTACAGGGCCTGTAAAAGCTGTTTACATGACTTTTACGACTTTGGTTTTTAATGGAAATAGTATATTCTGTCATTTTAGCTGAAATATTTACTTTGGAAAGAAATCATAAGGAGCCAGAGCTGCCACTGAAACGCAACAAAGATAAACATTACTTTATGGTAAGTATTGATCAAGCAGATAAAAAAGCTTAAAACAAAACAAAAAATCTTGTAAGCCTGAGGTAATTTTTTTTATTTCTGTGCCATGAATTACCTCTTTATCCTTCCCAAAGAGAGAAAACAAGTGGATTCTTCTTGGCCTCTGGCACAATGTACATGTTATAAACAGTACTTTTTTACAGCCTCTTTAGCTCATTAAGATATCAAAAGTTTCACTCAGCTTCATTCTGTTTAGGACGCTGGGCACTGTTGGACATGGGATGCTTGGCAGAGGCTTTGAGCGTTTTACTTGCCAAACCTCTAATGAGAAATTTGCGTTTGAAGTCTTTGCCTACTTGCTGGAGGACCACTCTGTCCTGTGGTAATCCTATTTCCAACCAAAAAGCTTAACCAGAAGAAGTTTCTTTGACCCATCTAATTCTTGGAGGCAGAGATTTCGTAGCCTTATGCCAACAACTCTTTGATTAATCTGATACCTGTGTCAGCAAATGGGTGGGTTGTTGCTTTTTCAGTAGCTCTCTGCTGTGAAAAACAGCTCTAAATCAATCAGTGACATTAGTTTCCTAGTTCTTTATGATCTTCAAAAAGGGTGAGAAAGCCAAATTCATATCAACACCCTAGAAAAATCTAGCAAGAGTTTTATCACTGTGTGACAGTTTTCTACGGTCATGGCAGAGCACTGAAACTACGGCCTTGGGATCATGATTAACGGACAAATATTCATTACATATTTGGAAATGTATTTTATATTTTTCGAGAAAAATCTTTTTATAAGGCAGTTAACAACTAAGTTTCAAATATCTCTGGCCTGGAAATGAATAGTGGTACTTCATACTTTGCCAAAAGCCGGGGGAAAGCAGTTGCTCTTTGCATGTACTGCGAAGATATCCAGGAAGACATGGTTTTTGAACGAGTTTGTTCTTGAAATCCAACAAGGAATCCTGTGGTGACCCATACTAGAGACTAAAACCTCATAATGTTTCCAGAACAAAATGCACAAGTCAGCTCATTTAAAGGAAATTCATCTCAGGTGTCCCTATTTACTTACCCACATTAATACCGGTTATTCTGTTGTCTTGTGCTGGAAATTTGGATCACTGCTCATGTCAAACACAAGGAATTGCAGTCTATGAGGAGTGAACTGCAGTTGTTCAAGGAAAAAGAAAGAAGTGGAGTATCATGGGACCATCTGAAAGCCTTTAAAACAACATAATGGATAAGTAAACCTTATGAACTGATTATTGCCTGTCCATTCTGGTTGGTCTTTCACAGAAATTTTATCAGTTCTTATCACCTCTGCTTATTGCTTCTGTTGATCCCTTCTTATTTCTTTTAAAAGACAATTCGTTTTTCTTCAAACTCTTTAGGTCTTACTTTTTCCTTCAACAGGCAAAACTGGTTTGATTTACTGAATATCAACTTACTTTTATGCTTCTAGATAATCTCAGGTTGAAGTTTACTGAGGATCCAGCCTGTTACATAAGATTGTTGTACCTATATCTGTGTATTTTGCTTCCATAGTTTTTGAATGTCCTAGCAAAAAAATCAGATTTATAACAAATAAGAATTATTCAGAATTACTGGACAAGTGCAGGTAAAGACTCCACTGTTTTAAATTAGGAGATTTCTCTTGAATAAGCAAAAGATTTTGTGCAGGTATCTTGAGAGAGTTTGCCACAATTTTTTTTTTTTCCTGAGTGTTGAGTATGGAGCTTTTGGATGTCTACTTTCTGGAGATAGTCAGCTGAGACCTCTATAGAATTTTTTTATTTAAATAATAAAACATAAGGCTCCCATTGTGCTAATTACTGTCTTTCAGATCAGAGCAAGCATTAGGAAACTTGTATGGAAATGATGTCTGTGACTCCTGAAGAAATTAATTTAAATAAAATTCATGGGAAAGACGTATGCAAATGGAATTTCACCAAATTAAAGACCAAATTTTTATAAAAGTCACATGAAACTACATGAAATGAAAACATTTTGCTCTCCCATTCATAGAGGGATAATTGAAAAATAATAATAGAAAAGTAAATAAAATCAAAAAGTCATCTTTGCTCTGAAATCGGTGCATAGATTGATCCACAAATTTGCATGAAGTAATGAATATATACATAATACATATATATTATATATACATATATAAAATATATATGTAATGTCCTCAAAAGCTATGGAAAAGCTGTACTATAATAATTATGTTTCTCATGTAACAGTTAACATTTTTGTGTTTTACAGACAGTTAAGATACGTGGTTACTTCTCAGTCATCACTCCTTCAGAGCTTTTTCCCTGGCTCCATACACTTCATGCTCTATATACTGCAGCTCCTAGTACTTACAAATGATTTACACAGATTACACAATGCTTCATTTATGTATAAAAATTATACAAACGCACTGGAGTATGAATTGGCAAAACAGAATCAGCTTTATGTAGTACATTTTCCAGTTTCCATAGTATTTTCCTAATTCTGTCAAGTTAATTCATGTACTGTGAGACACTCGACTTTTTAAACAGACTCTGATTGTTGGTTCAAGAGCATTATAATGAATGTTGTTTGTTCTCCTTCACTATTATGCATTTATAAATGGCCAATAGTCATATTCCACCAAAGGAAAAATAGTTTCCTACCATGGGAGTACCCTGGTTCTTTTCCTCAAAACTATGTGTTTTTCTTCACGAAGAGAAATCTCACAAAACTTAATCATAAGAGGGAACCAAGAAGACATACCACAGAATTTCTGTGGTATGATTCTGGTACTATTCCTGACACACACCTTTTCTATTGGTTTTTTCCCCCAGTCACATCTTTTTATCAATACTTTCCTACTCTTGCATTTCACTTCTCACCAGACTGGGCTTTATATTGCTGCCAGATGGTATTTCAGTTTAAATCACTGAACTAACCAATGATTTGCCCATACAGGTCATGCTGAAAAATAACTGGAGGCTGTGGTTCACTGGGATAAATAATCACCAAGACCTGCATCCCACTATGTAGAGACCAGCGAAGGTCTTGGCAATTGCCAGGCTCAAAAAGAAAACCACTTGGAAGCATATCCAAACTATTGTTAACATAATCTGAACATTTTCCAGCTTTTTCTGGGTGGTTACTATAAAGTTGGCACCTCCCTGGGTATTTCTGCCCCTTTTTCCTCCTCTTGTACAGCTCGGAGCAGCAGGATGCTCACCTGGCCACCAGAGTCAGAGCACCATACCATGAGCACCATCAGGACCAGAATATTCCCCTTTCTCCCAAAGGTCTTCATTCCGTTCACACCCAGTGTTAGACAGGGGATCAGTAGAACAGGAGTGTTAGACAGGGAATCAGTAGAACAGTTTTACTTGCAGGAAAGCATAAACAGTGTGCTGGTGAGTAAGACTGAGCTTAACTTTGAGACACTGAGTTGACCTTTAGACCAGATATTTTATCATGATCTTCCTGCTGAGCCTAATATGAATGATAATATAATAATTAATATAATATATATTAAAACTGTAATAATTAATGCTGAACCTTGTAGTAAATGTAGCACACTTGTTTTCCCTTGCTTAATGTCTGCATCTAGCCAGGACTTTGAAGATGTGTCCCATAAACAGAAACACATACCAGATGCAATGAATAACTCCATAGCTATATTTTCAAGATGTAAATTAGTTTAATATACATCTTTGGATTTTCGCAGCTTATATTTGTAATGACGAGAGCATTTCCTGGCTGTTAAAGACCTATGAAGCTCTGGGCTTTTACCCCAAGTAATCATTAGCTGCCAGGAAATGCTCTCTTCATTGGTCATTACACCTTAATTATGTCCAGTGATTCCAACTGTAAAATGTACTCTGGGTGCATTTCAAAGCATTATAGGACTGTGTCAATGAAAATATTAGCAATGACACTTTTTTCTCTCTGATGGGTGCTGTATGCAATTTGCACTTTTAGACTAAAGACTATTTCAATTTTTTCCATTATATAATTCTCCCCCCAATGGTTTATAATTGTGCAGTAAAAATTCACTCTGTTTGAATCTTGGCAAATAAGCTTTTAAATTGGAAAAAAAGTCACAAAAGCCAAGCTGGAGTTAAAAGAGTGCAAACTGTGAAGGAAACTGAATTTTCTTGAATACATTTTTGTGCTTATACAAATGAAAAACAGATTAATTCTTTATATTTATTGAACTTTGATTGCCATACATAAGTTATCTTTTGAGTGTGTTTTCCTTGGTCCAAACTGAAAACGGGCAGCTACTTAATAGTCACAATGGCACTGTAGCTAAAAGGATGCTGTCCACAAAACCATACTTTGCTGTGACTAATCAAACCCCTTAATGATGCCATGTAAAACAGAATAATTACTTTTATCATTTTGATCTCAGTGAGGGAAGAGTCCGCTACCAGAAAAGCATCTCAAAGTGCCCAGAACTGGATCATTTGGCTGTGTGAAACAGGTAAATGATGTTTCAAAGCCAAGTAGATAAAAAGTCTCTGTTCAAAAACACATGAAAGATGTCTCATTTGATATCTTGAGACACAGTCTGTTTTTTAGCCCTTTCCTATTTAAGCACAGGAACAATGATCTCTGGAATAATTCCTGAAAGGATTTTAGCTGCAATCGATGTAAAACAGTGCTACACCAAAGGCTTAGAGATGAAAAATTATAAAGCATTTAGTTCTATTAGTGACCTTCACATAGGCGAATAAAAGTGCCTGAGAAGGAGGATGAGGAGAAACATGAGAAGAAAGCCAAGTTCTGAAGTGAACCAAATGGTATCAGGTCTCATACTGAAGTCCAGTAGTACCTCTCTTTTGAAGGATGATTTAACCTCTTTGAATGCAACATGCTCTCCTCTGTACAGTCAAATGGTGAAATTTTGTTTGGGACCCTCTTTATTTTTGGAGCAAAGAGGCTTTTCAGCAAACTGCACTTTATTGCTCAGCCAGTCTAGAAGTCAGTTTCTGAGACTGAGTGACCTCCACCCATCCCTACTTCCAGTTACAAGATTAACTGCGAATACACCTGGAATCGGTCACTTCATCCATTGCACTGTGAGCAAAGATGAGCAAAGTCGAAACAGCCAATTATCCTTTCCCCTTCATTTCAGCCTCAGCGGGTACTTACAGTTTCATATAAAGAAAACAATGTTCTCTTTTTTCTTTTTCTAACAATCACTGACCAAAGTCATTAGGATGCTGAAAGCTCAAAAAGAGCACAGGAAAAGAGAGCAGTAAGATAATTACTGTTCTGACTACTATTTATTCCTATACCAAAGACAAAGGATTTCCCACCTATTTATTTACTTACTTTTATAATGTTTTCAACTCTCTGTTGTTATATGGTTCTTTCAACCAAAGCACCTCACATTTGGGAAGCTGAAGAAGACTTCCCCAACGAACTTTGATTATGTATTTCCTCTCTAGAACAACAAACCTTTATAAAATGCCAATGCAGAATTGAAATCCACAGCTTTTAGGTTAGAATAAAGGTCCAAGAGTCACAGTTTCTGGTTTTTATCCTTAATGTGTAACATCATCAATGTTGTCACACCGTTGTTCTCTGGCTTTGGCATGTAATTTTCTTAGTTTCTCCTGATTTCTGACTTTACACTGATGTAAGATGTATAATATATCTAATATATATTATGCAGCATACATTATATATTTTATAAACACAAAATAAATAAACAGGCAAGGCAGCCATTGTAAAGAACTTTGAAGACCTTCAGTAGAGGTACATACATGCAAAGCATTCAAGACATATTTAATAAACACAATTTCAATATTTCATCAATGTATTTTAATACATTGTGTACCATTGGTAACAGAGGATTAAAGGAGTACAGTAAATTTTCTCAAGAGTTATAATCTCTTATGGATGTTTAGTGTTACACCAAGAATAAGTTGGTGGAATACAGTCTGTCCTTCTCTTCAGAGATTAATATTCATGAGAAAGTAAGAAATGTATTCCATTTTGTACTGTTTCCCACAACAGTCTGACACAAAATATATTAGGGGAACTTTGGCAAGTTCCTAATATAATAAAATATTCAGTTTACAAAGCAGAAAGTATGCCCCACTTTCTTCCATAAATCTACTATAATAGGCACTTGTGGCAAAAAATACATTTGTGAACACAGAGAAAACACAGATTACCGCATAACCATGATGTAATTGGTTGAAAGTCACCACGGCTGTTTTCTACAGCAAGCCATAAAAAGGTTTGTGACTATTTTAAGTTCAGGATGAAATGAAGTGAGAGGAAGCCTCCACAGATTTAACTTTGCTGGAAGTCACATGAGCAGATGAAATGAGATCAACTTGTAAAGTAAAGGCAAGCTGTGGCTGGAAAGATTTCCTCATGGCTGCTGCATTAGTAAGCTCAGAGGAGAGCTAAAGTCATGTAGACCATTACTATGCAGTTAGTGGGCTGAACATATCATACTTATTTTTCACCGTGCACTCTTACATCTAGTTAATAAGGTATAGATAGGAGCTCATTCACTGATCAGCATGGCAACTGAACCTTGAAACATCCTAAATACCAGTGCAGAAGTTCCCAATGAATGCCATACATCTGGCTGTTTCTATGGACAAACAAGGGATTTTCTCCAGGAAGAAGTATTGGAAATCACTCACAAATGTGCTGCATCGACCCAAAACATTTATAATCATTTGACTTTGGTTTTGGGCACAGGATTTCCATTTGCACATGCACACAGGCAGACAGATCTTCCATGTCTCCCTCCCTCTCTCTCATGCTTTCTTATAAAAGCAGTTGCTATTTCCTGACTGGCTTTCTTCCAAATTTGTGAACTAATTTAATTTGGCACCTTTTAACTCATTCCATTGCCCACCACAAACCTTGCCTAAAAATAAAAAGAGAAAAAAATTCCATTAGATCGAAGGAATGAGGTGGACAGAGAAGGAAACAAAATGTCCAGGGAGCCAAGTTTACTAGCACTGGTGTACGAAACATATGGAGCTACCGAATATTCTGCACACTGTATTCACTGCGCTTCCACAGAACCTTTGTGCTCGCTTGCAAGTTTCCCAACCTGAGCCCAAAGTGGCATCTATGTGACATTATTGCTTTGGGGCCCCAATTCGGCATCTGAACACAACTTTCGTTGGAACTACCTCCAAGCTCTCCAAGCATCTTGGTGTGGGGTGAACAAATCCTCTTCAGGAGGTGGTCTACAATCCTTTCTGAATGGGTGGAAAATCCTGGGACTTTCTGAACATTTCCAGATGCTGTGGGGAGGGAAAGGCACCCACACTGCTCTTCCAGGTGACAATATCCCCCTGGAAGCAGGGAAGAAACTACAAAGTGTGACTGTCACAGCTGGGCTCTAGCACCAGTGTTGAATCAGCACAGCTGTGCACTCCCCCACTTCCCAAGAGCCCAGCTGTGTGAGCAGTGTCCCAGCATTACATCAAGGAAACGTGTGGCTGCAGTGAACAGTCATTGTGCCTCTTTCCCAGGAGTTCTTAGAGCAGCTCAGAGCAGTCCTTCAAAAGGTGTAAGGCATTTGGTGAGTGCTATGAATAGTCCAAATTTTTCTCATATTACTAGGAAGAAAGTAACTCATCTTCTCAGCCTTAACTGTGTAAAAACACCTCAAGAGAAATATTGAAAATACCTAAGTTAGATCAACCCAATTTTATCCTCTCCAGAAACTGAGGGATCAGGATCCTTTATGCAACTGATGTACAATTTATGTGGCAGATATACAAAAGTTGTTTTATGCACCACCTCAGAGGAACACATGTGACATTATTTCTGTGCTACTACAAGGTGGAATAAATGTAAACAAAAGTTACATAGATAAAGATAATCCATAAAATCCAGATGAATGTCTTCAGCTGTAATTCATCTCCCTAGAGTTGCCACTGCAATCCCCCATCCCTCTTACAAGACACAGAAGACATTTATATCCTGCCTATAGCAGCATGGAGGAGGAATATTCAAGCATCATCAGACCCTCACATTCTTTTTGCATCCTCCGACCCAACTCACAACATCCTTGCTGACAGAGCTACCATGAAGAGCCAGGCGGCCCTTAACACAGCCACAGGCCTCAGAGTGCCTGTTCCACACCCAGAGCTTGGCTCACTTATGGCATCTCTTCCTCAAGGAGCCCTCTGGGTACAGCCATGGTCATGCAGGGAAAAATCATGGAATTATAGAATAGTTTAGATAGAAAAAGACCCCCAAATTCATTGAGTCCAACCAGTGACACAGCACTGCCAAATCCATCACTAAACAATGCCACATCCACGCACATGTCTTTTAAACACATCCAGGGCTGGTGAATCAACACCTTCCCTGGACAGCCTGTTACACTGCTTGGCAACCCTTTTGGTGAAGGCATTTTTCCTAATATCCAGTCTGCACCCTCCTGGTCTAACTTGAGGCTGTTTCATCTTATCCTATCCCTTTTAAAAGAAGAGATCGACATCCACTTTCCAGAGAAGTTTGAAAATCAATTAAATTGATAGTATTTGATTTCTCAGGGTAACTATGATTCTGCACTGAGTCTTCTCCACAATTAACCACTTTAGGGTCAGGAGTGGAGGCATTTAATGTGCCACATGACAAATTCAGGAGCTGCAGCTGAAGCAGCAGATAAAAATTACCCACTCAGCAGAAAGCAAGGCTTACATGAAATTATCCAAGAGCCCCTGCTGGGATGAGGCTGGGAAGGTGTGCATGGCTGGGAAGAGGGTAACAGTCTTCTGATGTTCTATGACGAGATTATCTTGTATAAACCAACACTTGAGACTCATCCCTCTGTGTTATCACGGTTAGTCTTGTCAGAAGCTGTGTCTGAACCACTGCAGTGATGTTATACAGAACTTGCACATTTTCACAGTTCTAAAAATACCCCTCTCCTACAGGGACAACTCCCAAAGGCACTAAAATTGTTGTCACAGTAAGCAAATAAAAAACCTAAACAAAACTCCCCAAATTGCTGTAACCTGAACTTCACAGAGTTACCTATCAAAATAAGAGATGAAAAAACATGAAAGTTTTTTCTTTTTCTTCTCCATATGGTGCTAAATAGAAAGAAAGTCAGGAATGGCTTGACCTCATCTGTTTTGGTGGAAAACCATCCCTACTTCCATTCTCATCAGCCTGACAGACATGTTTATCCTTCTTGAAATGAGGTTCTCTTTCAGTTTCTGTAAATTATTTTTATGAATTCAGAATAACCAAATGAACAGGTGAAATGTCTCAGGAAAGACAATGCAGTCTCTCCAAAAACACGTGTTCCTACTTAAATTATTTAGAGAGTAGGAGCACATTAGTAACAGCAGGACCATAGGAAAATGGTTTTCCACTCAGGAAAATAAGAATGCAACTTTCGTTCAAATATCGTACGGACACACTGCAACCAAAAGTGAATGCTTTGCAAATTGTTGTCTATAATTTTTCAAAAGTTTGATTAAGCTTTTCCCTGAGAGCATTATCCATTGAATCCTAAGCTTGTATAGGACATCTAAGAGGGGGTTTATATACTCACTTGCAGCAAAACAAAAACAAGTGGAAATCTCATGGCAGATGAACTGCCTGACTAACAAGGCTGTACAAATTATTTTTTTCAATGTATATCTGTAACATTTAAATGCACTTAAAGGAGATCCTATTTAAGGAGTGAGCGTCATCTAGAGCTTATAGAGTTTGCTGATGAAAATTTGCACAAATGCTCTACCTGAAAAACAGACTAATTTGGAGAAAGATTAAGGGAATCTCTAAATAATGTGTTGCTTAGAAAATCTGGTTGCATCACTTTGTTCATTAACGTCACAAATACCTTTGGCAGCAGAGCTACTCTCCTACTTACACTGACGTCCCTCTGCTTTAGCAACACAACGTTCCTAAACTTGGAAAAGAAACTCCAATTCTAAAATTTCCCTCCAATAAATCAAAAACCATATGTGTCTTAATCATCTTTTCCAGGACCAGCTCACAGCCATCTGAGTCCACTGTAACCAACTCCATCCATTAATACCAATGGCCCTGGTTTGAATGTTGTCATTAGGAAAACTTTCACTTTTATCCTTAAATATAATGCAAATTGTAGAAACAAATACAGTAGTTACAAGAAGTATATTTTTAAAGTAATATATCACACGTTGCTATCCCTTAATAGTGGCAAATTATAGCTTCTAAAACTGTACACAGGTAACTCCTGATAAATTGTTAGAGGTCGTAAACACAACTGAGTCCCCAATTGTATACAATTACACAAATCAAACAATCTTTTCCTTCACTTTCCAAGTTCAAAAGTTCAAAAGTTTTACAGCCTTCATGCCTTTTCAATACCTTTTCTGCAAAAGAAAGCTCCTATACACATTACCTTTATATTGCTATATAACCAATAGACCCTTTTTGCCACATATATAAATTATATTTAAACTTGATTTTGCACAAGTCTCTCTTTTAAATGAAAACTGAAAATGATTCTTCTCCACTTTTTTTTTTTTTTTTTTTTTTTTTTTTTTTTTTTTTTAATTTTTTTTTTTTTTTTTTTTTTTTTTTTTTGTCTAGAAACAATTCTGCTTGAAACATTCAAAGGACAAGGCTGTTTTCAATGTGGACAGAAGCTTTGGGGGAAATTCTCTGCATTTTCTGAAGCCTGGTAGGGCTGGCAAAAGAAATTAGGAGCAGCTGTAAAAATTACTAATGCAAAAGGAGACAATGCATCATAAAATGTGAAGTGAAACACCTCCTCAAGTTGTAGAAGTTGAGAAGAGGCAGTGATTTACCTGCACCTCCTCCAAACCAGCTCTGAGGTCATCATAGTCACACTGACCTGAGCTGGTCAGAAACCAGAGGGAGATGGGAGACAGAAGGCTATGAAAGGGAAGCACTATCACTTTTCTCTCTAGTCTGAGTAGTCTCAAGGTGTTTGGTTACAGAAAAAAAAATGTGCCAAATAATCAGACAGAACAGACTATGATGAGAGCCATAAATTTATTTAGATTAACTGAAATTTTCACTATTTGGCTTCAAGCAGAAGAACTAAATATTTTTTCTTGCAACTAATCTGTTTTGACTCTATGAAAAAACATTTTCTTTGCAATGAAGTTATTAAAGCCTTAGCACTTACTGTTTTGTAGTTAATATAGGAACTTTTTTTCTCCCTGCCTGCTAGTTTCTCTGTAATAAATTTCTTTGCACAGGTCGGCTCTTCACTCTACTTCTCTTATTACTTCATTTAAGAGAATGATTTATTTTTAACCCCAAACCAAACATAGGATTGAAGAGTAAAGGTTAAGAAATGAAATAAAAAGAAAACAGTCCTTCACCTTTCATTATGCTTGTCTTAAGTATCCGCTTTATTAAACTTACTCAGTGTTTAAGCGGGGTTTATTGAAAACCAGTAATGTTTAACTTATACTCTTTTTAAAGCTGTCTGCACTGTGTAGTATTTAATAGGCTGTCCAAAAGCAGGCTTTTTTGTTGTTGTTGTTTGAAAAGCAAACAAGTTTAGAATGCTCCAAGATATCCATTTGTATAAATTAGTTAACATTTACATAAGCTTGGCCAATATAATATCAAGTTAATTTTATAAATCAAAATCTGAAGTGTGTCTATTGCACAGTATGGCTACTCATTAAAGATGTAATCTGGTTCCCTGTTGGAAATCTCAGCATAGATTGACACATCAGTATTTAATCACACTTTATCCGTAGGAAAATCTCCTTATACTGCCAAGACCACTTGTCAGTAGTAACCTAATTTTCTGATCTATCCCTAAAATCTCAGCTGATATATCAAGAATCACTTTTAATCAGCACAATTTTAATATTTATTATATATATACTAACATTATATATATATAATATTGTATATATACTATCATTATATATATATACTATCATTATATATATAAACATTATATATATTATCATTAATATATATTTTATTATTATTATTATATAACACTGTTAATGATTTAGATGAGGAGGGTTGACTTATACTGAATTTAGAATCAAGCAGCAGACACTACGTTTAGAATATTACCTCGGAGCCATTGTTCTCATGATGTCCACAGGGAATGATGTCAATATAAGGAACATGACTTTGGTTATCAAGTGTTATTAGTTCTGAAGCAGTGTAATTGTATCATCTCCTCTGCATCATCATTTTTGGAAATAAGGAATTTGGTATGAATCATATGCATCTCCTATTTGGTATTGTTTTTCCCTATTTCTTTGTATGACACAATTTGGAAAGCTACAGCAAGAAACATGCCTCAGTCCAGCCAGGAAAGACCTGCTTTCTCTGGTCCTTATAAAAGAAGGCTGCTTAACACGTGATAAAAGCAGCTATACATGTTACAAGCAGATCTTTCTTAGCTCTGAATAGCCAGCAACTATAATTGTAAACACAATGGATAGCACAGGAGAAATTTATTTGTCTAAACACAGGTACCTGGTGGTCTTTTAGATGCTGTAAGACATGACTTTCCTGCAATATGGCCAAAAATACAGAGCAACTTTTTAAACCACTGCCTCTGCTAAGGAGATGCCTCATACAGTTTCATACAGTCTCAGCTGAAACTTGTACCCATGGAAGCCAGGCAGCTCCTCCTGCCCTGGACACAAGTCCGTTTAACCCCAACCCCATTGTGTTTCCAACATTACTGTTCTCAGCCTTTCTGGAACAGGAACCAGTCCTTCCAGTATCTGCCAGGACCATGTGGCAGTTCACCAGAGTGACCACCATGTCATCACTAGGTTCCCTGCAGCTATTTTCACCCACAGCCATGTCCAGTTCATTGTCAGCTGGTTTCCCAGCTCCGAAGGGTGACCAGCAGACCACGTCCTTAAAGTGTGCACAGCTTGCAACCCATGCACCTTCTCCTTCTTCAACCTGATTTATGCTTGGCTGTGTTCAGCATCTCATTTTGGCAGGACAACTCAGTCATGCTGTAAAGCTTCACCAAGGGCAGTGCAGTTGGTGGGACCCATCTGAGGAACCCTCTGCAGCCACCATCAAGGGACAGCCTGGGACACCACGTATCTACAGATAAGTCCATGCACTGTCCTTTCCTGATGAACTAAGCCTGATGAAGCACACAGCTTGCTGAAAGTCCATTTCCCTTCCCTGTAAAAATATATCGGTATTTTGCAAAAGCAAACAAAAAGCCCCAAACTTTGTTCTGTGTCAGAATGAAAAGTGGACATTTTTAAATTCCCAGTAGATAAAGCCATGTTTGAGTAAAAACAAATTTCTGGACCTCACAAGTTGCCACACAGCAGAGTTGTTGTTGCCCTTCAGTCAGCTCCAATTATGAACTAATTGAATGTGTTTTTGCCTCAAACATTTCTGTGAATAGCCTTGAACTATGGAGTCATAGCCAAACTTCTTCATTTAAAAAGCTGCTCCTGCCTCTATACTCAAACATTGCACACTCCTTTGGAATGGCCTGGGAAGCAGGTAAATAATTAAAAATTTGTAGCTCTCCAGCTTATACCGAATCTAACGTTCAGCACTTTCTACAAATAACAGAGAAAGGAAATAAATGCAAGAGGGAGAAGTCATAAAAACAAAGCTCTAGGAGGTTCCCATGTAAGATCACCAGAAGAGTTAAGAGGGTTGGTTTTTTTTCTTCCTAATAGAGGAGCCTAAATTTAATACCTCTTTTCATTTCCTACTTTGCTGTTTTCCTCTCAATCTTGGTCCTCCTTCTCCTCCTTTCTTCTACTCCAGTCTGAAATTCCATTCCCAGCCATATGTTTCTCATTGTGATCCACCTTCCATTTTTGGTCATACAGCAAAATGCGGTTTGAAGATCCGAGAAAGTCAGAGCATGTTGACACAAGGACGTTGGATTCTAGGTTTTGTCAACACTGAGCTGAAGAGCTTTGGGCCTTGAATCAATTTTAGCCTCCTTGACCAAGGAAACCCTGCAGAGAGTCAGACTAAGCTCAATGAGAACAGATTTCCAAGCGAAGAGAGCCATATAAGTATATCTTGCATAATAGGGGACTGTTTTTTATTTTCTATATGATCTGCCCTTGCCTCCAGTGTTAGATTCAAGCACTACTCCATTTTGCTTGGCATGCAGCTCTTTGCAACGTGACCCAAAAGTTTTCTTGTAGATGATAGATGGTAATTGGAGTCTTAAGACAAACTTGACTTTCAAAAATCAGATGGCTTTTTTTTCTAGAAATTGAGATAAATAATAAACCCAAAACAACTCCAACATCCCACAATGATCTATTCTGAAAGCAATGTGGCTGGCAAATGGTGGAGAGTCCCACTCTTTTCCCAGATGACCTGGGAAATTTCCTGTTAAATTGCCGTGCTCCCAGAATGTCTGGGCATGTGAAGTGGGTCCACCAGCTAAAAGTCCACCCCCAACCTTGGATTTCAACTAAAAAACATGTGTATAAGGCTGGGCAATAGAAGAGAGTGTAAGGGAGGAAGAATTAAACCGATGTTGACGTTATTTGAAATGTCCTTTAATTCATGCTCTGCCAGATAGCTGAAAATCAATCTCAAATTGTTTATTTTAATGTATCATATTTCTGACTTCCAGCTAGCTATCAGCTGGTGTAGTATAAGCTTTAATTTTGGCACCACTGAGTCTTCGCTGTGTTTACATTTTCACTCACACTTTCTTTGGTTTTATCATAAGCAATTTCATGATTTAATGGCACTTACTTTCCTGAATAAGAACCAGTGCAGTTAATTTTTGGAGATGAGAGAGAGAATTTTTATAAACTACCTATTTTCCTTGTGTAGTTGCTTGTAACATCGAGGGCTTGGAAGATCCCTTAGTTACATGACCATCTCTGAGGGAAAGTGAAAATGAAACAGAGGATTATCTGTTTTAAAATTCTGGATTAAGGATTGCACTGATTTGAATAAATCTGAGAAGTTCTAATCATTTTTCTAACTAACACTCAAAAGTCCACATTGAAAATTACACTTTCATTTAGCTAAAACAGAGCTAAATTATGATCCAGAAATAACAAAGAAAATATTGTCAATACGTAATCATAGCAACTAAAAAAAAAATAGATGTTTTGCTGAACAGAGCTATTCTAACAGAATCCAGTCTGGGGAAGAACTTGGACTAACTTACTTGATCCAAATATTTTTAACCCCTTAAAAATATTGGTTCTTTAAATTAGTGTACACTTAGATAGACAGACACTTGCAGAGCCTGATGGCCATGGATAGGAAGTGTTGTCGCCTCGCCGGCCGCATAGTCAAGAGCTGCATTCCCATCTTCCCTAAGATAGGACTGGCTTCTTGCTCCCTTCATCCTGCCAAAGGATGAGCCCAGCTCTATATTATTTACAACTGATAGTCTGGTTTTAGGATCTGTGGCAGGCTTCCAAGATGACGTACTGGTGTATTCAGATGCCTCCAGTGAACGGCAGTGACACGTCTAAGAGGAATTTTTATAAAACACATGCATATAAAGCTCAAGGATTCATGTTTTACACGAGGCAGTCTGAAGATTCAGCCTTTATAGGCAAGGCAATAATGCCGAGTAGTCCTGAACTATGCTCCAAGCATTACAACTTGCAAAACACTGCAAGACCTCACAAGTGTGGAGACACAAAAGCAGGAGGAAAAACGCATCATGAATTCTAGCCAGATTTCTTGGCTTGAGAAAATTTCTCAGCTAGGAAAAGTTAATCTGATTCTGGAGCACACTAGAGAAATTCTAACAGGAACTGTGTATCTTGAAGATGCATAAACCCGCGAAAATACAGACAAATTTTTCTGTATCTCTATCTACAGACTTTATCCTCTTGGGCCAGAATTCTCAGATAGCATCTACGGGATAAAATGAACTGTGTAGGGGCAGCAAAAACAGAGAATGAGAAATTATAAAGAAAGCAATTAAAAAACAAGAATAGGAGACGACTCAGACCTCACACAGCCTCTCTTAAACAATGGGGAGAAAATCTTCCAGGAATTCCCTAAGACCTGAGAAGAAATAGAGGGACTGCTGGAACAAATGGCTGCTGGCTTCAGCTCCTCTGAATGACCTTGACTGTACACATTAGAGCTAGCTGTTACATCAGGCACTGAAATAGAGAACACACCATAAAAAACCCTGAACATTTCCTCCCATAAGATTCCTTTGTTATAGGACTCTTTTGTAACATTTAGTAATAATTTCCTCTCTGACAAATGTTCTTGTGCAAATTATAATGCCATTATGTTCTGATGTGAGCTTTTCCCTAGTTTCTTAGTTAATTCATCTTTATGGAAGCTCTTCAGCTGCCAGCCAGTACTGGAAATTTATTAATTCCAAGTGATTTTAATAACGCATGAGAGCTGAGGAGAAGTTTAGCAAACTCTCAAAATATTTCTTTACTAACATTTGACTGAGTATTATATTTGTCCTCTAATTTCCTTTTCTTTGCTGGAAAACCTTCACATGGATCTCTGCCACGGTCCATGGATTTTTCAGCTCTGACAAGGTAGGTTGTCATTAGGAAGCATAGGAAAGACTGGGAGTGAATCATCTCTTTATTCCCCTTTTGCATGGTAGGTTGATCATAGAGTTTCTGTAAAACCTCTCCTCTATTCCTTTCTGCACAAAATGTGAATTTTGTTACACGTGTAGCAGAGCCAAGGAAGTTAAGACAAAGCAAGTGAGAAACAGAGCTGCTCATACTTTTCCTTCCTGTGTGGTTGGCCACAGCCAGCTATTGAAGTAAAGGTGTTTCAAGACAGCACAAACTTGTTCCTCAACTATTAATCCTCTTCTGATTGTCTAGATTACTGCTTTCACATTTTCTTCCTCTATACTCTGGTATGTCCATAAGCCCTAACTCACCCTCTAAGCTGCAATTTACTGGTGCCAAAACCTTCACAAATTATTCACTCTGCTTCACTAGCAGATAACTTGTGCTTAGTCTGATTAAAAACTTGGCGAGAGATGTAAAATGACTGATGCACCAGGAAGACTGACCTTGTGAATTCATTTAATACTCACATAAAATGTGGTAGAAAGATGTTTATAAAGTAATTTGTAGGAAAATCAGATTGCAGGAGGTACCAGATTCTTGCACAAATGGGAACTTATTCATCCTAAAGAAAGTTTTCTGGGGAAGGGAATATTTTACCCTTTTGTAAGTCTCCAAAAAGATTCTTCTGACTGGCTGTGAAAATCAGCATGATCTCTCTTTTCTTCTGTTTAGCTTTGTTCAAGTTTAACACAAACAGCTTAAATTCTGTGTGGTTACTGGAACAAAATATACTGCCAAGGACTGAAACTATTAAATCTTTTATCTGTTCCTCATGGATATCACATGCCCAGACAAATTAAGTTGTTCATAACATTCTTAGCTTAATAATATTTTCCTCGTTAGAAGGAAAATAGTTGTGATAACATATGTAGAGATGAACCTCTCCCCAGTGATTTTATAGCATTTTTTTCCAATGAGGCTAATGAAACAGATTCATAAAGCTGAACACTTTTAGTCTTGCAAGACATATGCATTTGCAGTGACCCTATGTTTAGAAGCTTGCTTAGGAACTTAAAATCATAAAATGATGTATCTTCTTTTTGAAAATTGATTACACCAGAAGTTTAGGATGGTTGGGAACCTGTTCAATAACACGATATAGACAGGTTTTGCTCACTTAGTCATCCCAGGATGAATAATCTAAATGATTAGGGGTACTAGTTCTTCACTAATAAGGGCCATTACATTCAGCATCCACAAGGAATGAATAAATCATCCTACAGGTCAAAGAGTGGTAGAGGCAAAAACAACCTGGTCTGGTGCAATGTATCCCTGACCATGGAAGGGGCTTGGAACTAGGCAATTTTTAAGACCCCTTCCAACTCAAACTATTCTATGTTGCATGGGCAACATGGGAATCCAATCCAGCATTTCCTCCCTACTGCAGGTCAAGGGGGAAACCCTGGGCATCTCAGGATCTGCTGGAATGAACCTGTCTCCCTGTCAGGAAACACAGGACTATGTTCAAATGGATCTGGTGCAGCCCCTTGCAGTGAATCAACCCCACACTAAAAGTGAGTTGGACCATATATATTCTCTGCTGGAATGTCTGCAGAAAAAGGCACAATCTTATCGGTTAGCCTTAATTCCACAAAAAAGCAGAACCCTCACAAGAGGTACTGTTGAAGTCTAGCTAGGGACCAGCAAGTAAGAGTGGAAACATCTGATTCTTGTACAAGACTTTCCTCTGCTTGTCTCCACGGGCATTCTTCAATGCTGCTTCTCTGACTGCTCTTCCCTTTGAGCTGGCAGGCGCATTAGGGAGGAAACCAATGCTTTGTGTAACAAGCAAAGACAATCCTGCTTATTTGCACAGAGAGTTACAGCAAGCATCTGTAACTAGAAACAACGAACTGAACCAGAAATGAGGCGTCCAGGTTCCTGTGATGTGCTTAAAGCACTATTCGTCTGACTGCTGCCATTGGTCCTGCTGGTTGGGTAAGAAGGCACGGCCTCCTCTCCAGCAGACAAGGAATATGTTGGAGAGGATCACAAACAGTGGCTGGATTGATCAGCAGACAAAATTGCAGTGCATCATTGTGTTTCTCACCAAAATGGAGTTACATCATTAAGGTATAAACCAATTAGGTTTCTAAAGTATAGCTAAAATCTGATCAAGTATGAAGAGGAAATAAAATATTATGTTGAGCTCATAGGGTATTTTTATGGATGACGCCTAAGCTGCATTTAGTCATATTTTTGTTACAGGTCCCAATAATTCAGGTAAAAATACAGTATCTAAACCTCTAGTTTTGGTGAGGAGACCAGGAAGGGAGAAGGAAAAATATTAAATGAGAAAGTTTGAAATAAAATAGTTATAAGCCACTATAAACCATGTATTATGAAAGGTTCATGTGGAACACCAAAAGCTCAAATCTAGCTTCTCATTTGAATTATGGTTCAGCCTGCTTGACTAAAGGTCACTTCTGTGTACAACTACCCCATGACTACTGTTTGTAAGACATCAGTGGCTGATAGACTCCACTAGCACAGACTTGAAAACCTGAAGGAAAAATAATAATTGTCCTTAACAATTTTTTTCTGTTAAACAAGCTAATCATTCAGATTCTTTTTAGTACCCATCTCTCCAGCCAACTGACTTGGCTTTTTGGTGTTATTTGTGCAGACATGAATGTCTTCTACAGCCCCCAATCATCAGTCACACCACAGCTGAGTAATAGCCTGACACATTGATCTATTCTTTCCTCACTGCAAACTGTGATAAGAAAGGGCCATCTTGCAGCTTCTTGCTGTTTCTCTTTTTTTGTGGAAGATAAAAGCCTGCCATCTAACCTGCTCTCTGCTGGTAATCCAAGAGTGTAACAGATATCTTCCTAGCAGGAGAGTTATAGTTTTCAACAATGAATACATCAAAATATAAATCTGACTACAGTCTACCACAGCGAAATAAGAAGTCTGTTTATGGTATTCTCCATGCTACACAAAAGAATTCAGGCAAAACTCGGATGTATTTGCAAGTACTTCCAAACTTTGTGTTACCCAAGGTGTGGTATCGGCTCTCATGCTTGGATTACTCCAACATTTTAATGTCATTGTAGTTTTAGAAAATCATTCCAGCATGCTGAACCATCCCTCCATGAGTTCAAGACAAACAAAACAGAGTTTAGCCACCCAAAGGAAGGAGGGAGGGAACAGATCTGCCGATGAATAAAAGACTAAACTGCCCCTCTTACCTCAAATCACCCCAACATCTGGAGCTCTGTTAGTGATCCTGTGCCCAAAAAGACATATTTTGAAAACCCAAGCTCTGCCTTTCAATGGCAAAGTTGTTGATCAGTGTTATATTAGGATGAACTTTTAGGATATCTGGAGCACAGAGAATATCTGTTGCCCCTATTTAAGTGTGTAGGTTTGTCATGTTTTATTAAAGATTTAACTTTATAGAGTTTAACATTTATAAAGGGTTTCATTAACATTTCTAAAAGACCACCTGCTCTTGCTTGCACAAATTTGTGTGAAGTTCATTAGCTCTTCCTGAAACAAAATTGAAAAAAAGTTTGAAACTGACAAAATTGAAGTGATAAATTGTACAAAATTACAATTAAATTACTAAGTATCCACAGAATTACACTTTCCTAAAGAGAAAGGTATTTACCTGAGTAAACTCTAATTCCTTTCAAGAAAAACTGGTAACAACAACAAAAGAGATGCAAATATTGTAGTAGCAGTATTGTTGCAGCTGAAACGGTCCAAGGGCATAGAAGAGGAATCATTAGTAAGAAGATACAATATCTTTTTATTTGACTGACTGACACAGCTGTAAACCACTAAAATGTCTTGGACAAAGCTCAGAAGAAAAAGAAAATCCAGAATTATAGTAAATCAAACATAGATACCTCATAGAGGACCTCATCAGACAGAGCTGCACTGAGGCTTCCAATACCTTAAGGTTTCACCCCTGCTGGGGTTCAGGCATTGCACAGAGTGGTGTGACAGCAGGGATCTAACTAAATACAGCTGTACCTGGGCATGCTTATCATTTTAAAAGAAACATATTGATATGTCTCTTACAAGAGGTTATACATCATCGGAGCCAGGATAACGAGCTCCAGGGAACAAGCTAAGAGATGTCACTCAATGTGATTTGTTCTCCTAGAATTTTATTTATGACTGCTGTATTTAAAAGCCTACTGAAGTTCTGGCCAAAGCGAGATTTAAATTTAAATTTGGATTAACCCTGACTAAAGTTTATCCTGAAGAGGATGACTTTGTATTTATATCCAAGACTCAAGTAAACTGTTTTCTCTCTCATCCTGTCACTGCACTTGAGTCATGTGGAAGAAACTCATCTACTAAGGAAGGAAAAAGAATTACAATGATTTATAATCAGATAGTCCTGTTCACTTGTAATGAAATGTAGGTGCTTATTACTGACATAAAATTTAAAACTCGAAACTAACGTAAGAAGCTTGTGGGCATATCCAACATATCCTACAGCTTTGCACATTAAATCAAGGTGGCATGCTATGAAACAGTGGCCAAAACCAGGATTCATTTTGGAAGGAAAAGATGATGACGGATCACTAGTCCATCAATTCTGTCAGCATTACAAAAAAATCTGTCTTGGAGTTCAGTTGTCCTTGCCTTTTACACAACCTCCAGCAGGCCTTAGCTCCCACCTCTCATGAGTTTTCCAGTCAGCTTGACACACATAAATCTGTAACCATAAAAAATCCAATTTTTAGTCAGTTGCATATTCAAAACAATTTTTTTATTTAACTTTTACTACATATGTACATAGACAAAAAAACTCTAGCTTTTTAACAAAATGCTAAATTATACAGCTAAATTATACAGCAGATTCACCGATGCTACTATATTTCTGCATTTAATTCAGACAAAGGTGACAGAAGAAACAGAAGAGCCAAAAGAAAGACATGCTTCTGAATACTAGAATTAATTTAACCCTAATTGTTTAAAATGCTCTCCACAAGCATCAAAATGATATTTCCAAAGAAACAGATGGAATTGGGATGTTGCCCTGAAGCACATTTCTTTTCAAGTTACAAAACCAGAAATTATTGAATGCAATTGAATGTGTAAGCCAGTCATCATGAAGACAATGGAAAACTAAAATCAGCCTAGAAATAGGGAATTCAATTGGGGAATTCAACAACCATCCATTTCCACACAAGAAGGGAGATTCCAGAAAGGGATTTTTTTTAAGAATATTTGCTAGATTTGGCCTCAATGTAAAGAGTTCTTTTACAAACACATTTCTACATTTCTTGTTGAAGCTGTGAAGACTATGTTGAATAGGAGCAGTGTCCAAGAATATACCACTCCTCTAGGAATGCCAGGTGCTGAAGGCAGCTTTTATAGGCCTTGAGATCAGGGAACTTTTCAGAACACTTGACACCATAAGTGCTGAGAAATAGTAGAATATTAAGTCCCTGAAATTTTCTGTTTGTTTGTTTTGGGGTTTTTCAAGTTAAACAGAGAATAGAAAAAAATCTTTTGTAAGATATGGAAAGAAAATATCTCCCTCTGACTGAGACTATTCAAGCAGCATTTCTGACTGAAACCTCTAGATTCACATTTTGTTGTGTTGTAGTGGCCACTCAGCTGAAGAAAAGTGAGTTTTGCACTTTTTCAGATCATCACAAGTTTTGAAGTTTTTATCATAAAGGCATGTATTGCAATAAGAAACTTTATTGTTTTCTCTCCCCTGACACAGCAGGTTTAAGTAGATCAAAAATCTTGTTTTAGTAAACCTGCTTGCTATGTCAGAAAAGAGAAAACAATAGGGGATAAAAAATAGCATCTCATTTTTGTATACAGAGGTTGTTTCACATTTCATCTGAAATATACATTTATATAGTTTCTGAAGAGCAACAACTTAGGCATTAACAGAACTTTTCTAACAGCCTTTTCTGTCAAATAACTACAGCTGTACTAACTTTAGGTTTTATTGTTTGTAACTATGCAAAATATGGCTGACCATCTGATAAATCTTCCTTTCTAGACTTCTGAATTGCAAAAGAAATGGTTTAACTCTGTTGCCTTCCTCTTTTCTACTGAATATGTTGTAAAATACTTAAAAATGAATTATTGTGTAACTTCTTAAGCTGAAGTTTTTATGTAAATAGTCCACACACAATTTATAGCATTGTTGTTTGTGTAACATTCTAGCTTATTGGCATTTGTCCTATGAATATACTGTTTTGGAAATTATGCACCAGGGTTATAAAACATTGTTTTCCCAATACACCATTTTAAGAAAAAAAAAATAGTAAAAATTAGTCTTGAAAGACTTGTCTGTTAAAATATTTTAAATTTAAACATCAGGGTGAATGTGTACATTCATGAGGTAAGGAAGCACTAGCTTATTACTAGAGTAATGACCATTGTAATTTTTGTAGCATCCAGTGAAGGCCACAAGGCTTTGGGACAGGCGTGGATATTTTTTGTATTCCATAGACCTTGGAGTACAGACCAGTTCACACTGACAGCAAGACTAGCTATGGCCTGAATAAATACAATCCAAGACAGAAA
Source organism: Serilophus lunatus (assembly GCA_013399895.1). Lineage (NCBI taxonomy): Eukaryota > Metazoa > Chordata > Aves > Passeriformes > Eurylaimidae > Serilophus > Serilophus lunatus. The sequence goes on from VXBA01005457.1 coordinate 90,002, forward strand.
GAAATAAGCAGGATTGAAGGAGGCTGGACAAAATAGTGGGAATTGTCCACACTTGTCAATGAGAACAGGTAACATCCAAATCCCAGAGCAGGGTACTTGCCCTGCATCCTGCTGAGCCTTGGATGCATAGGAGGGTTTGATCCAAACAAGCAAAGACATAAAGAGCCAAGACACATGCAGAACAAAAGCTAAAAAATACAGAAATCTTGCTTGCATGGTAACCACTGAAGGATGTTATTGCACTTCTAGTCAGTCAAGCACGGTTCCTTCAAATTATTCATGAATTTGCTGTCCACTTATATTTGCAACTAGTTTGAGTGGAAGTACACAGCATGCAAACATACTCTTTAAAATTTTGAATACCATTCAGAAAAAAAGGTATTGTCTCCAGAGTGCTCTCTGTCCTCAAGAAGAGCAGAAGGCTTCTTCATTCATATAATGGCCATTTTTTTGTTTAATCCCTGAATTCTTCTTTCTCTGTGTTCCCTTAAGCATAGCTTAAGGCCCAGGAAGAAGAAAAATACTAACAGCCATGCCTTCCCTCAGGAGGAAGCTGAAAGGAAAAAAAAAAAAAAGAGGTGTCCTTATACTAATTCAAATCTGGACATAAAGCAATAAGAGTGGAATTATTCTAAATACACAGAATAACAGCAGACTCATTTTTGTTCTGCAAGGTTGTGATTTTGCCACAGCCTTGAACTGGATTGACAAGAGATAGTGTTTTATCTTCCCAATACATTAAAAACACATATATGACTCAAAAACACAGAAATAAATTTCAACAAACAGGGTAAATAATGGCTGCAAAAGGAGCGTAGTGGGTTGAAAAGGGAGGGGAGGGTGCAGGGGGGTGTGCTGGCAGGTTCTTGGAGGGAGCGGGGAGGGGAAAAGGGGACGGGATCCCCCTGTTCTCAATGTAAACCCTGGTTTTTCAGGTTTTTTTCCTTCCCTCGCTCCCCTCCCTGATTCACTGCGGTTCCACTACAAGGAGTAAATGAGAGAGAGAAGCAACATAAAGGCTAAACTGTAGTTTCCTGTAGTACAGTATTATAAAGGTCTTTACTACACTTAAATAATTTATCACTTTCAAGTCGTGTGAATCGCACTACTTCAGACATTTAAAATATCAGTGATGTGGTACCACTAATTTCCATTTGTTCGTTGTTTATTTTCTGCAGCTAAGTAGGTAGGACTTACTTCTTTAAGTGCTCAGTACATTCTTGATTCTTCTCTCCCTCCCTCCCATATCTACACTACACTGGAGAGGCAAGGTGTCATCTTGGATAAAATGTTTCCCCCCTCCTCCAGAATATACATTTCATCATGATGCTGGAGAACCCTATGAAACAATGAAACCATTGAAAGATGTCATTCTTCAGATCCTTATTAATAACATGTAACCCAAGCAACCCAGGCAGCGATTTGAGAGACACTACGAGTCATGTGCTGAACAGAGGCTTCTTAAACCCCTTTGGCTCCAGTGACACTTTACCATCTGCACAAGGCTGAAAGGGATCAGGATTTAATTATGAGTACAGTAGACAACAAGTCAGCATTTAAAAAGCATTCTGCCCCTAGGCCTCCTCCATCACCTTTTTCCCCTCCAAATCTAATCCTTATGTCTCAAATTTCCATAGTACTGGCACTGCATTTTCCATATCTGATAGGCTAGTGTGCTCTCCTCACACTATGGCTTACCTGACATTCATAAAAGAGACCCATTAACAGGATTCTGCATGAAAGAGAATTACATGATCAGGCAATGAAAGAGATATTACAGACAGGCATAGGAGAGAAGGGTGTGTTTTAGATCATTAGGGTCCACAGAACAGTAATTTGAATTTCTTTCTCAGCTTTCACACTACAATTGGGAAAGATAACCCGTGTAAACACCAACAGAAAACAAGTAGACCTTAAGTAAAACTTAGAAAATCAAGTCAACTACACTTTACAGAATAACAACCAGCTTCTTACTCCAATACTGTGGGGAAAATGTTTCTTCTTGTACCCACAGTAGAAATCATGCTCTTTGGCATATAGTCTGTAGAAGAATCTTCAGTTTTAACCCCAACCTAGCCCAGCCTGCTGCATCCATTTGCATTCAAAATGGATGCATTGGGTGGTACTTGGCACTCTTAAACTTTCTTGAACTGCTCCAGCTTCTATTGATCAACAATTTATTGCATGAATATTGACTAGGATTTCACATTTGTTTGATACTTTGAGTGTTGAAACATTAACTCTGCTTTCTGAGCAAACCAGAGCCATCAAAGTGTCCCCAGCACCTGTCGATATTAATTACTTTAGGTAGTCAATTTTAAAATTTCACCTTCAGACTCCATTTTGCCATGCACCATATCTATAAGTTCTCATTCCTCCTTAGACCTCCTGGGTTTTCTTCTCCGCACTCTGGGCCCATCACCTGCCATCACTTTCAGTGTGGCATTGGCTGGCATGTCTGGCTCTCAGCTCAGGAGGGAAGTGATCCTATGCTCTCACCTGGTACCGAGTTTATTAAGTCCTCATCTTGAGCTCCTGCTACTCTTCCTGTGTCTGCCTTCATTCCCCTGGGTAAAACATGTTCTTCAGCTCATACACTTTACAAATATCATAGAATGGTTTGGGTCAGAAGGGACCTTAAAGCTCATCCAGTTCCAGACCCCTGCAAGGACACCTTCCACTAGACCAAGTTGCTCAGAGCCCCATCCAGCCTGGCCTGGACCACTGCAAGGAATGGGGCATCTCCAGCTTCTCTGGGCATACTTTCAAAAATGAACTTTAAGACTCTCCCAGACTACTATCCTGTTGTAAAGGACTGGTTTTAAAAACCCTTCCCCAGCAGCCTGGGGATTAGGCTTGGGAAGGAGTCAGGCAAACAGTTGCACACAGGCACAGCACAGCTTTCTGCTCCCTTGCCTTGCTCAGCCGGCATGTTACAAAAGTTTGCTCAAAGGCTCCTGCCTGAAAAGAGAGCCACAAACAAGGTTTTTCTCTCTTTCATAGTCAGCTGTTCTCAGTGAATCCAGACTATGTGGCCTTATGCTTTCTTTGTGAGTTTTCCGACTGATGTGATGAGGCAATGTGGTGCCATCTCTGTTCACCTCTCAGAGCTTAACATGTGAACAAGCAAATTAAAGAAGCCTTCATTCTTCCCAGACATCAGACAAAATGACGTCTCTAGCTCATGTATAAACAGATTTCTCAAACATTTTCAGAAATTAATCAGCATCAGTAAACACATAATTTCCTTCCTCTAGAGAAGCCCTCTATCTTAGATTAGCAATGCTATTTGCAATAGGAAAGTCAGCCAAACATTTTCTTGGGTTTAATTTCTTTACTATTTTTTTCTCCCCAAACAGCATCTGGATGGCTTGGTCTCTCCAAGCATCGGCAACTACCACAACCCTTAGCAGATTAGATAGAGCCAGTGCTACTGCTACAGCAGCAGTCAGAGCAAGCCATGCACGCTCCTGAGACATGCTTCAAGGTGCTGACTTTGAAACAAGTGTCTGATGCATCTAACTCACTCCAAGAGATGGGCAGAGACACAAGAGAGACTGCCCATGGGTCACACATACACTTCCCTTTCCACCTTTATCTCCGCTGGAAGAAATGGGTGTGGGATCAAGCAGAAATGCTTCAGCTGCTGAAAAAGGTAACTATGGTAGGGTTCAAAAGGTATGGCTGCATTTACATCTCTGAATGACAGCTAGGTTCCCCGAGGATTTAAATGCTTCGTTCTGATCCAAATCAGTCATTAGATTTAATCTAAAGTAATTAGATTTAGTCTAAAGTCATTAGATTTAGTCTATGATAAACTGAAATAAGCAAAGTCACACATAAAAGCTGAATGGTTTCTAAAAACTTAGTTGAACTTGAAAAAGGAGGCTGTTATTTACAGCTGTCAGCAGGAACCACAGAGCAAGATATGAGTTTATAAGCTCCTACCTTAGTGAATTAAGCGCAATATCTTATCAGCATCTTTGTTTGAATTGATAAAGACACAACAGCAATTAAGCAATTAACAACAAACTTAGCTTGGTACTATGTAAGACTACAGAGTTATGCTCTCCTTCAAATACCTGCTTGTCCACATTGCAGAGGTAAAAATGCTTTTAACCTGTTACAGAAAAACAAAACGAAATTCTGAAAGAGAAGAAAGAAATGAGTACCAAAAAAATGCTTGAGTTCAAGAAAATTCATAAAGTGGAAGTAAGAAAAAGATACATTTATGTAAAGAAGAAAAAAAAATAACAAAATAATAATGATAATAACAATAATAATACTTCATTCCTTACATAAGCTTAAGCTTCCCCCTCCCTGGACCTCCTGGCTCAATTTCATGAGATATGTGGAGATGCAGTTTTTTGACACTTCTCAGAAGAGCCACTGTCCATCACCACCTCCTTCCCATGCTGATGGACTGCAGGTGGCTCAGATCCCTGCACCAGGCAGTTGTTGCAAAGGGAATTTCCTGAGGAAGAGCTCATTTTTTAACCCTGACCCTGCCAGACCTTTCTGTAAAGGAATTTGACCCACCACTTCCTTAGATAAGCCATGCACACCTGGGCAGTATTTAATGGGGAAACAGAGACTGCAATCAAGTACTTTTTGGTGTATGTGCTCCTCTGCTCAGAAGCAAAGCCAAAAATAACCAAAAAAAAAAGACAAAAAATGGCTTTAAACTGAAAGGTGGTGTGTTTAGATTAGCTATAAGGAAGACATTATTTTTACTGTGGAGGTGGTGAGACACTGGAATAGGTTGTCTAGAGAAGTTGTAGATGCCAACACTTGAGTGTCCTCACATCTGTCCAGGACTCAGAATCCTTTATTCATTAAGGGGCAAAAATATTTCCATCCTGTTACAATTCGCAGGCTTGGGCTGGCTCTTAAAAAGGGGAATAAAGCCAAGGTATTTTTCATTTAGAAAAATAAGGCAGCTGTGCCCACTTTCCTCCATTAACTAAGAAGCTCCCAGCCAGCTTATGAAACACCTAGATAAATTTATGCTTCTCCTTTCCTAGAACTCCTGTTTTTGGTAACAGCCCTTTTGTTAAGACCCAGCCCTTCAAATCTGGTTCCTCACAGCCAGCAGTGACAGTGCAAAGGATAACAGATTTTCAGGAGTCAGAGGAATGAGTACATGCATCCCAATATCGTTCCCATAGTCCCCCAAGCGTAGCACCAAAAGCTTACCTGATGGCAGAGCTGTCACACTGAGCCATTGGAAATCGGGATAGTGTAAGGGTCTTCCATTTTGCATGGAATTAATTATACAACCAGAGGATGGAGTGCAGCTCTATAAGGCAGGTGTTGTGCCTGGAGGGTAGATCGAGGTTTTGATCCCTTAATTCAGGGATTATTTTTATTTTTTTAGTATCCAAAATTCATGTGGAGAGGTATGCTGAAACAGCAGTTCCTAACTGGCCATAAGGAAAAATCGCTCTGTCTTATTAGAACTGGAGTGACTGGTCAGGCTTGTGAACAACATTTCAAGTATATTGGGAATTCAGGCCTGGAGTCTTGGCTAAATACAAACCCATGCAATTTACAGTCTCTGCAAGACAAATGAAATTTTCAAAACTCTGTTCAAGGTGGGTTAAAAATCTACAGTTTTTAATAAAAGTTGATGTTTGCTTTTACAGAACTGGGCTCTTGGTGACTATATTTCTTTGGCATGTGTTTAGTGTGAAGCTACTGGGAGGGATCATGCAGCTCACAGCAAAGTCCTGGCCACTTGTTTGCACCTCTGCTGTACTGATACAAGTGCTACAGGGCAATTGGAGAAGGAGGCTCATTCCTGAAAGTCAGTATTGCCTTGAGGGCACTAGATCCTAATATAAACCCCAAAGTTTTGGAATTGCAGTGAATGGAGCCAGACTCTGGGAATTTTGCTGATTCCTGATGTAAGTTCTTCCACACTCATGGATGTCAGGAGAGTGGAGTGTAGGAGAAACGTCTTAAATATAAGCAAAGACATTTCCACACCGATTCAGAGTAGTGATCTATTTTATCCTTTTTCTCAGATAATAGCTAGTGGGAGAGGTCTCAAAAAGAGAATTGAGGCGGGGAAAAGGGGTCCCCAGGGAAAACACTGTGAATTAGTGATTGGTTCACACAAAGCATGAGGATTTCTTATTCTTTTTCAATCCTACACTACTTTTTAATCCTGCCTAATACAGATGGGAATTTACATAAATATTTTAATTTCTCAATTCCTGTTAAATCCTTTATATTAGTGATAACTTCTGAGACAACTTTCACATATTTGTTGCAACCTGCCAATACACATAAAAGTGTGTTAGTGTGTGCATATTTTGCATGTTTTTTTAAGTGCTGTCACTGTGTTTTGTAGATTCTGTTAAATAAGCCAAGAAAAACATAAATACCAGAAACCAGATATTTAAGGAGAGAATAGGAAAAAAAATCACAATTTATTTACAAATTTGGAAAACAAGGGAAAAGGATTTATAGTTTTATGCTGCAATTTACAGAGTCATACACCTTGGAAGGAATATAAATATTAATACCATTCTTTCAGCAATAAAATCTCTCTCCCTTTACCCATTCTTCCAGTGACTGATTTTGCCATCTGCTCTCATTGCAGTATTTTAAAACGTGGGTACACTGGACACAGCCAGAGCTATAGAAAATTACCTGCATTTACTTTTCACCTCTCAAATGCTGAAAACAAAAAATAGGAATTTAGGTGGCCTCTTTCTCAGCATCCATAAGGGACCACAACTTCCATATCTCTGTTTCTGAATAGAGACGGTTTCTCCCTGGCTGGAAAGAATTCCTTCCTGCTATTCTTGAACAGTGGTTGAAGTCTAGCCCATAAGTATTTTATCAGTTTAAAAGTATTTTAAGGCCTACTTTCTCTTAGGCATTTGGGAGATTGTTACTGAAAAATCCTTTGCCAGGTTAAATATTTGTGTTTGGCTTTGTGAGGCCAGAGACACAATTTACTAATGTTTCATATTAATCCAACTCCCATAACCAAACAGAGATTAGATTGGGACACTTTCACAGAAGTATCACAAAAATTTGCTGGTGCTCTATCTTCTGTTATCACCGAGGATCATTTTCCCACACAAATGAAAGCTACCAAAAAATACCCACTTGAATTTGCTGAACTTGAATAATTCCTCTTGAAAAGCCAATGCTAGCCCTGGGCATCCACCAGAGAGCCCCGATGGGACTGGCAACAGTCACTGCTCTCTGTCTACTGGGAAGCTAATGCCAGATGAAATTTTTTCTTTATCCAAAGCTCAGATGTTCAGTTAAATCATTACATATGTATTTTATATTACCTATTACACACGACACAAAATATTTGCCTGATTTTAATTAGACTGATGTTATTTGACCATCAGGGAAAAATCAGTTAGATCAGACTACAAAAAGGAACAGGTAACATTTAAATAATATTGGAATGTGGCTGTGCTATTTACTGAAGTGTCTGTCACAGTGTGAAGGTCCATCCTTAACGTCCTTTAGCAGTTTTCACATTAAAGTTGCTTGCTGTAAAGAAGAAATGGTGGTGAAAAACCTCAAACTTCTTCTTTTAAGAAGAAGCCTAAGGAGGTCTCACACAGATATATATATACACACAGCATAAGCCAGCCTTGCTTTTCTGAAGTCAATGGGCTGACTAAAGTCACAGCAGGAAAAAAATTGTCCCATATTTTTTCTAATTGCCAAACAGATGAACAGCAACTCAATTTCTGAAATCAGCTGATCAAAATTTTATTAATTTATTTTATGTTTTTAATTAAATATTTATTCAATATCTTTCTTTTTATTTGTGTTGCCCCAGTGACCTTTATTCCAGGGCAGGAGTACACAGCGAGTCTGAATTTACCTAGTAAGTCATCTTCAGTGTGATCAGCCCATTTTTAAGTTGACAAGCACAGAGATTTTCATCCAACGATTGCCAAACTGACTTTCAATGACCACAAAAGTATGCTCCCAGATCTACCCGTGTACTGCAGGGATTCCTGCTAGATATGATGTAGGGTGTGGTTTTCTTTTCCCCTACAGGTTACCATCATTTTTGCAAGGATTATTTTTGTTAGGCTTGGGATGCCCAGAAAGTTGTTTTACACTGATTTGTGGAAAATCTTAATTGAAGAAGATGAGCTGGCTTGGGAGGAACTGCATAAGAGTTAGGAGCATTTGAGCTGTTGACACCTTTTGTCTCTTCTCCTTGTTCGCTCTTTTTCCGCTTGCTTTAAAGCTCCTTATGCAGAAGATTGAAGAGTCAGCAGCCAAATTGATGTCAATGTGTTGGGCTATACTTTAAGAAACACCTCTGAAATCTTTACCTTTTTTCTCCCCTCAGAAGAGTGCCCAGCTGAAAGAGTATTTGACACTATTTGCAGAAATTCCATGTACCTTCCTAGGAAATCACTTTTCTAACAAACCTACTTTAATATTTGTGAAATGGCCACCAAACACCACATTACATATCTCTTTGATCCTATTGCAGACAATGTACTCCAAAGCAGGGACTTTCCACAGGATAAAAGTGATATTGGAGACATAAGGAATTAGTGTCCTAGTCTGTCTGTACCCCTCCAGCACCAGAGCCCCTCTGCCAGGAAAAAACAGACCAAAACCTCGCTCTGATTTCCTGGGTGTTTTTTTTCCCTTCTTCTTAGGCTGTAATATCATTGGATTATGTTTCTCATCTCTAATTCTGATCAACAAAGACAATCCTAGAAAGAAAAGCAGAGCTAAGCGAGACAGGGAAACAGCTCGGGGGTTAGGACACATACACGGAACAGCTGGATCATAAACATGACCAGGCTGTGGGTGAGCTCATGCAGCTGGGGCAGGGGGAACACAGCTCTAAGGCTACCCAAAATATCACTGCAAACAAACCCTCTCCATTCCCAGCTGAATCACAGCTGTGTGGATAGAGACAGTGGTACGAGTACAAGGGAATACACCAAAATGAGTAACTGTGGTCGTGAAATCACTGCAGCACGTCTTAATTTCCCCCCACTACAAAATAACCCAGCAGGGCATCCAAATATATTGCACATGCAGTAGGTAAACCTTTGAATGATTTATCAAAAGTTTAAGTATTACATTTGTTTATAGAAAAGGGCAAATGCTTTTAAGTCGGGCAATTTTTTCCAGGCTTATCTGAATCATCAAAAACTTCCTTAAAAGGTAAGTTTGGGACTATATTTTCATGGTGGATTTCTGAGACTTTTAAGATTTTGTTCTGTTTGGAAAGGCCCAACAGCTCTGGCTCTTACTAAGAAGCAGCTTTTCTCACTGTATTCCAAGTATTTTCAATAATTTTAAGTAATTTCGAGTAATGCTGTCTTGCCAGAAAAGGTTCCTTAGATCACTGCAAATGGTCAAGAAGCAAGTCCATGCCTATACAGAATGTATATGCATATAGGTAAATGTACAGTTATTTGCTTTTACAATATGTTCACCTGTTTAGCAAAAGCAGATTTTCAAAATAAAAACATAAAATTTAGAATTCTGGTTTTAAAACATCTATCACTTCTCATTTCCTTCAAATTAGCTGTTTTCTTCTGACGATATTGAATGAGCAGAGTAGAACAGCCCAAACTACCTGTAGCTTAGCTAAAGGCTTTCGAATGACGCTCCTAACTCCACTATTGAGTTGTTACTTTTGTTTCACTGCTAATTTGTACATTAGATTCTGCTGCTGGGTACCTCCAATCATGACTGAGATAGCACAGCCCAAGACACTCAGAACTACAGAAGGGCAGATTTAAATCCCAGCAAAGCCTACATTAGGAAAATTTTGCTACCACAGAACATACCAAGAGCGCCTGCCTTGCTGTGACACATTGACTCAGTTGCAGCTCTTCTGCCTCCTCCAGAGTCTGCTGACTTTCCCTCTGATTAAAATGTAATCAGTTTAACTGAAGTATTAGAGGGGGGAAAAATCAAGGAATGGCAAAACCCCAGTAATTTAGGCTTATGTTTAACTGGTACTGACTGAGAGAAGACATTGGATCTCTGCAATGGGAGTAAGTATTGAAAGGAACATTGTACAAAGAAACTGAGCCTCTGTCACTTCAAATGCTATTAATTATGAAAACAAGCTTGGCTGCTGAGTGAACATACCATTTTGAGAAATAGGACTAGAAGGACCAGCTTGTCTGTAGCAGATAGGCTAAAACACAGCATAAATAACCGTGGCAATGCTGGCCTTCAGCACCATCAAAAACTATTTATCAGCAAACTGCCTTTAACTGAGCAAGCAGTTTTTCTTGTGGATAGACCACCTCTCAAAACGGAGATTCATTCTGCTGATGGATTTTCCTTACCTCTGTGAAAAAGGCATTATATGCTTGATGGTGATACCCAGCACACCAGTGGAGTTTCAGGTGATGCAAAATGGGTCAGTGCTTCACTCTTCTCTCATGGGCAGGGTACCAGGGTCCTGGATGGTGCTGCCAGGCACTGGCCTTTTGGCAGCCCAGCAAAATACAGCATTTTCTGAGCTATTTTTGCAGGATGTACACACACAATTTTCAATACATTTTGCATCTGATTCTGAGCTCACTTATCTCAGTGCCAATCAGAAATAACTCCCGTGAAGCCAATGGAGTTCCACTAATTTAAAAATAATGAGAGCGGAGACTTGAGCTGAGTTCTCCCTCTCCCTTATTTTCTGCCAATTACTGCCTTCTATGAGGGCATATTTTTTCCTTATGAGGCTACAAGCCTGAGGTGGATTCCACAAACCAGTACCGCTGTATTTTGTCTCTGTCACTGAGAGCACCAGTGTGGCCCTGAAGCCCCAGACTAATTACTCCTGCCCACCACACCAAGTTATTATTGGTTAGGGGACTACTAGAAATTGATGCTATCAGCTGGGGAACATCTGGAAATCAATACTACCTCACACCATTTAGATAACCAGCCCAAGGAAAAAACCTGCAAACACATTGATCAAAGCACTCAGGTCTGGGTAGGTGGTAGGTTGCTCCCTTCACTCAGCGCTCATATCATTTTGTCTCTCTGAAAAAGGATTTATTTGCTTTTGTTTTCATTTCAAGAGTAAAGAAATGCAAGGCACTTTGGGATGAGGCTTTAGCTTGATTATCTCCCTCCCTTCTGAAAACTGCAGCCGAGTGCTCTGTGGCCCAATGTGATGCCAACAGATGCTATGTGGGTTAAAAAAAAAAAAAAAAAAGGAAACAGAAGAGAAGAGAAGTCACAAAAAAAATAAGAAAAAAATAGCAAAGAAAAGGACTGTCTTAAATTCACTGCAGTTTGCTAATTCCTCGACAGGCAAAAACAGCTTCAGCAAACACTATTTTGGATGGTTCCATACTGTTTTCTCTCACCAGCATTTTGTGGAATGATTCTGGTGGAGTTTTACTGGTCAGACTGTCAATATATACAGTGCTAATACAATAATAAACATCCAGAGTCATGACTCCAGAGCCAGGCTGTTGAGAGAGGAATGCTTTGGAAACACAATGGTTTACTGAGGGTAGTCCCCCTCCCCCCTAATCCCAGCAAGTATATTTATTTTTTCAGGGTCTTCTTATCATGGTGTATTAAAAACAACCCTTCCCCTCGGAAAAAAAAGAAAAAATAACCACCCAGCAACACAAAGAGAAGTGTTCTTGTAAAGACAATGTGCAGATAGCAAGAATAATATTGCTATTTTTTGCTGCTTTAAGGTCACATGTTTGCTTCCAATTAATCCATAATAAGTCTATCTTTATTTCAATGAACTCATTCACTGTATAAATGCCAGCAGACTCTTCCAACAGCATTTATGGAAATAAGCCACTTTGACAATGCTCAGCTCTGCTTCCTGTTATTAGGAAAGCAACCTAAAAGTAATTACGTCTTGATAACTCCATATTTTGGGATCACTGGATGCTGACTTAGTTTTTTAATTTTATAGGAAAAGTTTAGCCAGGAACTATGCAATCAGTAAGACAGAGAAGTGCCCTGCTTTATGTAGGAAGAAGCTGTGGATGCCCTATCCCTGGAAGTTTCCAGGCCAGATTGGATGGGGCTTTGAGCATCCTGATCCAGTGGAAGGTGTCCCTGCCCATGACAAGGGGTTGGAACCTGATGGTCTTTAAGATCCCTTCCAACTTGAACCATTCTGTGATTCTCTGCAGGGGACATGTGAAGGGAGAATAGAGCTAATGTGGGGCTGTCTTGAGAAGGTTAAATTTCTGTTTGGCTGCCCCTCCATCAGCACTTTGCTAAGTCCTGTATGTTCTCTGAAGTTTTTCCTAGGCTTACAGCTTCTTGCTATAATTGATCAGCCATATACAGATCACGAAAACTGCTAAAAGAAGTGTGGTATAAACAAGGGGGAAAATTCTTTCAAGGCCAGGAAGGAGAGAACAACAAAAGGTAGACCAATTACCCCAGTATTTTGCATTCGAATGAGGAAGATTTGATAGCTTTTAAGTGTCAGGAACTAATGATTCTCTTTGCTTTGGGAAATGTAGTTTTCAGTGAGAATGCAACGTTTTTAAGTGGGGAGAGGAGGGGAGAAGAGGAAAAACTACAGCTGGTGTCCTTAGGGGAAAAAACAGAGAGTGGCAAATCTGCAGTGGGGAACTCCTTATGATGGTATTTCATGTGGTTCTGCATCAGACAAACTCATTTACTTAGCTATTACAGCATTTTTGGTTTGTGAGTGACCAGATCCTTATGATGTAAAACACAATTTATGTATTTGTTTCTCTTTGTTCTTGATTCTTGACCCCAAATCCTACTGGCCCAGGGAAAAGCTAACTCATCAGATATATTGATAAAGGCTACTGCAGTACTTTTGTACGTAACTTGAAGAAGGGTTTCAGTGCTTTGAGCTGCATCCTACCACTTAACCTACTATCACTTCTCACATGTTTCCACTTCAGCCTGTGAGAATTTGTGGGTGCTCTTATAATGAGGAGGCTGTTTCAGCATGTATATTCAGGTATAAAACACTGTCCTGTGAAGGCATCTCTGTTTTCTGTGCCCAGAAGCCTGTGTGTGTCATGGGGGTCGGAGCTGCAGCATATGACAAAGACCCCCAGCCAATGCAATGCATCCCAGAGAGTCAGACCTTGGTAGAACAGGGGCTGATTTGTGGAATAATCAGATTTTTCATTAAGGTAAAAGGCAATGGCGTCTGTTTTTTCAAAAGGCAAAATAAAAATTCTTCTCTGTCTGTTTTGCAAGCGCACGTTGTCTTATGCACACAAACTTGGAGCACAGTGTTTTGCTCTTTCTATAGCAGCTGCTTATGGAGAAACAGAACCAAATGAAAAGCAGCACACAAAGATACCCATTAACCTGTTCTGCAAGACTGAGAGTCCAAGAAAGACATTTGCTGAACATGGTGTGTCTTTCAGCACATGGTGGAAACATTAAAACTGGGATCAGCAACTACCATAAACACATGCTCCTTAAAGCATCCAAAGACAGGCAGTTTGTTTGCCATCATTTCCAGAACTGAAGGTCTTTCCACAGATTAGATTTTTGGGATAGCAGATAACTCAGAACTGCAAGAACGTGGTGTCAGGATCTTGAACCAAATGGGAACCCCATGGAGTTTCTCTGTACACCTCTGTGTCCACCAGGTAGTTTTATCTCCTTACAGTGTAGCAGCCTCACCTCTCCTTTATTTCTCTTCTTGTTCTGCTCTGGGAACACCCATCAGCAATGTCCTGCCATGCTGTGTCTCTCACATTAATACAGGCTCCCTTTTTTCCACCAAGCTGGTGCCCCTCGCACTACTCTGAGATCAGACACAACTCTTGCAAGCCGTGGCTTGGGTATGAGGAATCCTGCTGGTTCTAGTCTGTAAGTTCCACTGAACACTCAGGGTCATCCAAGAAACCAGGTTTGGCTCTCTTCTGCTTGACTGGCTTCTGGGAAGCCAGCTGGGACACAGAGATGTGACCATGTAAATTAGCTCCAAGTGAGCCACAAAGATAGAAAGTCCTGCATTGGCTCAAAACCATCACAGAGGCTCTGAATAGTTGGTAGCTAAAACACCTGATGGCCTCATGGAAGTTTAAAGATCTAAGCATAGTTTGGAAATTATCAGATTTTGTAAGAACCACAGAATATCTTCACAAAATAGCATGGCCTCACCAGACATTCACATCTTACCTCACTACTTGTGCTTATTGTTTATTGTTTCCTTATTATTCCCTTTATTATTACTATTATTAATTTTATTACTGTTACCTTTCTTATTATTACCTTTAATTCTATGTTGAGCAAGTAGATATGGAATTTACTTTGCCAGCAGAAGAGCTGTAAGGTTATCCCTGAGCCCCAGGAGCACCCAGTCGCACTCTGAAGGGCCACTTCACCGCTATAAATGTCAGAAATGAGGGGTAAAGAGGAAGGAATTTGTCCTACCACAGCTGCTCCCAGGGCAGCAATCCTTGGTGACGTATGGAGTGGAAAATATGTCAAAGCAGTTCAGCAGGAAAGCAAAAATCATGATGAAGAGAAGGGCGGCTGAGTGACAAAAGAGTCATGAAACAAACATCCAACCACAAATAATTTGTTGGTTTTACTTGTTCATATTATCCTGCTGACATGGCATGTTTTTCCCTGCTGACTGTGCTTGCCATATCAGCACTGAAGTCTTAGAGGCTGCTTTCTACCTAGCAAAAGTGATTATAATCAATAGGCAACTCCTTGTACGTTGCCTGTGTCTAGATGTGAGACCAGTATACCCAAGAGAAAGGGACCCCAGGATTGAGTAAAAAGGTTAAACAGAAAATATCTGTGTGACAGTTGATTATTTTAGCTTCAAATTTGTTCTAGAACAAAGAAAAGCAAAAGAAAAGACTCAAACTGGAAGTTGCACCCTGGTGCCTTTCAAAGGTGGACAAGGATTTCTTTCCTCCATGTGGGTTATGTCTGGTATGGGAATTCATCTGGAAGTCAGATGTGACCTTCCCAATCAGTTTTTAATCCTGAAAAAACAGGGGAAAGAACCCACTAGAACCAGAAGAAAGTAAAGCATAGTAGAACAATTAAAACTGTAAAGGGCCATGCAAAAGGAATTTTTAAAGTTTTGTTCCACAGAACTATTAAGTTTACAAAAATGTAAAGGACCCCTTGAAAACATTAGGTTGCCTCCTGCTTTTTGTTTAGGAATCTCCATCCAGCCGTCACAGGAAAGATACACAGCTTCTTGGATGTTTCCCTAACAGTTCTCATTTTAGGTAATGTAAATAACATTTTTTACATTAACATCTTATTTATGTAGAATCTTCTGTCCCAGCAGATGTCCTACAGCTGTAGGTGTATAAAACACAAAGCAGGGCTGGGGGCTGGAAGGGAGGATTAACATCTTCCTTGTACTCAGGCAACTGAGGAGGCAATTCAGTGATGTTATGGAAGTGTTATCAGTTAATATCACATAAGCTGGATATTGGACCCAGAGCTGAAGCTCTGTTTGCCTAAGACACTGTTTATCTCATCCCTTGGTGTCTTGCACATAATAATTTTGAGTCAAAGATGTAGAAGAAATCTAATTATTTTTAAAATAAAATCTTTTTTAGGTAGAATCATAGAATGGTTTGGAGTGTAAGGGACCATAAAGATCATCTTGTTCCAACCCCTCTGCCATCGGCAGGGAAAATTCCACTAGGCCAGGTTGCTCACAGCCCCATCCAACCTGGCCTTGAACAATTCCAGGGATGGGGCAACTGCAGCTGTTCTGGGCAACCTGCACCAGGGCCTGCAACCTCACAGTGAAGAATTTTTTCTACTTATGCAGATTTCCTCTGCTGAATCTACTGAGACGTCTAGGGACCAGTGCTGCTGCTCTTAACTAACCACAGAGAATCAGCTCTTCAGCTGCTATAAAACAGCCAAGTGCCCTTGTTTTCAGCAAAATGAGGCCAGTTTTGCCCCAGGACTAACAATCCTTCAGAGCAAAAAGCACTATGAGGCAACAAAACACAGGAATCTGCACTATATAATCTTATTTAAACCACTTATTAAAGGCAGATTTTAGCTTCACAACCTGTTGCTTGAAGTGCAGGAACCCTACAATTTCCCTTATTGCTTTTTTTTCTTTTTCCCCCAGGCGCTATGGTCTCTGCAGTTTTGTCTTTCACCAAATGACAGAATTTCCTTCCTAAAGGCAGAGAAGTGCTGATGAGACAAATGGGAAAAGGTTCTCTTAGTTGTCATAGCACAGCTTTTCTCTTGTCACTGACATTCGCCAGATTAAAAACTCTCAGTGCCCTACAAGAGTCATTTATAAGTGAAAAAAACCCCCCAATTCTAAACCAGCTACAGAGAAACCCCATTAAAAATCAAGGACATAGTGTACTGCATGAACAGAACAGTTAGATATGTACATGCCTGGCTATTTCATGGATGGAAAAAGAAAAATTGACCCAATTACAGACTTGTCATACTCCACTTCTCTCTTCAGGGTATTGAATGTCACTTAAACCAAACCAAACAGCCAAGCTCATTTCCCATGACAAACATCCAGGGACATCTTAAAGTCAAAACAGAAGCCACCAAAATCAGAAGGCAGAGGAAACGTTGACAAAGCTTCAGAACCTTGTCAGATGCAATTACTCAGTGACTGCACTCAAACCAATGAAAAAGAAGGGCCCCCTTTTCCACAACAGCATAAAAATGTTTCATAGGAGATGCTATTTCCAACAGTAGCTTAATAAAAAGCTGCCCTAGGTGTTAATGCTAAGAACAGATGAACACAACTAACATTGAGAGAACCAAATGGGGCCCAGAACAGCAAACAACAACAGAATCTCTACTTACAGTAGGAAAACAAACCAGAATTTAAGATGATCTCCCTCACAATAAACTCCACCTTACTGCAATTAAAAACTTCAATCACAAAAATCTATTCAGTTGAAGTAATGAGAATATTTCTCACCTCTTTCATGTGACCCGAACCACAAACTACTTTGGGAAAAAAATGGATTAAGTCCCTAAACATACCAAGTGACACCCATACATAGTGCATGATTTGCACTAGCTGGAAAGTAATTTCCTAATAAAGCTAAGGCTAATATTTTTGAGCATCTGGCACTTACTAGGAGTGACCTCCTTCAGGAGAAGTAGGGAACAATTGTCATCCTCTGGGAACCATTTGTTCTGTCAGGGTCTGCTTTCTTCTTGCTGTGCTTCGAGTGATTGGGTGGTGCTGTAAGTGCAGCCAGAACACTGAAGATTGTGTGGGTAATTTTAATAGAAATGTGTTTGATATGGACAAAATAATCCGGTTATTAGGATTCTCCATTGCATTTCTGGAAAGCCAGAATTTCATGCAATTTTATGAAACAGTTGTTGAAATGTTGGGGTGCTCCTGGAGATTAGATACATTAGGACTTTTAAAGGATTGCATTCTTACATGCTGTTGCCTTTAAGTGCTTTCAGCTTTGATTAAATCTCAAACAAAATCTAGTTTCCAGTTTATGTTGCCTATACAGACTCTAATTTAAAACCAGAACAGCAGTCAGATGAAACCATACAGTGGTGACTTTGCGGTTGCCCTATTCCTGGAAGTGTTCAAGGCCAGGTTAAAGGGGGCTTTGAGCAACCTGCTCTAGTGGAAGGTGTCCCTGCCCATGGCATGCTATGGGGATTGGAACTGAATGCTTTTTAAGGTCCCTTCTAGACCAAATTTTTCTGTGGTTCTATGGGGAACATCTTCTGAGGATGTGCAGTTCTGGCACAGAGGCATATGGCAGCCCAGAACCGTTTTTTGCAGTTCTAATCCTCTCTTTCCCTTCCTTCAGAAGATGTTCAAGCTAAGTTTCCTAAGGAAAAGGAATATTTGCTATTGATTATCAGTGCTTCTGCAGCCATTTTGAAAACAGGCTTTTTTTTCCTGCCCTCCCCGGCTAGTATTTGCATGAAGATGAAGTAACTTTCTTCATAACATTGTTATGTTGATTGCATCCCCCTTCTGCAAAGGAGGGAGGTGTCATCACCCCCGTAATGGCATTCCCTGCCACATGGTGTTCACAGAATCACAGAATATGCTGAGTTGGAAGGGATCCACAAGGATCCTCGAGTCCAAACCTTAGCCCTGCACAGGACCATCCTCAAGAGGCACACTATGTGCCCGAGAGTATTGTCCAAACACTTCTTGAACTCTGGCAGGCTTGGTGCTGTGACCATGTCTCTGGGGAACCTGTTCCAGTGCCCAGCCAACCTCTGGGCTATGCAGAGGGTTCATCCTGTTTTGGTGATTGCAATGAATTCTACAGGTGTAAAAAAACCCAACAAACAACAACAACAAAAAAAAACCCCCAAAACCCTAAAACTTTATTAGTTTCTTTTTTAATATGCTTACCATCAGTTGTTTTAAGAGAGACAAACCATTCCAATTCTTATAAAACGATGCTGTCACATAGCGTCTTTGCCAAGGTTTAACAAACTGTTTTAATAAAGACTTGCATTATTAAGAGGGAGTTATATTTTAAGGGAAATTACAATGCATATTTGTAAGGAATTTAGATCATTGAAGTGCGCTTTCGAATGACTCAACAATATCCATTTCTCATCCCACATGTGTTCTTCAATATTAATATTTGTTTTCTATATTAATGTTTATTTCTTATTCCCTAATTTGCTGGTTTAGCTAATTGCACAAGATATGCAAGAAGAAACACTAATTAGTAAATCAGACTCTGGCTTTTAAAAGGCTCAGGGGAAATAAACCAACAAATGGGAAGACAGGGACCTGTTTATTTTCCCTGCTCCTTGTCTGACATGCTGCACAAAGAGTCCAAGTGTTTTAAGAGAACATACAGAATCACACAGAACAGTGGTTTGGGCTTTTTGTTACTGGGGGGAGGGAAGTCACTAATCTGTTTTCCAAACATGGAGTCTTGACAAGGAATTTGCAAGGTATTAATTGCCATATGGAAAGCACGTTCATGAATGTCTACGGATGTTGTTGCTATGTGTACACATCACAGACCCGTTTAGGTTGGAAAAGACCTCTAAGATCATGGAGTCCAACCATTAACTCAGCACTGCCAAGTCCAGCACTAAACTGTCTCTCCAAGTGCCACATCTACACAATTTTTTTAACACTTCCAGGTTTGATGATTCCACCACTTCCTTGCCTGTTCCACTTTGTTCTCTTGGCAATTTTAGCATAGTAAATGACCAAACGTGAATTATCTGAAATATCTTGGGGCTCAGACTAGAAAGATGGAAATGTTTTTGATCCCTTTGCTGTTGATTTGTCCTGACTGCCACAGATTTTCTGATGTGAGGCTTTTGTCATCGTTTTCTTCTAGTTGACACTGTTTGATGACTCCCTGAAAATGCTCCCTCTAAAAGAATCTAAATTAAAAGTTAAATGAATTTCTCTTTGCACTCCTGTTTTCCAATGGTTAGGAGGAGGAGCTGTTTCTGCTCATTTTCCATTGATTGCCAGGTGTGCTTTCCAGATTTAAGTAGTGGCAGAAATCAACAACTTGTGGGATCCTTGTTTTGCCCCACACTGAAAGCAGAAGAGTGGGAAGATTTTGTAATATAGGGATGAAGTTGAGATCCAAGCAGCCACAGTGAGATCCATATCAAAGAACAGGCCATTTGACTGGCACGGGACATTGTGCAGGGTCTTCCCCTAACTGGCCCTTTGGGAGTGAAAAAGGGCTTGGTGGAAACTTCTGGAAATTTCTGAAAATACTCTTTTGGAACCACAGATCAAGAGTCTTTTTCTTCCTCACCAATAAGTAGCAAATTAGGGAACAGGTATCAGTCATTCATGTTGGGAATCACTCTAAAGCAGCCCCTGGAAGCCTGTCCTTCACTTTGGTCTGAAGATTACAAAAGATAGGGTTACTTTTGTACTTACCCTCAGCTTAGCCTCTTGAACAACTCAAAGCACAAATGGCTTCTGCACAGTATCTACCAAGGGCACCTCGTTAGCTGATATCAAACTTTAGCCATTATTATTGGCAGACACCTTTGTTGCTATTTTGCTCCCAATGGAGAATGCAATGAATAATGCCCTGGGGTTTTGCCTTAGCAGGTTGCCAAGATTGGTGGTACTGCTTTTATAGACTCTTCCCCTTATGCTTAGAAGCTGTTGAGAAACTTGCCCGTTACTATTATTTTTTTCCCTACATGCTCATAAATAAAATACATGTGGTCCTAAAATTGAAGAGCGAGTCTCACGAGGATTTATTTTGTGAAGGCCAGAGATAAAGATATTTTAAGTTCAAAATCCAACTCAGAAAGACTTTATTGACTGCTGATCATCTCAGTACAGAAGGATGATGAAACCTGGAAGTCACTGGAAAGAGTGACTGTAAAAATTATTAAGAATACAACTGTATTTGTTTGCTGGAAAATATTCTTGCAAGATGGCTGAATGGAAGGTGAGGTTCATGCAAAATACAGGAAAGGCCAATAGTGCAAATATCCAAATTTTAAAAAAAGACAGCCTGTTATGCTCCCTGACAACCTAAACACATATGCCAGTCACCCTCATTAAGTGCTGTTTATAGAAAACCAAAGCGAGCACATTGAAACACTGATTTCACAGAGCAGAGGGAAAGATTGTGGATTTAATACACAGAGGACAAGAAAAAGGATAAAATGGCAAACAGTAAAACACTAGGATGTGAAAGCAGGGAGATCAAGCTTTTTATTTTCTTCTCTCAGTCCTGCTTCAAAAATTATCTACATTTTCCTCTTAATCATCTTTTTCTCCTCATTCTCTTCCCAATTTCGAAAGATCCATAATTAGGAGTCTCTTCCAGATTTCAGTTAAGAAAGTGCCCTTCACACATCCTTACACTGAAGGATAGTAGTATTATGTGGATTTTGTGCTTCAGAGATACAATCTACAATACAATAAAAACACGTGGAACTCTCAAAATGGCAGAGGAGGTGATCAGTAAAAGCATGAGCTACATCTTAGGGGCAACTCTGATTATACCTGCAAGAGCTGGCTGGCAAAAATTAAATAGGATTAATGTTACACAGAAGGAATAAATGAACTGCAGTAAATTACTGCAGTGAATAGACTGATTTGCTGGTTTCAGCTCACAGTGCTCTCTGAACTCCTCACTGGTAACTCAGATAGAAAAATATTCCTAGGCCAGCACATGTCACCCATTTCTTTCTGTAAGAACAGGAAGGTGAAATGGAGGGTTCTGGACATACCTGGAATGACAGGATCATTCCAGTTGGGAGAGACTACTTAAGGAGATGTGGCCCAATGCTCTCCTTAAAGCATGGCCCACAGGGAAGTTAAGAGAAGGTTCAACAGTATGTTGTCCAAGGAAGGTTTTAGTATTTCCAGGCACAGGGATGAAACACCACCACAGGGTGGTGCTCCTCTTCCAGCACCTAGCTCCTGCCATTGCCAGAACAGCTTCCACCATATCCAACAGGAATTTACCTTATGAACACAGGCAGTTCTAGTCCTTTTGCTGTGCACCTCTGAGGAGTGTCTGGCTCCATCTTCTGTTTTTGGAGACACTAGCAAGACCCTGCACCCTGTTCCCACCCCAAGCCTTCTCATTTCCAGAGTGCAGTAATGTGGCTCCAGCTGGATTTTGCACTGTTAACCAATACTCCCTGACACAGGCTGTGGCCTGCAGCACAGACTCAAGAGTATAAGTCTTCACGGGGGATGTTTTCACCAAAATGTGGGACTTTATATTACTTTTCAATATAGCATGTCTTTCTATTAATTCTATGGTCTTAACGTTATATACCTTTGATGCAAAATAGTGGAAGGTCTTGAATCAGATGAATCTGGATTTCACTTCTTTGGTTAATTTATTCCACTATCACAAATCACAGTACCCTATTATATTCCCTCTCACAGGAAAACACAAGAATGCCAAGTAAACCTGCCATGTCCCTGTCCATTTTCATCCTATTAGTAACATATTGAGGCCACAGACAAACCGCTGACATGAGACATGTTTGGAGGCTCCTGTGCACTGCAGTGAGCAGTGAAGACTGTTTTTCTTTCCAGATACTTGTGAGTTATAATATGTCCCAGAGCTTGAAATAGGACGGTGTATTTCTGACGATGAACTGGGAATTTTGCAGCTCGCTCCCTCACAACTAGTGACTCTGGATGATTGCTTTGCATGATTCATTTGGAACTCTTTGCTGATCCTCATCGTGAAAGAATTATTAAAAAAAAAAGGCAGAAATATATCATATGTTTAAGTGTTAAAAACATCTCTATGCTTGTCAGAAACAGGGAAACAAGTAAAATACACATTTGTCTACCATAAAGTGTCAAAAATTTTGAAGAATGTACTACAACTTGATAAACTGTAAACTGGTTAAAGTTATGACATAAATTTTGTGTAAGTCTACATTGCCATTATTTTTCTTTGGCGAAACCTTTTGATAATTTCAGAATGCTTAACTGGCATAACACAGCTCTCAATATGTTTAGTGTTACATTTAAAAGCTTTCATTTGTTAAAGTTTTCGTGTGTTATTAAAATCACTGGTTGGATGTGGTACAGTTTGTATTAAAGGATAATATTCAAACTAAACATACAGCTTTTTAACAGATGTTTAATTACAACAGCTTCTCAAACTCTGAAATCACTTGTGGATCTCATGTTATTTCAGATGAAACTACTTACAAACCAATGGGGACTATTTTGGCCCATTATCTTTTCGCTTTTGTGGGGCATGATAAAGTGGGCAGCACTTTTAGCTAAAAAGCTGGTTCCTCATTGCCAGTTTTGAGACATGTTGACCAAAATAAACTCTAAAACAAACAACTAACAGATAAACCCCTTCTGAAATTGTTTGCTTTTTTTAAAAAAAAGTTTTTTACACAAAATATCACTAATTCAAAGGGTAACCTCAGAGCTCGTCTCTTGCCTGCAGCCTTGACTATTTCACTCTCTGCATTCTCCAACAAGTTGTCCAAGTTTGGTTTACTCTATTATAAATATACAAGAACGCAGTTATTTATTGTTCAACTGCTGCTTTATTATAGAAACCTCTTATTCTCACCCTCCTCATTATCTGTGTACTGGAAAGCTTCTGACTAGAGTGGAGGTGAAAATCTTGGTTAACAAATTCAGTTGCTACTAACAAGCCCTCGTGGACTAAAATACACTCTTTGTTATGTTATCAGAAATATCCAAGTAAATTTGGTAATTTTTTGACATTATCTTAGGCTCAAGAAACCCATGATACCAATTCTTCTCCATCGTTCTGAGATAGGTGAAGCCAAATCACAGCAAGATCAGTCATGAAACAGAAAAGGGATGTGCTCAATGCTTCTCTCACTCTTGGTGAAATCCATCTCTGTGTTAAGAACCCTGGTGGGACTTCAGGAAGTGCACTGAGCTTATAATGCCCTTATGCAGAGAGATTAATTCAATTTCCACAGTGATACTAGTGCTGCCTTCACTCTGAATGAACTCCAAATGTATAATTTTACATCATCACCTTGCTTCATAAAGCCTACTCTTTGATTCAAAAACCTATAACTTAAACCTCAAAAGTAAAGATCAAGGAGTGCAAATTAGAAAGAGAGAATAGACAAAAAGTTTGCAATAACACATACGAAAGATTTTAAATAAATATTTTAATTCTATTATTGGCATTTACAGGTAGAAAGCATACAGTATGTTACAATTTTATCAAAATGTGAAAAATATGGATGTTACATAAGTAACAAATGTAAAAAAAGTATTTTTCTTACCTTCCCTGAAAGTAAGAAAACTATTCAGCATAGGAAAATATTGATATAAAAACACAGCTTAGGTAAAAAAAAAAAAAAAAGAAGATTTTACACAGTACAATAGGTTCATCAGATCTGAATGATGATGTAAAGACTTTGTGGGGTTCTACTTTACCTAAATCTTTAGGGAACTGGGGCAACTGGTAAGCTACATTAATGGATCTACAAGTAGTTTTCCCTCATATCCGCTCCAAAATGCTAGAGTGCAGTAATTTTCTATATAATAAATAATTCTTCAAAGTTTTCATCATAGAAAATCATAGAATGCAGAAAATGCCACTCCAAGGTCACAATGCTAGGCAGTGCTTTAATAGTAATTATGATAATACTTATTATAGTGCTTTATAATGTTGAAGCACTTCAGACGAGTTAACTAATTAGTCCTCACAACACCCCTGTGAGGTAGGGAAGTAAGTGTTTTTCCTACCTTTCCATGGTACAGATGGGAAAATGCAATCAGGGGAGAAGCACAGACTGCAGCAGTGGCTCAGCCAAGATAAGAGACCAAGAGATGTGGGAGTTGAGAGTTTTTCTCCTCACTCCTACTGCTGCAAGCCAGGGTGCTGGGCTGGGATGACAAATGCCCATCGTTCCTGTCCCATGGGAAGCACTGAGAGGGGCAGGAAGGGACCAGGGTTTAGTAAGCATCCCCAAAAATTCATAGAGATTCAGAAGCTCTCACACAACTTTGTCAAAAAACCAAACCAAACAGACAAACGAAAAAAAAATAAAGAAACCTGAAACAAACAAATAAATGAACTGAAAAGAAAAAAAACTCCTAAAGTGCTGACTGGCTTGAGCTGCTTCTAGCACCTCTTGTATGGAATAAGACTTACAGCACTGTTGCCAGCAATAATTCAAGCTGCTTTCATCCATAAAGTCACATGTGAGCAACTGCAGGATATGGTAACTACGTTTTCTGAGACACTTTACTATTGTAATTCCTTCATTCACCACCCTCCTTCCATGCACTTTTTAAGGAAAATTAAATCCTCAATACTCTTGCATTGCAAAACATGTTAGTAGCTGGAGACAATATGCACATCCTTCACAATTAAAACAAAAAAATTAGTTCATTTTCAGAACAAAGCATTATTAATTTAAGAACCATGAACCAAACAATGGTAAATAGGAAACCCTTTCCAAAGGCTGCATGCCGAATATCTGGTTTGCAAATACAATGCATGCAGGAGAAATAAATTCATCCAGGCATAATTAAATTAAAAAATGTCCTAGTCTCTTTCAGCAGCATAATGGTTATTATTTTTAAAGTCTCCTCCAACCAAACTGGCCTGGGGTTCAGAGGCTGACCTTGGCTTTTCGACAACCATATAATGGTTTGAGCAGTTCCCATGGCTTTGCACTGTGGCAATACCAGGAGTTAAAGCCTATACATACTGTTCTGCTTCCCCCTCCTTGGAAACAGGCTTTGTTGTACCACCTTTGCTGTCTTCACTCACTGCTGCTGCTGCTGTTTTTTCAGGAAGTGATGCCAAATCTTTGAAAACGTCGACATAATGCCCAAAGCCCGGGCCCCAGTTCAAGAGGTTGTCCCAGTTGAAGTTTCCTGCTTGCTGCCCCAGTTTCACAGGCAGGGAGCTCTCCCCAACACCAGTTGCCTGTGCCCCCACAGGGCCCCCCTCACCGCGGCGCCCAGGATACCGCCGAGGCTTCAGCCTGGAGCCGTAGTTGTCCTCGTCGTCCGCATCAGACTCATTGACCTGGGATAACTTGGGCATCCTGGAGGTGTACGTTACAGGCTTATCCCTGTCGTACTCCATCTCTGAGCAGGTGAAGGACTCGTGGGAGTCGCTGTCAGAGGAGGACTCGGGCGCAGGAATCCCATCGGCCGGGTTCCTCGTCCGGGACAGAGGCCTTCGGCAGTCCTCCTCTGAAGAGGACCGGCCATGGTCTGCACTGCAGATGCTGGGGTTTCTGGGGCGAGGGGTGTTCAGTCTCTCCACCTCTTCGATTGACAGCCCCACCGGAGGAACAGTCTCCAGAGGGATCTGCCCGATGGGCTGCTTCAGGCGGCTTCCCGGTCGGGAGCTGTGGCTCGCCATGGTCTGTGGACTCTTACTTCTCCTCCCCAGTCGAGTGGCATAGTTAAAAATGCCGGGCTGGCAGACGTCGTTGTGCATCTCCAGAGGACTCCCTTCCCTTATGGCCAGGTGCAGCTCCCTTGCCGGGCTGTGCCTGTAGAACGTTGACGATTTGGAGAAGGGTGCAGGGCTGTGCCGAGACAGGGGGTTGGGAGTGGGGCAAGCTGAGTGGCTTAAAGACGTTGTCCTCAAGCCTTGCCCGTAGGCGGGCTGGTAGGTCAAGCTGCTGGCTCCCAAGGGCATGGGGGACTGCCGCGCAAAGCCCAGCGGGCTGTGCCTCTGGATGGAGAACTTGGGCGTGTGGGTCCGAAACTGCTTGTAGTGCTGGATGATGTCAGCATCTGAGGGGGCGATGCTGCTGGCATTGTCGATGTCGTAGTGCTCGATCTCAGGCTCAGGGGATGCCAGCGGGGCGCTGGGGATCGTCTCTGTGGCATGCGGGATGTCGGTTTCGTCGTAGATGAGATATGGGTTTTCTCTTTCAATGATATCAGGTTTTGGGTTCCCTTCAGGCTGCTTCCTCACAGTCATGTCATCTCCATAGGGTGGGATATTGTCAGGGTCATCGAACGCCACGTTCTCACTCCCCTTTTTCTTCTTCTGCTTTGTTTTCTTCTCCCCCTTTGGCCCTTTCGACTTCTTCGCTCGGCACTGGTTGCAGAGGATAAGACTGAGGACCAGCAGGGCCAGGACTGTTGCGCAGCTGCCCACGATAGCCGGCACAGCCCAGAGAGGCAGGGACAGTTCGGTGGGGTGTGGGGACAGGAGGCAGACGTGGCCACCATTGATCCCCGCTCTGCACTCATGGCCAGGGGCACACGAGACTCCCAGGCACGCCACCACCGTCTCGCACATCCGTCCCGCGTACGCCTCAGGGCAACTGCAGGTGAATCCAGCCTGCGCCCCAGGCTCACAGCTGCCTCCATTCTGACAGGGGCTGGAGGCACAAGCTCCTGGTGGGACACACCGGTAGGCGTACCACTGGTTGATGCACATCAGCTCACCCCAGCAGGGACTGCTGGCACAGACGTTGGGACCGCGGCAGCCGATCTTCACTGAGGGGTCTGTCTTGGAGACAGTAGCCAGGCTGTGCTTGCCGGCGAAGGGAAGGCTCTCCGCGCCGTACTTGATGTAGGAAATGCAGCCATCAAAGCCTAAGAGAAAAAGCAACAGTCATGTCAGAGCCTGAAGAGTGAGGGTACACTGCCAACAGTGCACTACAGGCTCCATTGTTCACTAAATAAGCCAAGAATTCAAATGGTTACCATAGGAAAACATCTATTCTAATAGTACTTAATGTCTTTAAATTGAATTTGAACAATGACTTCTAATGCCTTCATTCAGTATACTGAAATGCTTTCATATTTCCATATTTCTAAACCTCCTTATCATCCCTGCAGACAAACCTGTGTGCAGCTGGTTTGGCTGTGCTAACAGCAAATATTATCTAAATTTGCATGCTGTGCTTCAGCTAAGCCTCCTGTTTTACCGTGTCCTAAATACATGCCAATACTTTCATATCTCTGAATCTTGAGTGGCCTTTTCCCAAACTTTCCTTACTTTGGCTGTTGTGCTACCCTACAACAAGTTTTAGTGCTGGGAGAGCCCAGGGAGATGGAATTATCTCCAAGTTCTGTGTGGTAGTTGTGTGTGAGGTCACAGGAAAATTCAGCCTTTTGACAGCCTGATTACTCTCCCTGTTCCCCAGATTTTAACTCTTTCTGCAAGGGTTTTAAGGTAGTGCAACATTATGCTGATCTCTCCTTGGGGCTGTGAAAAAAAAATGGTTCACAGAGATTGGTAAGAGAGTGGTTTCACCTCTTATGACAGAGCAAGCATACTCAAGTCATATGAGATGATATTAAAGGCTTATAATCTTCAAGACTGAAGATTTAGGTTCATGTAGGAGCCCAAGCAAAGGTGATGATCACCTTGCTGCATGCTTGGTGGTCCTTCGCAACAGTGATGTGACAAAGAGAATTTATCAGGTCTACCCAGGTTTGAAAATGCTATAGAACACATCAGCTTCACAGCCCTGGAATTGTCACCCAGTTGTTTTCATCGGCCCGTAACAGTACTGCAGATATTTTTGACTCTGAGTTCATGCACAGTTTTATACCACCCCCTTGTAAATCCTTGGTATGTCATACACAATGTAATCCAATATTAAAGTAAAATAAAATCATATGAATAAGAGATTTTGCATTGTATGTTCTTAATGGAAGCCAGACATTCCTAATTTGTCTGCCACAGTTGGGCAGTGGTGAGAAGTTAGTGTCCTCAATTTTCTTTGTTCCATCTTTCCTGCAAGCCTCTGATTTTTCCATGCACATGCCGCTCATAAAACATACATGTAAAAAGGATATAGGTCAGCACAGCAGCCATACAATTCCATACCACGTTTCACACAAACTCACAACACACAACTGTAAAGTGTGAATTTGCTTCACTCAAAGATACTTTATCTGGTCACAAATCA
Source organism: Serilophus lunatus (assembly GCA_013399895.1). Taxonomy (NCBI): domain Eukaryota; kingdom Metazoa; phylum Chordata; class Aves; order Passeriformes; family Eurylaimidae; genus Serilophus; species Serilophus lunatus. Next base: position 118,316 of record VXBA01005457.1, read on the forward strand.
TGAAGCCAGGAATAGTTTTCTATATGAAAACTGTATGAAATCTACATCTGCACTGTTTGGAGTAATTCACAATTTGCACCTAAAAATCACTTCCATCTTTAGTTAGCCCTGGGGGAATGATATCAAATACGTTTGATCTGATACTTTTGCCAGGGTTTAAGACAGTTGCTTTAACTCTTAAGAGAGATTGATTTACTCTTCAACAGCTAGACATCAGTCAGAAGGTGGTTCCTTATTGTCCTTGGTTTCTGTTACTCAGAAATAAATCCTATTCCTCATTTGACAGCAGGATAAAGCAGAAGGAAGTCAGAGCTTCAGAAAATAATTATATTAATGACAGGCAAAATCCTGCAGTACTTATCCTGCAGTACTTAACACACCCCTACAGAGACAAAGTTTCTGTTTAGCATTTTGGCCCAAACAAAAGGTTTCCTTGGTTTTCCAGATTCTGACCCAGGTAAGGAACAGTTCTTTTCTTCTTCATTAAGATAACAAAATTATACCAACTGATGTACAGGCAAGCAAACAAAGCCACCCCTCCCTGTCTCCAAAAAGCCCTGCAGATGGAGTGGCTGCTTTTGGAAACAAGCCTGCAGCGTGTATTGAAGGAACGAAATCTGGAATCCTTACTCATTCAACTTGCAGTTTTTCTGGCAAAGGATGGATGTGTACTAATTACTGATAAAGAATCACAGTACTCAAGGCAACCTTAAAGCAGAGACTCTTTGTCTGTTCAAATGTGCTTATGTGCAAAACATTAAAAAAAAAATTACCTGCAACTGTGCTCTTGAAAGGTTGGCTTGATGGAATCCCTCCCAAAGAAATGGTAAGAACATTTAGACCCCCAAAGTCTTGGGTCGTGTGGAGAATGTCCCGGCTATGCGTCCTGTCGACCGACAGGATGGTGGCAGAGCCGTTCTTCTTGAGGAGGACAGAATGCCATCGGCCGTCCGCAGTGTACACCTCAGGGATGTTCCGTTCCACTTTCCCAGCAACTCCAGCATCAGACACATAATGCACTTTCCCACCTTTTATCTGATCAGAAGAATACATAATGCAGAATTTCAAAATGCTATCATGTAACAACACACTCAAGTACTCAAGTCCTACACTCCAGTAACCAGTGCGATGCCTATTCAGTACAGCCACCCAGACACTTGGTTTCAGTGCAAGAGAAAGCTGAGGTGTATCTTCTCCCAAATTATGGTTTTGTACTGAAAGTGCATTAATTATTTAGTACTAAAAATTTGGCCAGAATTAAATAGATCACATTGTAGAAACTCGTGCAGAAACATCACATCTACATCTTAGAGCCGCCACCCACTCAGAGGAGAAACACCTGCTGAGAAGCCAGATATAGGACATGCATGTGACAAAATATTTTAATAATAAATAAAAGAATATAAAAGAATAATCCTCCTTCTTCAATGCAAGTGTGGAAAACGCTTTGCGGAGCAAACAGATGCTGTCCTTGCCCAAAAAACTTCCATCTAGTTTTCATTATGACACAGTAGGAGTGTACAGGAATAGCAGGGCTTGAGCAAGACATTTCATATCTATTTTTTCTGCTAATTTGAATTTTGGAGAAAACCAGTTGTATTTTAAAAAACTTTCTGTAAGAGTTGCAAAATGCATTATTTTATTTGAATTTTTAAATAGTGTTTACTGGAAGAAATAGCTTTAAAACTTGTGAGCTGTTAGAGAAAAATGGAGGAGTATTTTGGCTTTTCCTCTAGGAATGGTGCCTCACAATTCTAATGAATCACGAGGATTTCAAACCTCTTATGATCCCGAAATGCAAATTCTGCACATTTAAGATATAGGAGCTTAAAAAGAATCCCTAACATCCAAGCCTGCCAGGTTCTCAAATATTGCATAACGTTGGGTTCGTCACCTGACCAGTTAAGGGTGTACAGACTTGTGTAAGGTCATACAGGATAGCTCTGAAGGTTGTTCCATACTCTGAATGTTAAATAAAACAACTGTTTTACACCTTGTGTTCCAAACTGCAACACTATCAGTCTGACACGAAACACAAGTGTGCAGAATGTGCACACACAGAGTCCAGGAAAGGTCAAAGCCCTGGGTTTGTTGAAAGCTCTCAAAGCCTTGTATCCTTTGTTCCAGGAAAAATAATGTTCACCTGGGAAGAGCTGTGAGGTGACACACCAGCTCCAAAAATGCTGCTGTTGTTTCCAGAAACTGTTCAATGTTCTGGATTAGAGATACAAGCCGAGGACTTGGTTCATACACTTCAGCTTTAATCCGGCTGTAAGACCACATTCATTTCTTGGCAGAAGCCTGAATGAATGCATCTAGCATGTATTCATTTATGAATGCACTAATTTGGATTATTTGAAAATGGATTGTTTGAGGGGCTCTTTGACAAAGCTGCCCTTGGCGACAGGATGCTTTTGTTAAGTAGCATATGCCTCAACTACCATACAGCCCAAAGGATATCCCACATCTCAAAATGCAGCCACACAGACTATTATGACGTATTAAACACTATTTCTCATAATCGTTTATACAAAGATTAACTGAGATGGATTTATACATATATTTATGTCTGCAACCTGTAATTGGCTTGCTGGTCTTATTTTCTCTTTTATGCTTCAAAAGAATTCTGCCTTGTATTTTGGTTTTATGTAAACAGAAAGAAATACACCATATCAGACAATACCCTCCAAGCGTAAGGGAAGACTGAGTACAGAATGGTAACTTTTAATTCCACTTTAAAATAGAACTGCAGAATTATTTACCTGTCAGCAACTAGTATTTTCCATACTGATTTACGACTCTTCAACTCTATTTCTGTTTCTTTAAAACTGCATGTGACTAAGCTAACAGACTCATAAATAATATAATAGGGGCATTTGGAAAAGAAAATTTCCAGAGACAAGACTGGTCCATAACTTCTTTGACCAGGAAATAATAAGGAATTTTCTTCTTGGTTACTTGAAGCAGAACATATTTCTAAATTTGAAACAAATGCTGATGTTGACAGTATTGAGTAACACCCATTTCTGGGTTTTATTTAAAAGGCTGAGCAACTGACAAGTAGAATATAATGAAAAGAATGAACCACTAGAGCAAACATACTCCTAAGTAAGGGATGATTCAACTTTACTAATATTCCAAGTCCCATTAACTGAACAAATTGGTTTTTATTTGTCTTAAAACTGTGCCTTTACAGATTTATAGTTCATTGAATGCGATATCATTTAAAAGGATTATGTTCTGATTAACTCCTGCAATTTGTTATGTGCACAGAACCATAGGATGATTTGACTTGGAATGGACCTTAAAGATGATCTTACTCCAAAACCCTTGCTGTGTGAAGGGACACCTTCCACTATAAAGCTCCAAGACTCACCCAGGAATGGGATATCTATAATTTTTCTGGAAAACCTATGCTAGTGGCACATCACCCTCACAAAAGAATATGTCAGCTCATATTGGTAACCTGTAATCCACACTCTCTACCCATAAAATTCATAGATATTAGGTCTCCATTTTTGCTAATTCAATCTGATTTCAAATGAGGTTTGCATATAACGCAAGAGAGGCAATTTCACCTTTAACCTCCTGTATTTCTCCCATTACTTCTACTTGAATTACTAGCAATGTGTATTTGTAGGAAAATAAGCTGTGACAAGGAGGTTCAGTAATAAGGAATCCCCTACCTTCTTCCTTGTGGATTTTGGAGGAGGCATTTTCCATCTGAATTTGACCATTATTAATGCAGCCTGAAGAGGTTTGGATCTTTTCTGGATTAAGGATCCCTTTATGTCATAAAGCCCTCTCTTGGGTTCTTTGGGGAGAGTTTACATCCATCATTTAGTGACTCAGCTGCTCACTATCTGAGTGGGTCTGATTTATTACCATTTCTCTAATTCTACCCCAATCCCAGCTGCACCAAAACCAATTAACTCGAAGAAGAAAAATGTGGAGGCATAGAAGTAGCCATAAGACTCATAGTTTTTCCCTAGTACAATTTAATATTAAAAACACATGGCAAGTTTTCTCTGAATGTTAATACTTTGGACAATAAGCATATTAAAAGGCCCAAAGATTAAATTATAAAAGGGTCTGTTTTGAAGACTGACAGGAGTTGTAAAGAGAAATCCCTAGAGCTCAACTTCTGCACCAGGAGTAGATTGAGATATCATGGAGACCTTTGTGTGGGTTGGCTTCACTGGCATCCTGGGCCACTGCTGAGGGAAGTACTCATTGTGATACTTACTCTGGGTATGAGCAGCAGTGCAGAAGCCATATTAACCACAGTTACTACAGTTTTACTAACTAGGATCATCTGGGAATTTTTTGGCAACAAGCGGCATGCTGATGTTACCTCTCCTTCTTCAAACTTCTGCATCTGTTACTAGGCAAACCTCTGCTCTTTGCCCTCGCACAGCTGGGTCTGGGACTTGACACACTCTGCTTGCTTGTATAACTTCACCAATATTAACAATAATAGGAGTGTTTGTATAAACACAGCACTAGTGCTTTCAGCCAGGAAAGGCAACTCTTTTTTTTTTAATAATGCTTGTAGACCTCACCTAGAAAATTCTACTGGAGAGAAAAAGGTTTTTTCTCTGTGGAACTCAGAATAATGAGATCTTATCTGCTCATATGACTGAGGAAGAAACTTCCTACGAAATGATGTGGTAAAAGCATGTTCTAGGGAAGTAGTGCAGACTTGCTTCTTAAATGCAGCCAGTGTGTCAGGAAAGCTCTATACCTCTGACCAGGCAGGTGGAGAATATCCATGGGGCTGAGGCTTAGAAAGTGTGAATTTCTCTACAAATTTCTTTAAAAGTCAGGGAAAAAATCTTGGAAAGCCTTTGAGCAGTCAAGGAAACTTGGAGCTTACACCAACCCAATAAAGGGGCTTGCCAACATCACTGCTGTACTCATTTAAAGTTCTGAGTAAATAGACTAAGTCATAGCCAAGAACTGAACCATTGCTTTCTCTTGAGAAAGGTAAGCAATAAGCTCTTTGAGAAGAAAACAAAATACAACACAAACCAAAACAGTGTGGCATTTGAAGCATTACTTCAGCTACGTATCTCAAAATAATTTGGTACTGACATTGGTCTGTAAGTAACCTCATGAATTCAAGTTATCCCTCACTTCCTAGTTTGATAAGCATACGCCACGTTAGTAGGAATTAATGAAAACTTTTTGGCAATTGTTTGTGAGATTAAGGAGTGTCTGGGTTCAAGGCTTGAAAAATCAGAAGATAAAAGGCCAATAACAAGATGATTTGTTCTATAAAGCGTAACTATGATAATAACCATGGCAACAAGTACCATTCTTGCTGCCTTAAAACAGTCACTGTTTGGAGTCTAGACAAAACTGATTAGATACAAAACCATCAAGATCTTCTGATACCTTGGCAAATAGCAAGGGAATTGCTGAGAAGACAAATGATCCTGGAGCAGTGCCTATGCTCAGTTAAAGACCTAATATTTTATAAAGGAAACAGGAAGAGTAATGGAAAAACTGGATTTTGATCATCCGGCGTGAGGCAGTCCAGTTAAACCAAACCGAGCATTAGCTGTAATCTTACCTTCACAGTAGTGAAGTTGCTGCTCTCTTGTATGTGAAGTAAAATGCCATTCTCGCTTCTTGTCCTGAACTTCACTTCCAAGCGTTCCACGTCTGGGGGTCCCACGGTCGTGCCTCGAGCCCCAAGTGTCATCATGTAATCTCGCTTCTTGTTTGGGCTCATGTGGTAGTCGAGCCGTCCTTTGCCTTCCAGTGATAAGGCAGAGTCAGCAGTGATATCTGGGAAAGAGACAGGGAAATACTGAGGACGCGCCTCATTACAGCTCTAGACATCATCTGCCTCATAATGACCATTTTCTCTCAAAGCACAGATCAAGTTCAGAACAGGTCAGGGGGGACACCAGGAGTGAATGGCAATTGCAGCCCCTCTATCCTTTGGCTTCAACCAGAATGTGGGTTTGAGAGTGGGAGTGTGCGAGTAATTTACTGCCGCTATCAGTCAATAGTAAATTAAAACTCGCTAGGGAACAAGTGAGGGAGTAGAGAAAAAAATTTGGCTCTCAGAATAGTAATTCCTTTTCAGGGATGTTACTGTTTCCATTACTGCAAGCAGGGTTTCATAATATATTGAACTCCAAGCTCTTCAGGGCAGAGATAATGACTTTCTATTTGTTATGGCATAAAAAAAGTGAATAAAAATGGCAGAGCATTGACTACCAAATGCTGTTAAAATTGTGGCTAAATTCTTTTGTAAACTGGAGCAATAAAAACATATAAATCAGCTGAACAATAATGGGACATGTAAGAAAACAAAGCCTGGCCATTATACTACAACTACATGGAAATAAATCATTTTGTTCTCTTTAACAATCTCGTATTGATTTACAGAGCTATTCCTATGCGAGTTGATCACCCCAGAGTGTAAATGCTTTGTTTTCATCTACAACATTTTCTTCCATATAATCTACAGTCAATTTGATTAAAATGACATTGGTTTAGAAAGGCCATAAGCACATGAACACATTGTTTATGTGAAGGGGTTTTCACTTACAGTCTTACCTCCCCATAGCAGACAAGCCCCTCCTATGGGATACCTTTATTTTAGTTATGGATTATACATTATTGGGAAGCAGTAGTTTTAAATTAGTGAAAGTTACCTGAAATGTGATACACAGACCAGAAAACATGGTGTATTTAACTTCTTGCTATTTTTAGCTCACAAAAGAAAAACAGTCCAATGTGGACTTCTTCAAAATTATTCAAGGGGCAAGAAAACTCCTCATTTTCAGTATTATATAAAATGCACTATCCCATGGCCTTGAAAAGAAATGGCATTTGGTTAAGCCACAGTTAGGTGTACATCAAAGGGGAAGACAGCAAACCCTCCTCCATACATTTTTCACAGTGCTTTCCTGTCAGTCCATCCTTGCAGTGACACTGCTGCCATGACCAGTGATCAACACATGTGCCACCATGTTGGCAGGGGCTGGTTGTGCAAGCGCCTTCCAGTCTGGGACACCTGAAAGAAATTGGAAAAGCAGAGGCTGAAGAATATGCACAGAAATCATCAGAGTGAACGTGCTGGGAAGCATCCTGTGTTTAAATGGTACTCTTTTTCTTCCCCTCACAGATGTAAAAATGGTTCTTTTTCCCAACCCTGGAAGTGTTCAAGGCCAGGCTGGATGGGGCTTGGAGAAATCTGGTCTAGTGGAAGGTGTCCCTGCTCATGGCAGGAGGGTTGGAATGAGATGGTCTTTAAGGTCCCTTCCAACCCAAGCCACTCTGTGATTCTACAAATCTCTGCAGACAGCTCATGTTTCTAAGCAGATCCCAATTTCCAGTGTCAAGCTATAACAGTCTTAGGAAAGAGAAAGGAATTCAGAGACAGCCAAGCTCCTGTTATCTGTTATGCAAGAGAGAAGAAACTCTTTGAGGTGCTTTTTATGCTGCAGACTGCCAGAGACTTCGTATCACAATGAGCAGCACACACCTGGGTGTTGAAAGAGGAAGGGAGCTTGGAAATTTGGACGGAAGACTGACATTATTGCTACAACTGTGACTTCAAACACTGAGATGGAAAAACACAACAGAATCACATAGTTCATCATTTTTGAAAGACCACTTGGAGGATATGAGGGAAATTCAGTGATACTTGAGAGGTAAAGTGGTAGAACAGACACTGTGGATTAAAAGAAAATGTAAGGGAGCAGAAGGTTAGCAAACAGTATGAGTACAGTCAAAACCAGGTGGGATTTATAAAGAAATCCAAGAACAGGGCTACTTGATTTCAGCCTGTAAAGCAACTTTAATAATCATTGGCAATAGAAATGTAATGATGTTGCTTTTTTGAAGCCTCTGTAATTTTTTGTGAACCTTTCATCCAAATTCACTTTTCTTCACATTTTTCACACTTCTCAGTAGGTTCTACAGTGATTTTTTTACAAGTAATGTCTGAGGGTGTCTGAATGGAATAGCATGTGACTTTCATGACAGCTTCCTTTATTGTAAACACAGTGCATTCAATACCATATATAGCAGACATACTGATCTAAGATTCCTTGAGCTGCCAAAGCCTGGCTGGGCTCCAGGGGACGTCCGTTGACTGCAAACTCCATTATACAGCCCACAAAATCATGGCTTTCCACCTGTCCTCTCCTTTGAAGGATGGGCTCTATGGACCTGATGCCACCAACAGTAACTCGATTTGGTTGGATATCAAGAGTCCTATAAGAGTTGGATAATTAACACATCAGTATAAGCCATCAACACAGTGACAACAACACACGAACTGCAACCATCAACCATCACAGTGTGATTAAAATTCCTCTTCCAAAATTTGTATTTTACATTTAGAAGGGGAGACAGAGAGATCAATAGTGAACTAACAGCTATAATGGGTGTGACTAAGTTCACACTCAACTGAGTGTCAAAATTGCATGTCAAAATTTCTATTTACTTGACTGAGCAGTGTGCTTAGATAATAATGAACAAGGTTTTTTACTCAATTACTTTTTAGGTTGTAGATGATATGTAAATAACTGAAAGGTGGACTCCTTGTTATACAAAGATAAAAACACCTCTGTTAGCAGGGAAACAGTGTGTGACAGGAAATATGATTATGATTATTCTAAGAAATCAGCCAAAGTAATATTTTAAAGACAGCAGTAATCAGGTGATGTTAATTCTTACATCTCTATAAGAAATGAGAAGTGCAGTTTAAATACACAAACAAATGCATGACCTCAAACCATTAGGTAATAGATCTTATCCCTGTTTACCCTACAGTGCAGACTACCCCATGCCATATATTTGTTGAGTGCCACCACAGCCTGGGCACAGAGTCAAGAACTGGGAATTTCTGAGTAAAAACTCTTGTTACAGTAAAAACACCATTCAGGAATGCTGCCTGAACCAACAAGTAGCAGCATGTGTAGAAAATCTAACTTGGTTCTGCAAAGATGGAAGGAAATTACCCTTGGGAGCTTTATCATTACTCCAAATATCTCTGGATTCACAGGGAGATTTATCTTTAATTTTATTCCAAACCTCCCCCTACCCCCCCTCATCCCCAGAAAACAAAGTAACCCCACAAAATGAAATATTATTTACCAGTCAGTTGAAACAGCAACATTACTAACACTGCAGTAGCCTGGCTCCTGATCCTCAGAGCAGGAATCCACTGTCAGGGATGCCGCCTGCAAAAGGCACATACACAAACATGCTGAATATGACAAGGCTGTAGCCCCCAACCACATTCAATATTTATGTTTAAATATATTCTATCGAGGCCTTGGCTAGAATGGAGCACTTGTACCACCAGCACAGTGAACTCCAAGGTGTAGATACTAACAGAGAGGGAGCCTGCTTGATAGAGGGAATCAGTTAATCGCCAAGTTTTCAGATTTGGGTAGGGTTTCTTCCATGTTTGTCTGCTTCACTTCTTGAAACTGGGGTTATTTTGGCTCGTACTGTATCCTACTCTTGATATGGGTCAGATAATCTAAACAGAAAGCTGCTCCCTTCAAACACAAAGGTGTTCCTTCAGGGGCCAGACCATGACATTAAATACATGGCTCAAACTTGATAAAAAATATGTTACAAAAGCTCGGAGTACAAACACCGAGATTATTAGTTAAAAATAATAGCTAACATCTCAAAACTCAAAAAGTAGCCAAGTGGACCTGATTAAGGTAACCTTTAGGCTGATAGGTCATAAGGGGTCTCCAATTTCATTAATGGAGAAGAATTTGGACACCCACAGTGGGACCAAGCTGATGTTTAGAGAAGTACTAGGCATCACCAGTGTTTAGAGCAGTCTTTCTCATTATTACTATCATCATCATTATTATTTCTACTGTTATTATTATCATCATGTCCCAACCATCAAATCCCAGGCACTGACATTGCCTTAGCCAGGTTTAGTGGAAGGTGTACCTGCCCATGGCAGACGGGTGGGACTAGATGATCTTTAAAGTTCCTTCCAACTCAAATCATTCTGATTCTATGATCACCCATTCAAGTAATTTACACTAGTTACTCATTGTACATCTATTTGTAATCTCTAAAAGTCTAAACAAAGCTGTCACTGAAATCATGAAATAACTCCTGCTGATTTAAAAAGGAGTTTTTATTTTATTCCTTATTTAGCAAAGAATTGTCCCCTCAGTGATTTATTATTAACAGATGCGCTCAACAAAAAAAACAAACCTCAAAACCAAAAACCCAACCCAAGGTTAGTTATTCCTTAAAACAAATTTTCACAAAAATAAACAGTCTCCAAATTGTACCTATCAGCTCCTCTTGTTTCAGCTAGATATCTGGTACAGTTTTAAGTAAATTTAAATCAAACGCCACCTTTAAAAATGCCTGGGTTTATATTTTGATTTAGATTACTTTATAGGAACTGAGCAAGCAGCAATAGCTTTCAGTACATCATTACTCTGCAGAGGCTTTTTCTACTCCCTGCAAGTAAGTTCATTAACAACAGCCTGTTGAAATCCCCATGGATTGTCCAAGGTATTTCCAAATACACACTGCAAGCTGACGCACTGTATTGACCAAATAAATTCATAGCTCTTAGCCCTAAATCATGCTCTACAGGATGCCTAAATTGTTCAATTTGCTATTTTTAATGAAAGTTTATCTTGAATTTCTTTCCATACAACATGAGCAAACTGCTTCTCCCAAAAAACGTCAGTCTGCAGCTCCAAAGCAGATTATAGCCCTGTATAAATGAAAGAATTCACAGAAAGCTGGCTGCTCTGTATGCTATCACACGCAGATATATATTTTCCTTTAGAACACCAGCAACAAAAACTGAAACAAGTTTTTTGTTCTTAGCTCAATCAGTGTAATCTCCCTAACTTGCATCGCTATGTGCTGTGCAAGCCAAGCTCCAATCCCAGCTGAAGGGCTGGATATTTGAGAATATATTTTCCTTGGACCAGAGTTCATACAATTTATTTTCTAATGTTAGTCAAGTGTTCCTGCTTGTTACTTAAGCATTACTCTTCAGTTACCTTGTTGCATTATGAGACTTTCTATCCTGTCATTCTGCAATAGCTCAGGACTGACAACTTAATGATTTTACCAGTTTCCGATAAAATCCCACTGTGCTGTAGGAAATGACAGATTTGGAATCCTGAAGGGGGGCTATTTTATACCGTTTTGGACACCTGGGAGACATTTTTCCTGCAGCAGAAATATCTAAAGCAAAGGTGATTCTTTTTACATATTGTGTTTGTAAACAGCTGACATTACTGAAAAGGTTTAAACAGTAAAAAAAAAAACAGCCAAAGGTAGAGGTTTTCTTCAATGTTTGCTTTCAGCCTGAAGCATTCATAGCTGAAATTGTCTGTAAATAGTCCTTTTTATGTTATCTCTTCTTCTATAGTCTTCTAGCATTTTGACAAGTAAAACATTTTCCTGCTCTGTTTTTTTCTTATGTGTTCTTCATTTATTTGTTGCAATTTTTCCTGTGTGCTCCTATACTTAGACATTTAAATACTATTTATAGAAATATCATGCTACTTTAGTTACTAAAATGGGAGCATGGTGCTTTTCAAGATTAAGGTGTACCTTTGGGCTTTACCACTTGGAAGCTGTGATACAAATTATTAAGTATCTGATATCAAGGCATGTTAGACCATAGTCACTGCTCAACATCACGGTTATCCTTCATCTTATTTGGATACATAACTCCTACAAACACACACAAATTGGATTTGCAAATGTAGATGAAGACTGGATTTCATACAATCATAGAATCCTTTATGTTGGAAAAGACCTTTAAGAGTCCAAACATTAACCCATCACTGCCAAGTCCAACAATAAACCATGTCCTTAAGTGCTGCATCTACATGTCTTTTGAGTATCTCTGGGGATGGTGACTCAACCACTTCCCTGGGCAGCCTGTTCCAGGGCTTGACAGCCCTTTCAGGGAAGAACTATTTCCTAATACCCAATCTAAACCCTCTCTGCTGCAACTTGTCCTGTTGCTTGTTACTTGGGAGAAGAGACCAGCACTCACAATAAAACGAGACATCAGGTCTTGCACTGTGAATTGAAATGCAGTTTCAGGCTCAAGATTCTATGAGAGGCTACAAAACCATCATGCAGGAAGGTCTTGAGACAACTCTGGTCCTACAAGGAAACCCAGACCATAAAGTAATACATCACTCTGCTGTTCTTGGGACATTTGTGCCTATGGACATCTCACACTGGACCTGAAGCTTTACAGCAACAGCACTTTCTTCTGCAGCAGTTCCTGATGGGGAATCTTTACAAGGACTTGAGGGGAGCCACAACGGGTAGAACAGTATACTGGCTTTTACTCCCTACATCACTTCTAGCTTGAAATATATAAAACAAAATGTGGGGCCCCAACCATATATTACTCTTATACGATTTTAAATTCAAACATGGAAAGAATATGGGATTCCATTTCTGCCTGAGAAGGGAACTGTAGGGCAAAAGTTACTGATTATGGATGGCAAATAGATTTGGTTTCATTTCTAACTCAAACACCGTGGAGTCAAAAAGCTTGGCTTGAATTCAAAGAGCATTTGGTTTATGTTCTCCTTTGGAAATATTATTAAAAAATGAGAGAAGAGGAATAGAAAACATTTACTGGAGAAAAAATGAAGGCAAGAGAGGGGTCAGAGTACCAGGCATATAGCAACCAGTTGTCCCAGTCCAGTTTTTGGCAGAATTCCACCCCTCAGATGCTTTCTGGGGGACAACGAGAAAAGTAACTTCCTTCCTTTCCCCCCCAAAATTCTCTTAATGTAGCACCTTTTAACTTTTTACATGTATGCTACAGAGGAAAACCAGGCTCCCAGACTGATGAGATTGGTAAAATCTCTGAATTAGCTCAAGGAGGTCAGGGACACCTGGAATTTAGTTTGTCCGCCTTTATTTCCCAAATGTTAAGAAAAACTATTTTGAGGCTTTTTGTAGTTACTACAGTTAATTAGCACTCCCTGATAATCATTCCTGTAATGTGCACCAGTTAATTAGCCTCATGCATAGTCATCTAATTCATTAATTATTCCTGGTTCTCATTTTTCACATTGAGAGTACAAGGCATTGCACATGTTTTTTTAATTATACTTTATCATCATCATACTAAACAAACCACCACAGGGCTTTGGAGTCAGTTGGAGTAAGACAAAAAAGAGGGAGAGTTTCCCCAAAGTTGGAGGTTCTGCTAGCAAACACAACGCTACTAATTTTATGTTCCTCTGAGTGCACGTGGAAGCCAAAGTGATTTGGCTGAAGTTGACTTAAATCCTCAATTTAGCATTTCTTACCATTCCAGCCCTCCGGGCAATGACTGTGTGGAATTGTCCATCAGACACCTTCTTAGCTGTGGTAAGCTTGTATGTGCCACTGCCAAGGTTGTAGGAGAATCTCAGCCTCTCTTCTACTATTTCCAGGGCCAGAAATTCTGCCCTCTCTCCTGTTTGGTTATCATAGTTATACAACAATAAGGCATTACTTTTTATTGTGGCAAACTTTATATAGATGTAGTTATTGTTTGGATCCATGCTGGGAAACTCCATGTATGACAACTCTTCAAATCCATAACTGTTCAGTTCGCAATGAGTCCCGAAAACACCTGCAAAATGAAAAGCAAAATCTGGAATCAAAGAGATTTTTTTCCCCTCACGGGGCATTCTCCCAGAAACAAGGTATGGACGTGCTCTCAACATGTCTATGATACACAGGAACCTTTAAAGAACCTCTAAGGTATGATTAAAAACATTCAATTTGGACAGAAGAATGTTGAGGTACATGTATTTAAACTTAAAAAATCGAGCTACAAAGGACAGATAAATCTACTGAAAAAAAAGTATATTTCATTGAGCTCTGCGGTTTCTTTCAAAAACAACAAAACAAGCCAGTTTGACAGCTATGTCAGACATGGTTGTTAATTATCATCAGGCATTTATTAGTCCAGTTATGGAAATAAATTTGCAACTTGAGTTTACCTTTCTTTCTATAACTTTTATCTGAACTCTTTCCTGCTGGTGGGTTCATTTCTTAGACTAAGGATATGTGTGATGAAAACATTATGCCTTTTCATGTTTTTACTGATGTGAATATTTCAGTGTATTCTACATCTTTCTTTACAGATCTCTGAAAGCCTCCCTTGACTTTTTCTACTGCAGTGACAATGAGGAAAAAACCCCTCACTTAATTTATGGCTATTAGTTACATGTACAATAGACTATGTCTACATAGGAAATTAATAAACCCTAGGGAAATGTAAAATAAAGGAAATAATAGAGAATAAAGAGGTTATTCAGTGTTAGTAGAAAAATTCAGCGTTAGTTATAAATGCACACTGAGAACCACACCTTTGTGAGGAGATTTTCAGCGATCTTAAAACATTGTAGATAATTCCTCAGGTTGCTCTGGTTTTTTTTATTACTCTGTTGCATTTACTTTCCTACTTTTCCATACAAGCAAGGAAAATTCTGGATTAATCTGCATTTAGAATCAACCCTGCTGCAATTGTATCACGATACCTTAAAATATCTGTGTTGCTCTATGTTTTAGTTGGGTTGATTCCATAAACCAAATCTGGTATAATTAAATTCTGAAAATTATTAAAACTATTTTGGCATTGCTATATGTTTCTCTGATGTAAAATACTGATGTGATTTACAGTGGTCTTACTCTTCAGCTCTCCTCAAAGTGTCTGTTATTTGTCAGCAGAGCTTTGTCATCATCAGACCTCCTCCTTAAGACTGAACTTTAGGATATCCTTGGTGGTGAAGGTTCTTTAGGCCTGATCAAGCTATGGCTGAGTTAAATTCCTTCTTTAGCAAGTCATTGGTCTTCATCTAAAGATTTTAAGCACCCATTGTGCTTTTGGTCAGTTAACTGTCTCTATCCATCTATCTGTCTGTCTGTCTGTCTGTCTCATGAGAAATTTCTTTCTTATTTTAGGCACTGAGTTTGGCAGGCTCTTCTTATATTTTTGTGTGAGGGAGAAAGAAGCCATTACTAAGAATGACAAAATAAATATTTGTAGCGATCACATCACTTTTTAATTTCCTTTTAAAGAAAAGTGAGTTCATCAAACCTCTAAATACATGCAGTTTTTCCAAACCTTGAATCATTTCCAAACCAGACATCATTTATGTTCGTAAAAATAAAAAGCAATTTGAGAAATATGAATAAGGAAAGAGGAGATGAAGAGGAGGAGAAGGGTACTCACCAAAGGGACAGTGACAGTAATACCCCTCCAGTCCACTTTGGCAGGACCCACCATTGAAACAGGGGTTGCATTCACAATAGTTGACAGCGGAATCACATGTTCTTCCTGTGATTAGGGAATAAAAGCAATTTCCAGGTCAGAGTATTCAAGAAAATAGGAAAGTTAGGCTGGTTTATGAACCAAGGTTATGAACCAATACTGAACACAAGGCCAGGAGAGAAGGTGCCAAGGAGCACCTGTGGGATGGAGAGAAGAAACACAGATGGGATGCTTGGGTGCTCCCAGTCCTGGCACAACCATAATATCTGGCCCAGAGAAATTTACTTTTCAAGTGTTTCATTGTAATGATATCATAATGATTGGTGGATTGTTGAATTTTATTATTTATTTTATTTTATTAACTAGTGTCCATAAAATTAGAGACAATGCTGAACTAAAATAATGTAAAAATGCATTTTTTTTTTACTCATTAGTGCAGGGGAGATACAGACAGACCTTGCTGGACTCTGTATAAACAGGGTACGCTGAACACAAACTGCAGTTGTACATTACATGATTTTTCTTATTTTTCCTCATCAATTACAATGTCCTTCCTGACTTGAAGGGGCAACAGTCCCCTGGAGCTACAACAAGCTCCCCTGAGTACAGCCCTTTCCTAAGCACACTTTGTCACATGTGGTAAATATTATTCCCCATAGAACAAACTGAAATCACATAATTCATTTCAGCAAGGAAAGGAACCAAGAGAAAAAATGAATATTTTAACAGATGCTAAATATGGACACAGGGATTCTTTGTACAAAACTATAATTTTCTTTGTATGGAAACATTAACTACACAAGTATTGGTCTTCATTTCTAAGGTTTTCATTGCTTGGCTTTGATCAGTTCAGCAGCATTTCCCTATATCCCACTCTTGGAACCTGTCTTCCTTCTGCCAGCAGTACCTGTGCTCAGCAACAACTTCCAAGTATCACCATGTTTGTACCTCCTGTTTCACTGCAAAACCAACCACGGAGTTCTAGATTTTTCTTCAACTTCTCAGACAGGATAATAAATGCTAAGACTGCCCTAATGCTTCTTCTTGCATTGACAGTGAATTATTTAATTTCTTACACCATACAACATCTTGCACCGTACAACCATCTGCTAAAGTTAAAAGTATAGCATGATCTTGCATAGTGTGTCCGTTCTTATATGTCACGTATATCACAGAGTTTTACATCTCACAACACAGGAATGCACAATATGCAGATCTTAGAGATTGCTAGTCACTAAAACTGTATAAATCCAGGACTGTTATATTAATTCTGCTACCTTTTTATAATCTTAAAACTTGAGTCACATAAAGAAGAAAACGTGGGGTTTTTCCCCCCCTCCTCTGCTTTTCTGTTTAACCTACAGTTTGCAAGCAGTTGTTCCATGTGAGCAGCAGCTCCCCATGTGTGACTGGAAGCAGGATGGAAATGGAGCGCTGGAGGATTCCTGTGGTTAATACGTAACTTGTAGATTCACCATAAATCCAGGAAACTTTTCCAGTGTCTGAATCTAATTATGCTTTGGAGGTATTTATTTATATTTTATTCTCTAATGGGCATGACTGAAGGATGAGCTAACTTTTTTATGCTAGATTTTGCTGTTTTCTTTGTTTTAAAATTATGGTCCACAGTAGAGATCTTTGACTTACTGATGAGAACACATTGCAAGAGAGAGGCAGACGTGCTTAAAATAGCTGTTATGTTACTTAATATTCACAAAAATCAAGTGTAGGTAATAGGGCTTACTCAGATTTTTACAGTTCAATCTAACTAAATATTCTCTTTTTCTCAGCTAACACTAAAGCTGACACATTTACTGAGTCAGCAAGAGAATATGGATGTTTAATTTGCTGTACATTTTTTAACCAGTGAATAACAGCATCTTCTTCATATTTAACTACTGTTTGAAGAATTCTTGAAACCAATAAAAGTGTGTTTAGAGTAACACAATTACAGAATCATGGAATGATTTGGATTGGGAAGGATCTTCAAGACCATCTAGTTCCAACCCCCTCCCATGGGCAGGGACACCCCTCACTAGACCAGTTTGCTCAAAGCCCCATTCAACCTGTCTTTCTAACACTTCCAGGGATGAGGCATCCACAGCTTCTCTGGGCAACCTGTGCCAGTGTCTCACTACCCTCATTGAGAAAAATTTTCTTCCTTATAGAAGAAATCTCCCCTCTTATAGTTTAAAACTATTAATCCTTGTCCTGTTGCTACAGGTCCTGTTTGCATTTATTCTAACTGTTTTGATGCAGGAAAATAGATGGATACTCTGATTTTATTTGGACAGCATAAAGAATTAGGCCAATCATATATGTCCGAATAGTGTTTCAGGGTATCAATCAAGCAAGGGGAAGGAAGTTTCTCAGCCAATATTTTGATCCCAAATCAGGGCTGCTCCAATTCAGTTGAAAATTGCTGTCAGTTGAGTTTATAGGTCACTTCTCAGCTGAAACACTGAAAGATTCAGGGCATTCACTTCTGTGTCAGAGAGATCTTTCTCTGAAGACCATGAAAATTGGGCGAATGCTAGATAATTGATAACAGACAGGATTCAACATTTATCATTCATCAGCTCCTACTGATATCACATATAGGGGCTTATGCAAAAATCTAATTTCCTCAGATTTTTTTTTTTTAATTGAAAAATGTAACAGGAACAGATACCAGCTGAATGCTCTTGGGTTAAATTTCAGATGACTTGAGAATTTTAGTTCTTGTGGTTTTCTGTGTCCATCTTTTAAAATAGTTGTTCTAATATTCTAATCTTGCATTTGAAACAACTTCACAAACCTACATTCCTTCATCTTAATGAATCCTGGAAAACAGGAAATGAAGGGTTCAAAGGAAGGGCAGACAACTACTGTAAATCACAAAGCATATTCCCTCCAGAAAGTGATTATTTTAAAAACAAAACCTGATCATCATTGAGATGTAATTATAACAGATTGTTTAAACTCTAACGATGTTGCTCTGAGGTAATCAGTCTTTATAATCCCTTCCAGTGAAAAGAACGACATTACCTTTGCAGCATGATGAAGTGAAATGCAGCTGACAAAACATAATAAATCATGGAAAAGTAAGACTCTCAGTTTTCAGGTATGCCATTATGAAGGTCTACAGCTCATGTACTCTAATTTACAGTGAACAGAGGGTCTGTCTCAGAAAATACAAATTTCTACTTGTATAAAGTACCAGGTAAATATCTGTTGTTTTTTTTTATATCGAGCATGCTAATTCAATTATGAGACTGTATTTTCATTCCAAGGGAAGCAGCAAAGCCATGTATACAGTGAACTGAATTAGAAATCCACTACTTTGGATCTCTCTTTTTTGTTGTTGTTGAGACCCTCATGAAGAAACTGTTTCAGACTACAGTTTTACATTAACTATGGCTATCTTTAATCCTATATGAATCAGGATTAAGAACCCAAGCAGCTGTGTTCTCATTCCGTTGACAGTGTAATAATGACATAATAGCCTCTATGTCAAGCATTCTCAAACAATCTGTATTCTGACATTTGTTTGCAGAACCTATGGAATATTAAATTTGCAGAATTTCAAATACACTTTTGCATACACAAAATGTCTCCACATACTGCATGTTAATTGTCATCTTATCAAATAAGCCCAGTTGATATTAAACTGAAAAGATATTTTTGCTTTTAATTACACTGGTGCCATTTGTTTTTTGTCTTGATCAATTAATCTCAGGACACTTTAATAATTCTTGATTCTGCAATGTTCAACTGATTAAAATGATCTGACTCCCAAATAGAAACGTCTGCCTCAGTGGCAGTCTATTTTAAGGTTATTCATGTTGACAAGGAGTTTAAGAAAGCTCCTATCAGATGCCACATTTAATTCATGGTGTGAAAGAAGTCCAACACTTTAAACTCTAAGAGTCTCTCATCACATTTCCTTAGTAAAAATATCCATCCTCTCTTGAGCTTGTCACATGTAGAAATTGATTTTTAGCTGACATAAGGATTGAACATTAAGATATGAGCTTTAATACCAGGAGAAATCAGATGGCTGTTTCATTAAGTGTTTCAAATTATAGTCTAGAGGCATATACTGTAGTTTCCTGCTGGAGTTAATGAAGTGTTTTGCTTCCTTTCAACAGCAAACACATGCCCATGTAATCTCTGGGCAGAGGTGCCCTAGAATTATTATGCCATGCTCCTGGCAAAATAATTTGATGTACTAATACAACACGAAGTAAAATCCTGGATTGGTAACTGAATTAGAATTGCTTGTCAACTAACAGCAATTGCTCCTGACCTGAGGCTCAGGAGTACATTTGTGAAGTACCAGTGAAAGACCTCACCAGTTTTGATATTGCACTGAGTATGTACCCACTGCTGCAGCTGCGATTTAAATTAAGTAGCTGAACTCTGATTTTGAAATTGATTATCTTTCTCTTCTGCAATAAATCATCTCCTGTACTGATCCGGTTCAGGGAAAAAAAATAAACCCAAAGGAACAATAGATCCCATGATCACTCCAAAGGTTACAGGTAAGTTTCGGTGGCATTGGTGGCAAACCTGAATATCCACACCATAATGAACACAGCTGGGCTGCTCTGGGGCATCTGCAATACAGAAATACTCCCTAGAAAAAATAATGAAAGCCTTACCTAATCTCTTCTGGTTAGCTGTTTTTCTGGTTTCTATAAAAAGTGGCCAAAAGCACTGGTTACAATTGTTCAGATCTTTCTTAAATATCATACTCATGGCAGAGGAAAAGCCCAGCCTGCTTTTCTGGGGTTACAATGCTGCTGTGTTTGAATGTAATAAATATTAGCAAAAAAATACCGAGTAGAGGTAGGAATGCTGTCTACATTTCTGTGCTTAATGAAAAAAATAAATGAAAAAGGGACAAAATATGGAACACACACATTGACTATTTTGCCTGAATTCTGTTTTTTCCCCATATTCTTCATCTGTTTTCTGTCATATATGACTGCAAGCTATTTGGGACAGAGACTGATTTTCTTGCTTGGCACACTTCTAGCAGACTTGAAATGCTACCACAACATGCATACCAGTAACATGAACAGAAAAATCATACTTAAGCATTGGAAATGGCTTCTACACGTTCAAAAAATTTAAATAACTCTTGTATAAATCTCTGTGTTCTAATGCAAATCAGGTAAATGAGATTTGCCTGAGAACAGAACTAAAATAAAATAATACTTTGGGCACCTGGTCTTCTGAGTTTTTGTAACTACTGCTACCTCATTTTGCACGACCTCTTCATCTCCTGGGCATGCTTGTAGACTGTAAGGTATAGAGAAGTAACAGCTTACCTGTGTACCCGCTTTTACAAATGCAGTTGAAGCTTCCTGGGAAGTTCTGGCAGGCAGCACCATTTTTGCACGGGTTAGAGAGGCATTCATTGATGTCCCTCTCACAAGCCATGCCAGTGAAACCCTCTGGGCAGCTGCAGGAGAAGCCTCCCACCAAGTTGTGGCAAGTCCCATCATTGTGGCAGGGGGAGGGGAGGCACTCATCGATGTCTGTCTCGCACAGGCTCCCATCGTACCCCGGCATGCACCGGCACACAAAGGGCGGGAGGGGCTCATTGGCCATGATGATGACGGGGATGCTCTCAAGGGTCTTCAGAGCTGGACTCACTGCCAGCCTCCTCAGGCAGCTCCCTCCATTCTGGCAGGGGCTCTGCAGGCACCAGTCGTGGTCCACAGCCTCGATCCGCACCCCGCTCTGGCGGAAGATGACATCTTTGATGCTCTCGAAGAAGGTGGCCACACCACTGGGATTCACGTACTGGTTGTTGCTGCGCTTGACAGCCGCCATCAGGAAGGTGTGGTTGCTCTCCTCATACAGCCCATAGAGCTGGATGGCTGTGCCCAGCCCTGTCAGCTGGGAGCTGGCGATGCGCAGGAAGTGGAGATAGTGGTTGGTCAGGAAGTCCCGCACGTTGTGGGTGCTCAGGCGGAGGAGGATGCTGTTGTCGATGGTGGTGTTGCTGAAGCCCACAAAGAAAATCCGGACACTGCTGGTGACGGCACCATGTAATCCATCATTGCTGAGGACAGCTAAGTCAAATGTGCCATCTGTGGACCTCGCCTGTGAGTGCAGTTCACAGGTACCCCCTGGAATGCTGAAGAGGGTGGTGACTCCTGAGGTGAGGGAACACTGGAAGCTGTCTAGCACATCTGGATCCTGAGGCTTTACACTACCCAAAATTCCACCTGGGAAGAGGTTCCCATAATAGTGAACAAAGACTTCTACTGTTCTGGGCTGGGATGGGTTGTCATTTTGGTCTATTACCTTGATATGCACAGTTCCTGTGGAAGACATCTGAGGAATGCCAGAGTCTCTTGTAATCACTGACAGGTAGAAATCGCTGATTTGCTCCCTGTCAATCTCCCTTGTTGTTGTCAGAATGCCAGTGGTGCTGAGGCTGAAGTAGCTGGTTGCAGGACCAGTGCTCAGCAAGTAATATGTGAAAGGACCTTGGTTGGGAGGGAGATCAGGATCTGATGATTGAAGCGTCATCACAAGAGTTCCCGCACGGTTATTCTCCATGACTTCTCCTTGACGGGTGGACAAGGTAGGGCCATTGTCATTGATATCTTCCAAAGTTACAAATAAAGAGGCACTTCCTGTAGCAGAAGGTGTTCCCGAATCAATGGCCAGCACAGACAGGTTGTAGACAGGCAGCGTTTCTCGATCCAGTTCTGCAGTGACTGTCACCTGCCCTGTCTGTGGGTTGATGGAAAAGGCGCTGTTGTCATTGCCAGACCCAATGAAATAGGAAAATCTGCTCCAGCTAGGGACAGAATCTGAATCAAAGGCACTCACAAATGTGACATGAGTGCCTGGAGGAACACCCTCACTGATTTGTATATTGTAGGTTCCTAGAGTGAAAATGGGAGGATCGTTGGCATCCAGTATAGTGATATTAACGCTTACTTCATCTATGTCTGCACCACGAATGCTCCCCAAATTTTTTGCAAGGACTTTCAAAGAGATTCGTTCTTCTTTTTCTCTGTCAAGAGGTCCTGAAACGTAGATCTGGCCACTTTTCTCATCTATCTGGAAGCCCTTCTTTCTGCTGTTGCCAAAGATAAGGTAGTGGACTTCTCCATCAGTTCCCATATCACGATCACTTGCAAAAACTTCACCTACAACAGTACCTTTGGAGGCTGCCTCTGAAACCTCGAAATAATAAAGCTTGGACACAAAACGAGGCACATATTCATTTGTCCCTTCTAACTGGATGTTGACACTAGCAAAGCTGCACCTCTCTTCATCTGGAACATTAAAAGCCTTTACTGTTAAATGGTAACTTTGCTTTGTTTCATAATCTAGAAATCCCTGGGTGGTGATCGTTCCTGTATTGGGGTCAATGACAAAGAGGTCACTGTCTGAGGACTGAATGGCATATGCAATCACAGCATTAGGTCCAGAGTCAGCATCAGTAGCATTTAAACAAATAACAGTTGTCCCACTTGGGGCATTTTCCAACACTCTGGGAAAGTAATCCTCAGGGCTGAACACTGGAGAATTATCATTCACATCAATGACATTAACAGTGACACTGCAGTAGCCTGTTCTGGATACCCATCCTCCATCTGTGGCAGTAACAACCAGCTCATGCTTTAGGCATATCTCAAAATCAAGGGGTTTGGCTAGTGTCAGTGTACCAGTAGTTGTGTTGATAGCAAAGATTCCAGCTTCATTTCCAGAAGAAATATTGTATCTGATTAGTCCATTCATAGCAGCATCTCTGTCTCGTGCTGAAACCGTCCTGATCACTGTTCCAACAGAGTGACTCTCTGGGACAGTAACACTCATACGGCTCTGGGAGAACTCAGGTGTATGGTAATTTTCTTCTGTTACTACTATTTCAACAGCTACCTCGGATGAGAGTGGAGGATTACCTTTGTCCTTGACTTTCACTTTAAACAGGAAGTTTTTGTTCAAATCAGCCATTAATGAAGATGACACAGAAATCCAGCCTGTAGTCCTGTCCAGTTTGAATTTTTGTCCAGTTTTGCTCTCATCAGAGATAAAGTACTCCACTTCAGAATTCAAGCCAAAGTCCTTATCATCCACTGCAGTGACTTTAATTAAGTTTGTGCCAACCCTCACATTCTTAGTAACGGGAGTGAAGTATTTCTGAGCGAGGAACAGCGGTGCGTTGTCATTGCTGTCTACTATGTTAATGGTGACAGTTGTCTCGCTCATCAATGCAGGACTGCCTCGATCTGAGGCTGTAACGATGAAGCTGTGCCTATTGATGTTGACGTTGCTTGAACGGCTGGAGTTTTGGTACCTTAAGTACTGCTTGTTGAAAATTTCCCCCGTGGTTGCATTAATGCGGAAGAATTCAGATTGGGATTTTATGAAGTAGAAGACTTGGCCGTTCGACCCTTCATCTGGATCAGTGGCTGAAACCCGGGTGACTTTTGACCCAATCCCAGGAAGCTCGGGGCACTCCAGGTAATAGGATGGCTTTATAAACCGTGGGGCATTGTCATTGACATCTGTAACAAATATGGTGACATCTGTGCTCACTGTCCACCCAGAGTCATGTGCAGAAACCCTGATCCTGTAGCGGTCAGTGTCCTCCCTGTTCAGTGGTCTGCTGATCGTGATGTCTCCAGTGCTAGGATTTATGGTAAATGGGAGAGTTGTATCCCTTATGGAGTACCTGCTGATTGCATTCACTCCAATGTCTTCGTCTGATGTTGTGACTCGGGTTACTGTAAAACCTAGAGGTGCATTTTCAGGCACAGAAGCACTGAATATCTGGGAAAACCTTGGAGCATTGTCATTTTCATCTAAAATATTAATGATAACTTTGACAGTCGTGCTTTGGAGCGGAGTGCCTTTATCTGAAGCTTTTATGGTTAGTGTGTACTGAGACAGTTTCTCCCTGTCCAAGGGCCTGACACTTCTGATCTCACCAGTGGCTCGATTGATACTGAAACTATTTTCAGTATTGCCATCAATTATTTCATAATTTAGCTGCCCATTTAGACCACTATCCCTGTCGACAGCAGCCACTGTCAATACCTTTCGTGGAGACAGGTTCTCTACTATTTCTGCAATGAAGGGATCTTGCTCAAACTCCGGTGCGTTATCATTGACATCTATAACTGTTACTTCCAATTTTTTGTATGAGGAAAAGGGGGGAAAGCCCATGTCTCTGGCCTCAATCCACACCACGTATTTCTGAATGGCTTCAAAATCCAAAGCCCGCCCGACAGAAAGCTGTCCTGTCACCTGGTCGACCACAAAGGTGCTGCCCAGGTTACCACTGGCAATGTAGTAAGACAAGGAGCCTCCTCTGGCTGAAGACCCAGTGATGGTGGTGACAACTGTACCAACTGCTTGGTTTTCAGGAAAAGCAAAGGTCTCCTGATCCGCCTGAACACGAGGAAATTCGGCTTTGTTCACAAACCTCACAGTGACAGTGGTAGAGTCTGTCTTGGGGTATCGGCCGCCATCCCTCACATGAACAGAAATGGTGACTTCAGACTCTCCCACCAGCGGGTTTGCAGCCAGGATTGCCCCCCTCGCTGGATCAATGTGGAATTTCTCAGAGTTTTTCCCCACGAGGGAATAATGGAGCTCGGCATTAGAGCCAGCATCTGCATCAGTGACAGTCACAGCAAACACAAATGAGCCTGAAACAGAGAACAAAGTTATGTCAGTCCTTTAATGAGTATGCACCGACTGTGAGAAATGTGATGCCAGCTTGTCACTTACAAGCGTGTCCTGGAGAAGTATGCTCTTCCTCAAACTGCTCCAAAAATGAACTGCCTTTTTCACATGATGGTAAGTTCAACAAGGGGCAGGTGAGTTTGTGAGTCCACAAGACATGCACACAGTCAAAAAATGTGCGATTGAAAAACATGACACTGCAGTCAGAGAGATTCATCTCAATGACTGCTCTGGACAATGGACCTGCAACCTTTGGAAGCCTAGGATCCTACATCTAGAACATTCAACTATCAAAGTCATAAAACTAGTAAGATGGAATGCCTTCTTTTTTTTTAAAATTCCTCATAGTTGATTTATCTATGTAAAAAAAACAAACTGGAATTTAAGGACTATTAAGGTTACATAAGTGAACAGGCAGCACCCATGGACATTTACCCTACACATCCATCTTCCCTTGGAGTCCCTTCTCTTGCTATTCGCCTGGTATTGCTCCTTTCTCCCCATTATCCTCTTACTTATGATTTTCTAGGAGTATTCCAAGGACAGTAACTAACAGTACTGCATTTCTGAAAGCATGGTGGTCCTCTGAGAAATGAAAATAGCCACTTCTGCATAAAACTCATGTTGTTTTCAATCTCTTAAGGCAAAATCATTTACAAGTGGGAATTACTTTGACAGCATCCCCTTAAAAGTATACTTCATGTCACTTTTTGTCATGTGCAGTGATTTGCACTCCATGGGCAGGAATATTTAGACAAGAACAATATTCAAACCCATGTGAGAAATGGAATAGGAAGAAAATTTTTTGCTTCAGTTACACTAATTTTCTTATTAATTATTATTATTCCTCCCTTCAAACTCAATTAAAAAAAAAAAAAAAGGAAATGAAGCTTTTTCCACATTTACACTAGATATTCTGTGTGTGAAATGAAAGCTAAAGTCTTGATCAAGGTATGAGGGTTTGCTCTTTATTTTTCCTGGAAAAGCTATTTCAGATGCTACATTCGACTGCACTAAAGATGTTTGCTTTTCTTTTTTAATAGATGCTGCGCCTGCTAGTAATATTCATTGTCAACAACCTCTCAAAATAATATGAAAAGATATCAACATTTCCTTTTAAAAGAAAGTTGTAAATAAAGTGTACGCATCCCTTGGTTTCTCCCAAGTTAAAAACAGAGTACACATGGCTTAGGCTTTCTATATGTTTCTTGTTATAAGAGATTTCATACAAAAAGCATCCAAAAAGATACTGCCAGAGAACATCAGTTCAACCTATGTGTACTCATTAAAAGCATTTAAAGAAACATCCCAAAAAGAACCAGACAAAGGCACTGTCAGCATACACAAAGATTCACCAATGCAATAATAAAACAATTTCATAATGTTGTTCTGGAAACAGGGAAGAATTGTAAACAAATTCATTCTTCCATAACAAGGAGAAGTATTTGCAATTGTTTTAAATTTAGAGAGAAAACCCAAGACATGGAAATAAGCTCTTTTTTTTCTTTTAAGGGAAAATTTGTTTTGTAAACGATTTGGCTTGGAATCCTCTTTGCAGGCATCACATATCCATGTATGTGTATGCATGTGAAAACAGAGCATTGCCAACTTCCACAGACAATCTCTGTGACTGCAGTTTGGTAAATTGGTGGCAAAACATTGATCACATTATAAAAACCTTTAACTGTTTAGAGATAGTAGAGGTTCAGGTACAGTTCATTTTAAATCTTGGGAAAAAATTCTCAAAATAGCAGAATCTTTCACTAAATTCTCTCCATCCTTGCGCAAATACACATATTCTCCTTTCTTTCCCCTTACAATGCCAATTTGGCAAATAGGAAATATCAGTATTTTTGACTTACCCTTTTTAATGTATTTATTTATCAGGCTTTATAAACTAAATCAGAAATTAGCTCATGTGTTGAGTGAAGTCACTTTAATATAGATATAGGCTTCACAAAAGGAAGGTTTCTGCTTGGCTTTATTTTTATTTTGTTTTACCTCACCACTTGGCTCAAGGACAGGCACTATAATTAACATCTGATATAGACATGGCCTTTTTGGAAGAGGTTGTCAAAATCCCCTTTAAGAATTGCTCAGGATAGAAAAAGAAAATCTACACACAGAGGAGATATTCAGAAACAAGAAGAAGCCATTGTCTTCCTAACCCTGGCAAAATAATGTAATCACTTGTTTGAATCAATGCTCATTTACACTACATCAACTTTACACAACTACAAGAACATAAGGAACACATTAAAAAAAAATTGCTAAATTGTGGGTGATACATTAAGTCTTGATATTCCTCAATGCCATGCAACAAGGGACAATACCAGGAAAAGAGATGCAGAGGGAAATCTCAGATACATTTCTTGTGGCACGGCTTTGCATTTCATTAAGACACTGTCCAGAGTTGTGGCTGCCCCATCCCTGGAAGTGTTCAAGGCCAGGTTGGATGGGGCTCTCAGCAACCTGGTCTAGTGGAAGGTGTCCCTGCCCATGCCTGGGGAGTTGGAACGAGATGATCTTCAAGGTCCCTTCCAACCCAAACCATTCTATGATTCTATGTTTATGCAATCTGAAGTATCCCAAGCAGTGACACATTACCTGAAGCAGTAGGTGATGGGACGTGGGTGACATAGGGATGGTGTTGGAATTTGGGAGGGTTGTCATTCACATCAGCAACGGAGACGAGCACACTGGTAGAACTGGAGAGAGCCCTGGGGAAGCCCCCGTCACTTGCCACCACCACCAAAGTGTAGTTCTCCCTCGCCTCTCGATCAAGGAGGGCACTGGTGATGATCTGTCCTGTAGATGGGTTGATTGTGAATTGTGAATTGCCACCGGTGAGCCTATAGCTGTTGGAAAGAATAAACAAGGAAGAAAAATGCGATTAGAATTTCAAAAGATAATAACCATTCTCTACACTTCTATACTACTTCTATATTCTTCAGACCACCATGCTGATGGGTACAAATACAGACAGTCAGATTTTCTTCTGACTCCCCATCTGTCTTCACTTTTTTACTCTTCTGTTTCACAGCCTGTCATAAATGACATTTCTGGGGATTTTCAAGCATAGTTGCTTAATACAGAGAGATTTCTAATACACGAGTAGCTGACTGAGCCTCTGGATATTTGGAGATACCATGGGACATATTCTCAAAACTGCCTGCTGGAGGCATCCTCTAAAACTGATTTCCCTGGGCTAATGCAATAAGCTTTACTCCAAAAAGTTGACACTCCTCTTAACTGAAGCTGTGGAATATAAATAGAAAAAGTACTATTTTCTGAAATAAAAGGTTGACAGTTTTGCAAAATAAAATGAAGATTTAAAATTGTTTCCTGATACAGAGCTAAATTTTGCTATTCAAGATTTCAATAATTCATAGTTACTAACATACTTACAACATTAACGGAGACTGAGACAAGAATGTAACCCTTGGTTGCTGTATATAGATGTGCACACATCCTTGTGTGTATGCAACATTGTGATTTGATAAGAACCGACTGTTTACTGAATTACACACTACCTCTGGCTTCCTAGCACGAGTCTGTCCCTTCTCTTGGAATGCTTATCCAGCTTGTGTTCATACAGAATGAATCTCAAAGATATGTGGAGCTCTGGGCTGTGTTTATAAAGCTAATTGGTTAATATTAATTTTTTTATTAATTCAGATAACTGATTTTTGACAAAATAGTGTAAACAAAAATGGCTAAAATGAACAATTCTCATATTCAATACCATAACACAGCCATGATTAGCATTGCTCCTTCAGAGAAGCACAGTAGCAGTTTTTTTGAGGTACAAGGTTCAGAAGAAAGTGGCTTTAATGGGAGATTAATATTCCTATCTTCACCTCTTTAAAATCAGCACAGGTTATGACAACAGTAATAACACAAGCCCAGAAGCTGTACCGAGAGGATTGAGAGCCAGCCTGCGTAATAAGCTGTGGCAACTTCTCCTGTTCAGTCATTAATCTCTACACAATGCCAAGAGCATGCTTTAATTGCTTAATTATGATATAATATGATTGCCATATGAAATTATTCTCCAGCCATAGCAATGTGCATCTAGAATGGAAAGAATGTACACAAAGCCTAAAGCACCACTTAAATCTCCCTAAATAGCAGGAGCACAGGCACATTTCATCTGTGATTTGCAATGATTTAACCCTGTGTGAGGTCTTGCAGAAGACAGAGACTTTCTCTTCTGTGTTTCCACATATATATAATGGCTAACTTTAGCATTGGAAAGATACTATGAAAACCTTTTTGAAAAACAAAATAATTAATAATGGCATATTACACTCGTCATAGGATATTCTGAGTTATTTCTGAGTACAACTGCATGTAAATCAACTGGACAATGTAAATGTGTCTTAACAAGACTAGAAAAAAAATCCAAACTCAACCCAAAAACACTCCTGAAACAACTCCTTGAAACTTTACTGGTGACAACTGGCATAAAAGGAATTTGATCCAAACACCTAAAATCTGGCTATTTTTCTGTGCTGACCACTCTTATCTACATTTTCTTTACCAAGACTATTCAAGTGTGCGTTGCCATTTACGACCTCATCACCCTCCTTTAATGACTTTGCAGGTTATCACCAGAAATAAAAGAGTTGGCACATACGGACAGTTAACAGTTTTGCAGATTAACCACTACTTGCAATCACGTCTTTTGACTTTACATGAAAATGTTGGCCCAGGATTTGATCCATCACTTTAGGAAACCTAAAGTTTGATTTTGAAACAGACTCTAACAAGATTGAAAGTAATTCTGACTGCTCAACATCTCTGACAAGATGACCTTATATTCTGGTCCTTCTGGCTTTCACCAGTTTTGTAATACCAGTCATATTTTAAGATCTACTTTAAATGCTGAATCTGGACAAATTCTGTCCAAGAAAAACAAAGTCTGTTCCTGAGTCTAAAGAGTGAAAAAAATCCCCTGAAAACAAATTTTTTAATAGCTACTTATAAAGGGAAAAAATATTTTTATGAACTAATTCTACAATGAGGTACTGAGTGAATGACAAAGACTAACGGCAAAGATATTAAAGCAATTCAACCACAGTAAAGAAATATGAGAGCACTCTGATAATTTCTGATTATGGGATGCAATCGTTATAATCATTCATGTTTTGCATGGAATTCCTTTTTTTAAAGGACCTTGCCAGGAATAGTTTCTTAGACTAAGAGGGAAAAGAATTAAAGCTTTATTGTTCCACCATTTTAGATGATTTTCAAATAGCTAAAGATGCCTAAACAAGAAGTTTCTATTTTTGGCTTGTTGCTAGTTGGAAAGAAAATATTACAGTATTTTATAGACATAGTTCTGTTTTATTTTACTTTCTTTCTCTAAAAAAAGTGACAACCACAGTGGTATTCCTATGCTACTTGAAGAATGAACTGAGGTGAACTAACAAAAGTAAATAAAGAAGGTACTTTTCAATTTTTTTTTGTAAGTTTGGAAACAGTGATGTTTGCAGCCACAACAGTTAAATGTGACAAGGTTATCACATGTCTTTTTGATTAATAACTAATGCAAATCTGCTTTGCATTCCATTCATAATATATCAGTCCTCACTGGATAATCTTCAGCTTGTCACTGCCACTCAACATCTTCATTATTCATCTGTGAAACTGGGAATGGCCAGTTAAGTTCCAACAACTGAGCTCTGTAAACCAGTTGGCATTTAGAGCAAAAAATGCTGAACTCTAAGTTTTTACTGTTTTTCTGAATGGCATAAACTTTATGCCTCATTTTGTGTAATTTTCATGCTAAAGTGAAGACATTAATTGACCAAAAATTTACTCAAGGAACATGTCAGCTTTCAGTGGAAAATGCTCACTGCATGGAAAAGTGTGAATGCAGCAGTAAGGCAGGTAGTGGGTGCAGGTGCAAGTTAAACTTGTTTGCTTTTCACTTAGTAAAAAATTAAAATAACTCTACAACTCTACTTGTCCTTAATGAAATTTTTTAAAGTCTATAAACAATAAAAAGACAAAATAATTTAATTACACCTATATAGCTGTTCTATTGCATCTTACAGCTTTAAGGCAAGTTGGTGATGGACACTGAGGATAAAAAAAATCTTGAGGCAAGGAATGAGGCAGTGTTACACAGAGCAACATAATTGACCTACCTAATAACAGCATTTGTGGAAGCATCAGCATCCGAAGAGTTTACGAGCAAAATATCTGTCCCCGTAGGAGCATCCTCCGGAACAGTGGTGGAATATATGTTAAAGGCAAATGTGGGGACATTGTCATTGACATCATCCACTGTGACAGCAATGGTTCCAGTGCCAGTGAGGGCAGGAGAACCTAAGGGAAAGGGGGATACAAAGTGCTAGAGGTTACAAATACCAGCATGCTAATCGGAGGTCTGCCATCCCTGATTTAGAGCTGAGTGCTTGAGCATGTCACAGTTCACAGAGCAAGAAAGCCGGTTCAACACAGAGGACAGGGTAGGTTTTGTTTCAAAGTCATCTTGACATAAAGTACAAGTTGTGAAAGACAAAAAACCAAAGTTGTTATTTTTCTTGCTCCATCTAATTCCAGAAATATTTTGTAATACAAGCTCAGTGGAAAAAGATGGTCTTGGAACTGCTCAGAAGCCTTCCTGTAACAATTAGGACCAATTTGAAGATGTGGTTGACTTTCGTGTTTCCCTACAAGAAGACCTTCAAAGGTGGCATGCTGACAGACGTGAAGATTCCAGCCCTCAGTTTATTTATCCGCAGAACAAATAGAGTGGAAACTGTGGCAAAACCCAGATTTCCGCATGGCTTTTCCACTGCCGGTTGCACCCCTGACCCGGGGAGACCTTCTTGTAGTGGGCGGGAAGGTTGCGTAGTCTCCCGCCCTGTTCAGACTCATTTTCTCCATAGAAGCAACCATCTATAGCAGCAAATAATGCTCGCTCCAATGGGATACTGGCTTACGGGAAATCGGATGGAACTTATTTAACCTACGGCTTTCATCCTCCTTGTTATTCTAAACTTAACTTTGATAAGCAGCAACGAGCAAGAAATAACATGTTTATTCATGTGCAATCTCTCCGTATTTATTCTCTTAAGCTTTTCCTTTGTCAAATCCAAAAGAAAGACAATGAAGAGTTTTGCGAGTTCATGTTAGTTTTGTCAGTCCATTACATTTCTTTTCAGCCAAGAATCAGCAAGACATCTCTTGCTAACCAAATTCTTCACTGAGGGTCCCTGAAAAAATGGGATTATTCCTTTCTTTGAATACATGGGAAGGAGAAGGAAAAAGTGACAGCAGAGAATAAGCCCCTTTTACTTGAAAGACAGATGATCACGCCTGTTTTACCCACGATTGCATCTCCTTCCCCTTCAATCTCAAACAGATACAATTTAACATTTGCTGGCCTGGGAAAAAAGAGACAATAATGAAATGCTTTGGCCAGATACTGGTTGAGTCCTTGCCGTGAGGCAAACTTATTACATAGAGCTGTCATTTGATGGAACACAGGAACTGTGTGACCGCCCTAGTCCTTCCAACCCAGCAAATGATTGGGTCACTGCTATCCAAGGTTATTGCTGGAGCTCAACCTTAGGGCTGGGAAGGAGGCAGGCTCTGCTCTCGGGTCTCATCTGCTCTTGGCAAGGGCTCCAAACAAAAAGCTCTTATATAAAATAAGTAATGACCCATTTTCTCACATGTTAACCCTTGTGGGTCGAAGAAACACCACACTACATTGCTGGGGAGAAGCTGGGAACAGCTTCTGCACACGAAAGAGGTTTTTTACCATAAAATGTCTCACAGTAAAACTTCATTTAAAGTATAAATGGGCTTACTGATACTGCTTCCAATTGAAAGGCATTATAAATCTCACCAGGCTGAATTTGAAGCCTGTTGATCAGTACGGGAAAGATCACAATGCCGAGGAAAGAACATGCAAGCCAAGAAGTGTAGGTTTCACATCACAACCACACACAATAGAGGCCTTTCTCTGCTCGAGTCTGAGGTAATTCATGTTGCCAATTAGTACACTTTCAGCCAGGAAGGTTACATTAAGGCAATAAGTCTGACTCATTTTTGAGCCTTTTTTTTCCTCCCTTTTGATTTTGTCATTCAGCCAAACACATATAGATAGAAAAGTCTGCAAAAGTGTTCTTGATTGCTGAAATATTGCCTGTGAAGTGTTTATTATTACTGCATTAAACGAAAGAGAGTCCTCGGCGGCATTTGCTGCATGTGTCATCAACCTCTGGCCTTCCAAACACATTTTACTGACATTCATCTCGCAGCTAATGAAATGAAAGGTCGAAAGCTGTAAAGTGTTGCAGGTGATTAAACAATTTATACATAATTCAGAAATTAATCTTGGGTAAGTCACATTCAAAGAGCATCAGTAATGCAATTCAGCCTGAAAAAGAAAGTCAGCTCACAGCTAAAGCCTGGAACTCATTGTTTTAAATGTATTTGCTGGGGTGTTGGGACTGGCTCCAGCACAGTCCCCCAGACTGGCCCAAAGCTCAGGCTTGGTGCTGCACTAGCTACATTCACAGGACTGATGAAGAGAGGAGAATGGGAAGAGCGCATTCATATCTGCTGGCAAAGTACCGTGTGGGCAGACAAAATGCTGAAATGAGGTTGCTCTTCCTCTTGCACAGCTATTGAATCTTTGGTCACACAACAAAAACAGCCAAAACGGATGCCAAATGTGATTGCTTCTTGGGGGCTATAGATATTCCCCTGCTCAGGATCCCACTGACACCAGCAGCTTTTGACTCAGCCATTTGACTCCCACCAACCCTGGCCCTCTTTCCTCTTTGAAGAATCTGGATTTGCAGGGTACTAAACAAACAGACACTCCAAAAGTCAAATCCCAGCCCTTGTCTCAGTCCCCTATATATTCAGTGCCCTTATTCTCCAATTCCACTTCCTCTTTGGAAGTGTCTACGAGGCACCATATAGAGCAGTATGAGTACATTTTTATCAGCCTAAGAGAAGTGAATAAACCAGCCAAAATTGAGCACCACTAACAAAATTACCAGGGTAACATAAGTAACCCAGACCTCATTCAATGCTTGCTTGTGGCTGCATAGTGCTCACAGAAACATCCCAGAAGTCCAATATTAATTCAGCTGTTTGTAACATCCCAAGTCACTGCTCTCCCGTTCAAAACCCCAAAACTTTCTCATCTTACTTAGATGGAAAAACTCACGCATTTCCATTGGTTTCCTGTCTCTGTAGTTATCCAAATGTTTTTTTCCCTCTAAGTAAAATATCACGTCCACAAATTTACTCCTTTATTCTATTACACCAAAAGATAAAGTTGCAATTTCACAAAGAGTCCTCAAAGCTTTTATCCGCTTGAAATTAAATGACTAGCTCACATTTCTGCAGTTACTGAGAAATATAAGTAGAGGAAATTACAAATGAAGTAATTTCATATGGAAAAGAAATAGCTCTGGGCCAAATTCTACCGTCCTCAGTGAACTTCCAGTGAAAGTTCTGCTTGCATAAGGACCACAGAATTTGGCCCTTGGTAATAAGCAGGTTTCATAAAATGTACATGTCATATTTGTGGTGAGAGAAGTAGTTTCCATGGTCAGGCTAAGTTCCCAGATTTCTTAGTTTTGCTTCAATAGCAAATCTCCCCCAAGTCAGTTATTCTTATTACGCTACGGCATCACTCCTTATTTTCTGCAAACTGCACTTAATATTTTGCATAAATAAATGCAATAAATTTTCTGTAAATTCTGCAATATTAGCAAAACACTCAAGATGACCCCAAACTGTTCTTAATAAACCAGACATGTTACAACCTACATGAAATTGCTGTACACAGCCACATAAGCCTCTGAGTGCTCTTACAAACAGCCCCAAGGGCTAAAGCCACAAAGAAACACACGTTTTCCTTAGTGAACTTGCATTAAAATTTCTATAATTTTTATGATAGTCAGAACTATTTTTCGGCAGAAGCAGCAACTGTTTCTTTGTCAGTCACTCTTCATTAAAGCACTTCTCTAGTGTTATACTACAAGTAGGTTTTTACCCAAATCCCAAAATATCCCATGTCTCATAGAGCCTTAGGAAATCCATATTGGAAAAAAGTTTTCTAGAAGGATGAAGAAGTGAAAGAGCCATCAAATGATGAATAACCAGAGAACATAAAGTTAACTATGTGAACTAAATGGGAGAGATTGGATTGACTGTTCCTGTTCAGTGAGTATCAAACCTGTAAAATTTAAAAGACAATGACATTAATGTATTAGTATTATTCCGAATTTCCCATCTCTGTGTGCTGTGGTCTGTTTCTGTGAACTGAACAGTTTATTTTCTAGGTGACAGCTGTACACATACATTAAGCAGACAGTCCCATAAATGTCCAAACGTCATTGTTGAAATAAAGATTAACCTGGGATAGTGTCAAAATAGTAACACTGAGTTCAGGAGGAAAATTGCTTCCCACGGATGCTCTTCCAAAAACTTTGGCTTTTTTGCTTACATCTGCAAGTAAACATGTGTCTGGAGATGAAGAGAAGGAGCAGACCTTGGGAGCCTGCTCCTTGGAGGCCCATGGTGGAGAACAAGTTACAGGGGGAGGTTATGAGAGGCCACGTTGGGCTGTGATTCCCCTCTCTGCATGGGGCATTTGAGGAAGAGACATGAAGAAACATCCATGAGGAACGTGGGTCAGGCAGGCAGCAGCACGGAGCAGGGTCTCTTCTGTCCCAGCAAGATGGGACTGGAAAACGAGCAGGAGAAGAAGAACAAAAAATGTTGGCTATGTGCAGCAATGCAAGCCGAAGAAAGGAAACAAAAAATGCAGGAAGGTGGCAGTGGTGAGAAATACCACTTAACCTGAAAATTTCTACTTTTCATATCCCGGATGACCAGAAAAGAGAGGACAAATGAGTCACTCATAAGCCTAACTGGTGCTAATGCTTCTAAGCCACAAAGTCATCCACAAGGGATGTTCTTAAAGACTGCTTTCACTCTAGCCTTGGTCTACACATGCACCCTTGGAAGAGAGGAGCATCACGTGCTATCTTGTCCTGGGGAATGGGGAAGGTAAGCTGTCTCAGCTCCCTCTAATTCCCAAACACATGGCACTGTCTGCTCTGCTATACATTCACCTCTCTACACCACAGCTCATCCCCACAGGATGAGTGAGGAATGATCACAGTACTTAGACTGGAGTAGCAAGAGGAAACCATGGAAGGAAACTTGCAAAACCATTTTGGTTCTTCAAGAAAGCTCAGGAAAAGATGATGCTATTGGAAATTATCTCAGCTGCGTGGTACCATGTGGCTCACAACAAAAATTAGAAATAGGAGAACATGTTCAGCACACAATCCACATATTGTTTGAAGTTTTAATGGCTTCTGGGTCCTGTCTGCACCACGGTTAGCACAGCAGATAGTAAAACAATCATTCAGAAACCAAGATCTCAAAAGATTTTGCCAGCATTAAAATATCAACATTAAGTGCTAGAAAACCAACAATAAACTTATGTAAAAAACCCATAGATAGATTTCACTAACATGAAAGAAAAAAAAGGGATTAAAATTCAATAAAGTGAATCTAAATGACTAATCAAGATGCGTACTACAGGCAGTTTACCATGTTTTGTGGTAAATTAAACACATCATTATCCAGAAAATTGGAGAGCAATTTAACAGAAATGGAATTTTTACCTCACTGAAATGTGTTGCTTTGCAACAAAGCGGATTTCTCTTCTTCAGTCAAACACTCAGTGAATGAGTCCCAGGACTAGGAGTTGTATGTGTTATTACAGAGCATTAACTTTTTCACTCAAGTAAACAAGGCTTTTCTCACAATAAAGTGGCCAATCTTTCTAAATGCACTTAAATGCAGATAGAGTCTGTTGAGCCTCATACAACTGGTGAGTTTTAAAGTAAATATACAGCTACATTAAGTGAAAATGCAACTAGATTGCATTTTTACTCTTTGAATTTTTAGTGCACATGAAGCTTGATTTGGAACACGGATTAAATTAATTTATTTTCCAAGAACCCAAAAGAAACTGTGTATGTAAAATAAGAAAAAGTACTTCTTTTTACAAGATTGCACCACAAATATTCATCCTCGCCGGGTATATTGATTGTGCTTTGTTTTCTTCTTACTCAATTTTTCGCCACAGGCTTTCATACTAAGTCTTAAAAAAACTGGTGAACCTAGGTTATTTTGAGACAAAAGCTGAAGTAAGTAGCTACTAAACAAAGACAATAAAAAGCTTAGAAGCAAGCTCTACTCTCTGTCAGTTCAGTGGATGACTGGTGAATGAGACCATGCAGAAACTCAGATTTTCAAAATTTCTGAATGTGTCAAATCTGAGTTTTTTTCTCATAGCTAGGCAAAAAGTAGTAGTTGTTCTCAAAGCTGATTTAACAGAACTTGTACTTCAAAAATCAAGGGAATGGATAGATAATTGGGATAGATCTGCACTTTTTCAAGGATCATCTAATAAATAAAAACATCCAAGATTTTCTGTACTGTATCTGATATTAGCAGCCTAAACAAGCTGGAAACAAATGGACCTAAATATGGAATATAA
This sequence comes from Serilophus lunatus, assembly GCA_013399895.1. Lineage (NCBI taxonomy): Eukaryota > Metazoa > Chordata > Aves > Passeriformes > Eurylaimidae > Serilophus > Serilophus lunatus. The sequence goes on from VXBA01005457.1 coordinate 155,863, forward strand.
GACATAAAAAGTAAAAAAAAAAAAAGAATCGCTAGACTAGAATCAACCTTGCTCAGCCTGGTGCATGTGCACAAACACAGATACTCACACCTGTTTTGAGAGTGCAAAAGAAAACCCCGTCTCAAATAGTGATGCAAGACGGGATCTCTCATCTGGTTTTATCCACACAAGTTTTAAATTTACATACCAAACTGACTGCATCCTATGAATTCATTAAGCTTTGGAGCTTCACAACAGGGACAACATTGCACTGCAATACATTTACTATACTGTTGAAAGGGTAGGAGTTGCAGGCACACAGAGAAGCAGTTTTAAGTCCTCTGGTGTATAAACACATTTCCCCATCACTGTACTCTTCCTCTAATCAGAAGGAGTTACCTGCAGCTGTTTAACCAGACAGGAAAAAAAACAGTTAGAAACTTGGACCTACTGGAAAACAGATAGATTGAGACCAAAACATGCAAAAAGCAAAAGTATAATATACATTTAGCACAACTTCAAGCTGTTCCATACAACAATCTCTTCTGGCGTGTACACATTATCATAAACATCATGGTAAGTAATATATCCCTCCAGTCCATCATGTTTCCTCATTGCTGCTTTTGTTTAGTAAATTTTAAAATGTACAAAGGAGAGAGAGGCTGTAAGAGTCCTGCTTTGCTGCTCATGTGAGTGCCTCATGGCTGCCCGGTTTCTTTCTCCTTCCATGAAAGGCATTAATCTCATGTGCCATAAACCCCTTGACACACACTTGTTATCTATGAACGTGAAAGGTACAGGTTGTCAGAGGTGGTGCTCAGAAATGACACACATGGGTATTGGAGGTTTCTTAGCCAGAAACGCATTTATTTCCAGAGCAAGAAGTTGCCTCCTACCAAATATATTTCAAAAAAAAGAACATTTAAGGAAAATGCTCAATATAATGTTAACAACAAAGGCTAGGTCTTAAGGGTGCACAGAAGAAATTCCTTCCTATGACAGTGGTGAGACACTGGCACAGGTTGCCCAGAGAAGCTGTGGATGCCTTATCCCTGGAAGTGTTCAAGGCCAGGTTGGACAGGGCTCTGAGCAACTTGGTCTAGTGGAAGGTTTCAATGCCTATGGCAGGGGATTCGACCAAGATGAGCTTAAAGGTCTCAAACCCTCCAATGATCTCCCTGTGCCCACGTGGGAAGGTAGACATGGCCATGGGTACCATCAAGGCCTCTGACGATCAAAGTGAGGTTTAAAGAAAGTGAAACTGCAACTTAAAGACAGAGCCATTCAAAAAAAAAAAAATTTTTAGAAACACCAAATTAGTCCTCCTTGTTATAAGTTATTGCTGTAAACAGAAAAGACAGAGTCCCTGGCTCCTGCAGGGACTGCTGACTAAGGCACAATTTTTGACGGCTTGTGACTCCTGAACATCCCACAGCGAATTCCTGTAATGCACAATTTCAAATTACACTTTAAAAACACCCTGTGTAAATACAGAAGATTAACCAGCAGGATAAGTGTTCAGGCCATATGTGCATGTTTTATCCTTGCAATTAAAGCTTCCTGAAATTGTACCTTTGTATTTGAAGATTGACCTAGCAGACTTAAAATTTATAAGGTGCAACATTTAATTTAAAAAACAAGACTGGAAAAATGTTAGTATTTCTCAAAGGCTGATAAACTGCATGGCTAACAACAACTCCTCTAGGTATTCTTCTGCAAAACAGATTACATTCAGAGAACTCATTTGCACATTTGAAGTAGAAATTAATAGAAAAGTGATGTAAGCAGAAGGTCAATAATTTAAATTCATTTTCATGTAAAAGTTCCAAACTAATCAGAGCAAGCAAGATGGATGATTGAAGAAATAAGAGAGGAAGTGTAACAGCCCGAAAATTTACAAACTGACAATATTTTCTTCCCTGAAAATTTTGACTGTCTACTAAATCCTACATACTGAGCACTATATTCTAGCTTGTTTCCAGTTGAAAAACCTGCTTTCCCGCCCCTCAACTATTTTGAGTTGATTTAAAAACTTCTATCCATTATTTTAACCAGAATGAAAATCTTGCATTGTTTTCACAGATATTTCAGCCTGAGCTGATCATCCTGAGCCCTTTGCCAACTCAAATACACACCTCTCCTGCACCCCACCCTAGAGAACATACATGCTCAGGTTTAGCCCAGAGACTCTCGATAGACTATGCTGAGAACAGTGATCTAAGAATGAAAGTTTAAGTCCAAATAGAAGACTAAATCCCTCAAATGGGGATTTATTCATTCTGGGGCTGTGTTGTGGATCTCATGGAGCAGTTCTCTGGATGGACTAAAGCACTTATCTCCTCCAGGGAGTAAATGTGTCACATTGCATATAAACAGATATGCTCTCTTCCTTGACAATTACTCTTTAGGGGACATCAGACTGATTTTGCCATAAACCCACTTTCTAAATAGTTCTTAGAGCTTTGAAGTAAAAAAAATTTTACCAGCACTAAGTTTCTAGCCTCTCTGGTAAGGTAAGATTCTGCTGTTAGATTCCCACAACCACAAAATGCTACCCTCAATTCTCTTCTGCCCTGGTTTTAGATGATGGTAAGACAATATTAACATTATGAAATCACTGATGAGTGTCATCATTTCAGTTCGCCTGCTGATTCAGAAATAAATTTTAAAAATACTCATTCTTTCCAGGCAACATTTTTTCACACTGTAGACTCCACGTCAAGTAGAAATACAGTGTCTGCTAAGAAAACAGGATGAGTATAAATGTCTTTAAGCCCAGTCACATAAATCTCACCCTCATGTTGAGTCCCAAGACTTTCTTAACATTACTAGAAAATACAGCTGGTCCTTTAGTTGTCACCTCAAACTGGGAAATATCTTCACAGGTGTTAAAAAACAACACAAATACATTGTCAGGTTTCATTTGATTTTAGAACTGAAGGGAATCAAAAGCCTGGCTCAGAAGAGAATTCCTGAGAAGGATATAACCTCTGTGCTTGGTTGCCCTCCTACATTCTTGAAGGAAAGAATGCATAAGTCGGAGACCAACATTTTCTAAAGAAAAAACATATGGTTGTTTTTCATCCAAGCTAGGGATGTATACAAAGAGCAGCTAACTAAATATAATAATCAGTCCACTGATTCATTTCTTTCAGGACTATTTATCTAAATCAGTAAATAGACTATTTAATAAAACAAAATAATAAAAAACCCCCACAGAACACAGCTTCTAATTAGAAACATCATGTTTTGATTTTGGTTTTATTGTGGCAGTGTGCCATTCTGACCAACCAAATCAAGAGATGGTGGCTGTAGTTTATTTAAACAGTAGTCCAGGACAGCAAGCAGGTTTCCAGATGTGCTACTCCACATCCCTGCAATCAATAAATAAAAGGAGGAGGACTGTTGGAATGCTAACATTTGTCCAGAAAATTACTCAAAGAGTTAAAGACACGGATGATAAAAGCAGCTGCAACAGTTCTTGTCAGGCTGCCAGAGCTGAATGTTTACCCAGTGCTGCATCCCCTCCAGACGGGGTGAAAAAAAATGTAGAGTCTCTTTTCCCAACCATTTTGCCATGAAGAAAGGTAGAGCAAAGCAGATCAGATTTATGCGGTAGAAACAGACCCATGAAGTCACATTCAAATAGCTGCATGTAGGTTTCTTGGCATTTATGTCAGCAGACATTCTAGGGGAGCATCTACAATCCAAACACTATCCTGTCATTCCACAGTCCATCATTTTGCCTGTCGCTATATTTATAATTCATGCACTCTGCTTACAGCTTGTGCTGCAAGAGGGGCTCCGAATTGGGATGGCTGAACTTTGGCATCGAACAGTGTTTTATATGTCGACTAAAGTCACAGGTGTACAATTCTGGAAGATGCTGAATTTTCCTAGTGATGGACGTTTTGCGCGTCCTCATAAATCCCCGCTGCCTGGAATAGCAGTCTGGTATCCAAGACCAGCAGTGAGAGGTGGGTGGAAGTGCAGAAGTGAGGGAAGAGTGATGATAAACCAAGGCTGAAATCAAAAACCTTTGTGCAGACTGTCCTGTGGAAACTGGGCATGGAGCAGGCTGCATGGCCACAAATCACTGAGCCAAGCACCACTGGAGTGGAGGGAAGACTCTGTAGACTCAGGATCCACCCTGAGGACCAGGCAGAGGATTAGCAGGCAAGGCCAAGGAACAGTTGGGCCAGAGCCAGAACAACGCATATATCACGACTTCTCTAGCCCTGAGGGGAGCTCTTGCTTGGGAAAGCATTTCTTCAACAACTGCCCAAATTGCTATTGCTAGTGCATGTGGCCCCACAAGTGGTCCCCCACCTGACTTGTCCAGCATGTTTATGAGAATCTCAGCTCTTAATACCTCGACAAGTCTTCTCACAGGCCCAGGACTGAGATCTGGGCTCAAAAGAGTATGTCTGTGCACAGTCAAAAAGCAGAGAGATGCCTGAGCCAGCACAGGCACTGCATCTCATGCAGCTCTGCTGGCTCTCCACTTTATTATGTCCTAATCCTTCACCTGGTAGACTCAGTGTACCTGCTGCCAATACATGCTAGAAAAACCTATAATACCTGTAAGGTGTACTGGAGTGACACCTTGAGATAAAATAATAAAAAATTAAAAATCATTCTTTCGTCAACTTTCATCATATACAGTCTGAGGTAACACTGCAAGAACCCAGTCAGAACTTGATGAAGTAATAACAAACATAAGAAGAGTAAGAAATCCGTGATCATGGATAAGGAGATCAGGAAGACAGCCAAAAATAATTTGGGAACCCATGAGTTCTTATGTCTAGAAGTGCTTCTAAATATGTATTGTGTCTGCTTCCTGGAAAGAATAGGAAGAGTTGGCATAGACTTGTATAGGAGCAGGATATCATCTCTGAATATTTTTAAACCAGTCAGTAAAACCTATAAAACTGAGATGCAGATCCTAAGAAAAATGGGATGTTAGTTGAACAGACAGAATTTTGCTCTTGATGTGCTACCCAGACTTTTCCAGAGTTAACTGCATCTGGATGTGTACCATGATTTTTATCTGTTAAAAAAACCTCAAACCTTAAGTAAGATGCACCATATATGGCAATACTCTTCCTTAGTCTGCTAAAGACAACTCAAAAGACTGTATATTACAGCACATAAAAGCCAACCTCAAAGTGCAAAGGATAATACCTTTTCCTTGACTCATTTTCAAAGATTATACGGATGTGGAGCATTTCAGACAAGTATGCTTTTTTCAACGTTTTGGCAGACACTTCCCTACAGAAGAACACTACCTGTTTTGCATGTGTCTTTCTGAATGAATTGTTTCTATGAAAAATCCTTCTTTCTAAGAATTATCAAACAAACACAAAGACACTCTAAAGAAATAGTTACATTAGGCAAAAAGCTGGACATGCCTGTGAGAGTTTCTTTTATAAACATTTAGCAGCTGCTCAAGAACATAAATAATCAAAATACATTTCTTACTCATTTCAAGATTGTGTAATTGCTATCTTTTTGCTAGTATGGCATGAAATACCTCATTTAGTGAAGCAGGCACTGAGTCAGTGTGGTACCACCTGGATATCTGCTATGCCTATGATTCACATCTCACTTCCATGAAAGGAAGTTAAGTTCTGGCAGTGACTTCTACTAAAGATTTCTGCTTTCCTGTGATGTTTTAGTTTAGATAAATCACGACTACCCATAGTTTTCAATGTATTCATCAATGGTATGAATTCAGAACAAATCTTCAGTGCAAATCAGAGGATGATAGGTGACGTTATTCACCAGGCTGGTTGAAAACTACCCGAAATTACACCAGCTATAGATTAGTCAGATTGTAAACTTAAGCACAGTAGAACACTTATAGTTAGGTTAAAGTTACTACTAAACGGCTGCTTCTGACCACACTTGCTGGTACCTTTTAACAGTGACAGAAGGGTATAATAACTTGTGAGTTAGCTGTATGAGATTATAGCAAATTTTAAAAAGAAGCTTCAAATAGCATTTAATCAGCGTAATACCCACATGTTTAAACATAGTAACTCATAAAACATGCTGCTGTTCTTGTTAGGCACTTTATGACAAAGGCCCCATACACACTTCATGTATTAATGTCTCCCTGGATTATCTGAAACTCAAAGATCTCCCAACACAACTAAATATTTTCATTTGGGACGCTGGATTTAACTATTGGTTAAATCTCCTGGATATCAGGTTTTTGTGAATCAGAGTCTAGGGAAAGACTGTGCTCTTGTTAAACTCGTGGCTTATGTATGGTACAAGGTGTGGGGTACAACTGACTTCTGCTCCTCTCCCTCTTCCAAGAAAAACAATAATTGTTGGCTACATGACACCTCTTATCTTTGGGTATTTTTTATGTAGTGAGAATACATTCTGTACAGTCCTCACTGACTTTGGGCAGCTTGGACTGAGAGAACAAACAGACATGAAGAACCTGCTATCCCTTACAAATCCATCCTCAGCTTCTGAAAGAACATAAGGATGCTCAAGCCCAAGCAAGTTAGAGTCACAAGTGAGCAGTCTAGCTTTAGAGTAATGGAAAGCCAGAGTAAAAACCATAAAACATATAGTATCTCTAGCCAAAGTACAAGACAAAAGATACATCAAGTCCTAAAACTGTGTCTCAGCTTCAGCTAAGACTGTGGGATACCTGAGCACTGCTGCAATAGGAAAATTTAGCCATAGATATTGTCACTGACACAGGATACTGCACACAGTACGGCAGAAATCAAAACTGTTTTCACTTGTCAACAAGTTTAGTTCTATTTTTACTGTTACAAACGAAGAACAAGTTCTGCAGTAAATTAAATCCATCAAACCATGGGAGACTGGAGATCAGTCCAGAATATGATGCAGGATGTCTTTGTTACTAATCTTCATACCAAAATCTGAAACCAAAATTTTGTGCTCAGATACCTCAAGTGTAATTAATCTTCATAACAAGACTTCATGTCCTGTTTTAAAATCAGGGAACTTGGAATACACTTGGTATTGTGGAGCAAACGTATGACTGGATGCTGAGCAAAGCAGAAAATTAAAATGCTGAAATGTAAATTCTCATTACTTTCCAGGGGTAAGATTTCAGTAAGATTACATGGATAGTCCATAGCTGTTTTCTGGCCACTCCTGTGACCTCACTGTACATTTCTATAAGACATTATATTAAATTTTATTGCCTTTGATACTGGGTTTTTTGTTGCCATCCATGATGCTTTTATGACTTAGGTAGGGCCACTTACTGCTGCAGGGCAAAAATCAGCCTATTAACATTTGTACTAAGTTGACTAATAGCAGACTAGAAACCAAATTCCCTTTGACATCAGGTCAGCCCAGCTCTCCCCACTGAGATCTCCAATCTTGGCTACCAACCTCCGTCCACTAAAGTTTCAGGCCATTACAAAAACATTTCTTTTCTCTCCAGAGCTCAACGTTTTCAACAAGATCTCAGCAGAAGAGACTTTTTGTTTGCCTTACCTGCATCAGCTGCTGTGATCAGTAGCACGTACTGCTCCTTTGCCTCCCGGTCCAGGCTCCGGACCAAGCGCAGCTCCCCGCTGCCAGAGAGAGTAAAGGCTCCTTCTTCATTGCCAGCCACCAGCACATAAGTCAGCTTGCTGTTCAGGCCCTGGTCATCATCCCTTGCTACAACCTACAAAAGCAATGCAAACAGAAGAAATATCAAGAACTGATGATGTAAAACTTTATTGGAGTAGAGGAAATACTCTCTATTATAATAATACAAATTTTAGTGGATTGAACTAATCCAAATGCTGTAAGTACAAATTAATTGTAATTGTAAGAAATTGCTTAACAGAGTGATGATGGACTTAAAAACATAGTTTGAAAATATTAAACAGTTGATTGGTTATTTTTCTCAAGCATAAATACAGCAAAACTGTGTTGGGGCTCAGTGAAAACCACAGCTGGCCTGCTATAGGCTGAACTCCATATGAAACCAAGCACTGCACATCCTGCTGTCTGAATCCATTTAGTGTACTCTCAGTGTTTGGCACAGAGCCTCGCCCCATGTAGGCAATGATCAGATTGAGAGATTTGTTGCATAAAAGTCAAGAATGAGATGAGAGATAGACAAAGCTCTTAAAGTCCCAGCGGAGGTGGGAGGATAGGTAGGGAAAACATAAATAGACCTCCAATATGAACTTTTGGTAAAAAAAACCCACCCATAAAAACAAAAACAAGCCAACAATGACTTAAAGTTTGATTACAGTCAAGAGGCAACTTTTCAGTTGTCTTGCTCCTTTTTAATTTTGGAGGAAAGGCGTTGCACATTAATGCATTAATGTAGGCATGTTACTAATTGTTTGAGATACATTATTTATTGCTGAATGTACTCACCTGAAGAATAACTTTCGGGAGCGTCTCTAAATTCTCAGCAACGTTTACAGAGTAGGGAGAAAGTTCAAATGTGGGAATAAAATCATTGACATCCTTCAGAATAATACTGACTGTTGTGGTATCAGTCCTGGGGCTGCTCCCACGGTCGGCTGACTGAACAGTCAATGAATAGGAGGGCTTCTTCTCTCTATCCAAAGGCTTGGCAACTGTTATCACCCCTGTCACAGAATCGATCCGAAACTCATTATTGGCGTCTCCAGTCATGATGGCATAGCGGACCTGCCCGTTTGTCCCTTCATCTCCATCTGTAGCAAACACCTGGATTAAATCCGTTCCTGTCAAAGTATTTTCTGCCACTTCTACTTTATAAAGCTTCTGGGCAAACAGTGGGTTATTGTCATTAATGTCCAGGACTATGACTACCACATCCATAGACGAAGAAAGGGATGGCTGGCCCTTGTCTGTGGCTACCACAGTCAAGGTGTAGTTGGACACTGCTTCTCTGTCAAGCTCCCCAGTCAACGTCACTTCACCATCAATAGTGCCAATGCTGAATTTGTTTCCCAGAGGCCGGAGCAGACTGTATTCGATGTAGCTGTTGGGACCACTGTCGGGATCAGTTGCCTGTGCTTTGAACACAACTGTATCTATCGGCGTGTTTTCTGGGACGTAGGTCAGCTTTGGGGAGATAAAGGTTGGAGGGCTGTCATTCACATCCAGCAGAATAATTGAAACTTGGGCTGTGCTTGTGTACCTGGAGGCTGGGACAGCGGCCATGTCGTGGACTTGCACGACGAGGCTGTAGAAAGACTGGCTTTCCCGATCCAAAGGCTGCCTGATGCTCAGCACCCCGCTGTTGTCGATGCCAAATTGCCCCGTGCTGTCCCCAGACATGATGCTGAAGGACAGCTGAGAGTTGAAGCCTGGTTGGGTAAGGAGAAAAAAGATAACATGATTTTCATCCCACTGACCTAGATATGAATGTTTCTGGCCTAGTCCATAGGAAAATTATCCTCATTTTCCTATGGAAATGAGGACTGTAGGTCTGTGTTGTCTGTGCAGCCTCCACATCATCATTTTTGAATCTATATGCTAATTTCAGCCAAGTTCCACAATGGAGCAGAAGCCTTTGACATTATTACTTTCTGACAAAAGTTTAAAAGAGAATGAGAGAGAGAGAAAGATTAGGAAGGATGTTAATTGGAGAAGCCACAGATGGAATGGCCAGCAAGGTTCACCTCTGCATTTCATTCAGTAGGAGCTGCATGGTGGCACCATGTGTTGTTTTTTCTCCATCTTCAGTGCTTAGGGATAAAGGGTTTGAAGGGTTTTCCCTCAGAAATCAAGACTCAGTAGTTCTGTTTCTCATTGAACATCTGTTTTCCTCCATTCCCCTCAGTTCAACTATGCAACATTTTTATTAATATAATTATTTCATGGATTCTTTCACTCAATTAAAAAAAGCCACAATCAGAAACTCCCAAGCCTAGCTAGAGTAAGCCAAGAGTGAATACTAGGGAAAGGTATGCTTTCCATATATGGCATGGTATTTGAAAATATCAGATGAACAGCCCCCATCTCATGATCGAAACATAAGTAGCAATTATGGTCAAGGGAGAGATTTATCATTCTGGTAAGGGAAACACATTCTGAATCCTGACAAGGCTGTGAAATACCCTTAAATACACCATTCAAGAAACAAATGTGTATTACCGCCTCAATTCCAGAGTTCACTCTAAACAACTGATTTTTGGGAATTTCTAATTGTGAAGTGAGTTTTCTCTCATCTCTCTATCTTACTCCAATTTTAACTTCAAAATTTTATTTTTCTTGTTTTGAGTATTTAAGACTGTGATTTAGGACTAGCAGATTAATGGACCATTAGCTACTAATTTACCCCTCAAACTTGCTTTTTCATGCAAAGACTTAAGTAACTGATTGCTGTGAATTTTGTCATTTTTACTCAGAAGGTCTTTTCTCTCCAACTGAATTGCTTTCATAATAAAATTATTCCTGCATTAGATTTATTAATCTCTGCTGTTGATTATGCTCAGATTGGGAAACCTAGTCTTACTTGTCTTTCGCCTGGTGGCTACTCTAATTGGCATTTTTTCCTCTCCTCTTGTAGGAACTTAATTATAAAATGAATAGAACCAAACATGAAAGACAAAATATTTGAATGCAATTAAGGAAATTAAAACATTTATGTGCCAGATATTAATGTTTCTCCATTGCTTTGATCAAGTGAAGGACAGTGAAAGTTTAATGTAGTCTTTGTTCAGTTGCATTTTCAAATGACTAATTATACGGATGGAAGTCCTGATTTCAGTAAAGTACTTTCTGGCAATTTTATCAATGTTTGAAGACCAGTAGGAGTTGGATCCTGCAGAAGAAAATTACTTTTAAAAATATTTTCCTTTTTTCCCCCCAGTGTTTCCTATGGTGTTTATTCCTCTAAATTTACTGTTTGCTTTTCTTTTTCTCATCTCCTTTAACCTTTTCATTCTTTTTCCTTTATTCTCATAGGTTTCCATGATGGTAATGCTTAAATAGAATCTAACTGTGAAGCAGAAGAGTTGTCTAAATATCAGTGGAGCCAGGACTGCCACTTAATGAACTATTCTTTTTTTTTAAGCACAGCATGCCAAGCTGGCATTGTGCACCTCATCCACCCTTCCTTCCAAGGTTTGGAGTTGGGCTTTTCTTAGGGAGAATGTAGGGATATCCTCTTTGCTAAATTTTGGGTTTATTTAATCTGAGGGTTAATCTGATAAAACTCTGAAAGGACAGACATGGAGCCACCAATTTCATGATAATTCTCTTTTAAAGGGTTTTGTTTGTATTTTTATTTATTTACTAGTGAGACTAAATAAAATTAAAAAATCCTACTTCCTCCCTGCTATTCTATAAATACCTGTAGAGTCTGGCTAGGAAATGACACCAGTTTTTACCTGGAAGAGTATCTTGCCATACTTTTTAACAAACAGATAAGTGTGTCTTTTCCTCTGAGATTTTTCCTGTTAATTCTGTGTGGAAAAAAAATAATATCTGAATGTCAAAAAAATGTGTTTAAGGTAACTGATTTCTTTATCGCTCTGTAAATATCCAAGAGCTGTAGCTGATATTTACTATGAATCTGTATGTGACATAATCCAAGCTGAGATAAACAGCTACTGTTTCCCAACGGGTGTGTTAAACAAGAAAACAAAAATTGGAGCCATTTCACTATCACCATGTTTCTGTCTTTTATCAGTGTTTATACTAAAACAACAGGCATATCTCATTATAAAACAATATCTTTTCAGAGCTCCTTCAAACTATGCGATCATGTAACATAAATAATAAACAAAACTGTATTTCTATTGAGTGCATTATCAGCAAGTCACATGGGGAAGAGGATAATACTAGCTATTTCTGTACTGTAGATAAATATAAGACAACAGAAGATAACAAGTTTGAGCTTGAAACAGAAACAATAGCTCATAACATTTGCTCAAGTTACAGTCCTATGGGAGAACTCAAACTGGCACGCTCTTGGAACGATATTTCTGCCCTATTAATTTTAAATTCAGCCTGTTAGAAAAGTGTGCCAAAAAATATAAAAGACAAGATATCTATTACATTTTTCCTCAAATACTCATTTGCCTCCTTGAAAACTGAGTGTATGATAAATGTAAAATGATATGTCAGTGCTATGATACAGTTCCCATCCACTGCACACAGATGGAAACTAATGTATTAGGTGCAAGAGAAAAGGAAAACAGACTCATAAAGGTAAAGTGAAATTAACTTCCAAAAGGATTTGAAACCAAGTATCGTACTTCCAATGGGGAAATAAGGAATCAAAGAGAAGGTAGGCATAAACTCATTTATCTACAAGCCTGGTATGCATGATGCAAGCACAAGTTCCTCCTCCAACTTACTATTAGTTTATATAAAATAAAAGGGTGGTGAAGGAGAGATTCATGCAAGAATAGCCAGTATCACCATGTTATAATTTCTGACTTCTTGGCTTATCTTATGGAATCTCTTCTCGCTCACTTCCTCAGTTTGATCTCAAAATCAGTTGCACAATTTTTACTATGGAAAGTTCTATCCATCAGCACAAAATTTACCTCCCCACAAAAATGTTTGAGTTCAGCAACTCAGCATTTCCTGAGGAAAAACTGTTTTACTGTATAATCTTGATTGGCTTGGTGGTTTTACGTGCACAAATTCCTTGAAGCATGTAGGTGCTTTGTGCTTGAAGCACATTTCAGTGTGAGACACTTCCATAGGCTTTGCTGAGCCCCTGTCAATTTGAGAGGAGCCAAGGTTGCTCAACATGTCACAAAAATAACCTTCACCTGTAAAGCCACTATGAGTGTTATGAATAGTTTTGTATTAAGTCACACTGACTAATGTCACTTCAGAAAATGCAGTCCTCTATGGAATGATGTTTATGGTTGTATTCTACAATTATTCTTTCTTGGGCACAAACTATATGGCAAACTTTAAAGATTGTACTGTTTACACTCCAACACATTAACACCCTGTGGATGCCATAAATAATCCCAAAATTATATCTTATTTTAATGAGAAATTTTCCCATAATCTCTTTTAATTAGATTTTTAACCTCCACTATCAACACCCTGTTGATGACAATTCTCTTCACAATACACTTAAAATTTACAGTGCATTTAAGATGACTGCAGATGACAGCTCAAATTGCCGGAATCTTATTTAGAATACATTATAAACTTTCAGGAAAAGAGTCTGCAGGAAAACTTAGGTCTAATTTAAATGTGCCACCTAAGCACCTCAGGTGATGAAATCTCAGGAAGAAATCACCCATTTAAACCTAATATAAAATACGAGAAAAATAACTTCTCTATATACAGTAAGCTGCGAATTTAAGCATATGACAGGAACTTCAAGGTAATTTTCCCTTTCTAGTAAGTCTTCTCACGCGTTTATCGCTGGAGACACAGAACATGAGGAAACTCGTACCATCATCTGCATCCGTGACGCTGAAGTTGAAAATAGCGGATCCTGGAGACAGGTTCTCCATCAAGGATGTGCTGTAGGAGGTCATGCTGAACACTGGCGGGTTATCGTTGATGTCCAGGATATTGAAGTACACTCGGATGGTCGTAAACTGGCCTCCCCCGTCTTCTGCACGGATGGTGAGGATGTAATACCGCTGTGCTTCATAGTCCAGCACACGAGTCAGGTTGAAGACCCCAGTGACAGGATTCAGGAAGAAGACACCCTCTTCATCATCCTCACTTACGGTGTACGTGATCTCCCCGTTGACTCCAGAGTCGTCGTCAGTGGCTAAAATGGCTGCCACTAAGGAACCTGGATGGCATGACAGGATAGCACTGTCAGGCACTCGGAAAACGCAGCTCAACAGGGTGGTCACAGCCAGCTCACCACCAAGCACCTCTGCAGCAGAAGAAGTGTCTTCTACTAGCCTCAATATTGTATGACTAACTATTACAAAAGGTTTTTCAAAGCTGAAAGGAGATTAGCTCAGCTGGTTAAAACTTGGGGCTAATAATGCCAAGGTCATGTGTTCAAGACCCTGGTATGGGCGTAACTTAAGAGTTGGACTTGATGATCCTTGTAGGTCCCTTCTAACTCAGACTATTCTATGATTCTGTATATCACATTCTTCCTTTAAAGTGTTACTAACAAATCCAAAGAAATCAACAGGAATGTTTGTTTTTGTCTTTAAAAGGGCACATATCCAGACTGGACATAAAATGGGGCAAAAATACCTTTTCACCTGCTGGGTATTGTCTTTCTAGGGCTCAAAGGACTCTCCCGCAGAAAGTAAAAAGCTCTGGAACCTTCTAGATATTTCTCTCTAAATGCAGAAACCAAAATATGAGTACATACCACATATCCTAGCTCTACTTTTTGAAACTGTGCCTTTGCAGGGTAACTGCGGTTAGAAAACTAGAAACTTTATAGGGGTCCATTCTTCGCTGTTTTCTGAAATTCAACTCCTTGTGAATTTGTGCCATTGTTTTCATTTCTGCATAGCTGCCCTCGCACAACTGACCTATCTGACTAAAGTTTGGAAGTCAAGTGTCACTTTTTAGTATTTCAAACACTAATTATAATTAAGATCAGCTCATTTCCAGGAAAATAGATCATTTAATTTCTTTTCCATGGAACCAGACGATTTATGTGCACTACAGCACAGTTAACTACTTTTGAGCAACATGATAATGAAAACTCCTTACATCACTAGAACAAAGAATAGTGCTACAACACCCTTTAATCTACCTGGACGTGTTGGTATATTTTACACCCACTTGATTACCTCATTCTTTAACACTTCTTTAACTTCAAGGGGAACAGGGATTACTCTCTGGGATAGAAAGTGAATGCTTGAAAGGGAAACCTCATGGCCCTTCCCCACTGGGTGAGCCTGTCAGCTGCTCTGGAATACTGGAGACCATAAATGATTAATGAGAGAAATCTCATCTTAATGTGTAGGGAATGAGGCTTGCACTTTCTAGGGTTATTCCTGCTAAAACAGACTGAGCCTCGAGAGTCTGAGTGACAAGAGAAAAAAGCACAGCTAGGGATCAGCAACCAAAGCAACGTGTGCTACACAGCACCTCAATTACTTCCAAATCAGACTCCTGAGGCACAGCTGATTGCACTGTTATCTTTTAAGGCAAAACACCATCGATTTTTGGGACAGGGACTGTGGGACAGAGTGCAAAAGTTGAAGGTGTGGGAGTAATCTTGGTTGTTCCAAACTGAGACTCTCACGCTTACAAGGGAAAGCCCTAAAAAGAGCTTGAAAGCTATCACCGTGTAATTTGCATCTCTTTTGTTTATTCATGTTTTAGAATAAGCTTCTAAGATGCTGTAGTTACTAACACTGGCAGATAATGCTTTTGTGTTAGCAGTCTGTATAAAATCTTGGCAATATAAATAAAATAGTTCTGTTGAAAGTAATATTCATTTCTCATCTGGAGGCATGTAATAGAGCACGGCTTTTTAAAACATTTTTTTATCTAAATGTTTTCTAGCTCACAACCCAATTTTTAAGCATCAAAACACTCTTGCCTATGAAACAATCTTTAAAAAGGGAGAAAACAACAACTTAACAGGTCAGTGATCATATTTCCATTTCCTATTTACCTGGAGTGGCATCTTCTGGGATGTCAAAAGAATACACTGGCTTGGAGAATTTGGGAATGTGGTCATTAACGTCGCTGACAGTGATGTTTATTCTCATGTCTGAGGACTGCAGGCCGTCATCAGCACGAACGAGCAAGGAATACTTGGAGCGGCGCTCCCGGTCCAGGCGCTTGGTGGCTATCAGCTCCCCTGACTCGGGGTCAATGTGGAAGCTGTCATCCGCACCGCTGATAATAGTGTATGTCACCAGGGCATTGGCTCCCTAAGGAAAAACAGAAGTGGTCAAATCAAGTTATTGCGCCCAGAAAACCACATCATAACTTTCGGTAAGACAAGAATCGTTCCAGTAACTGCACTTGGCGAATATTTTTCAGAACAGTTGCCTTTAATAAACAGCCTTCCTGCCCAGTCCCACAGTAAAGACACATATGCTCACACTTTTTCTTTATGTCATATGAGATGATGAGATTACCCAGACACTTTTGCTCCACTGTTCAAAAAGGGATTGCATCCAGTCAGCACCACAAAGCTCTGATACCTGTTTTAATTTCAAGCCAGCATTACCAAGCAGTGTACTATCTCAACAAGGATCAATGTTTATTTTTGCTTTATGTTCAAACGTTAAATTAAATCCCTGGCAGTGGAATCAGCTCTGCCTTTCTTGCTGTCTGGAGGTGGGATGGAGGGAGCAGGAGAGGGAGGGATGGAAGGAGAGAGGACCTGGGGCAGCCACGTGGCAGCTCCCCCAGCCAGCATATACAGCAAGAGCCACAGCTCCTGGTCAGGAGAAACTCATGAGAGCTGTGCTTGCAACAGCCACTGGAAGGCCATTTTGTGCATGCAAATAAATACATTCACCCCCATAAATAAAATGCCTAAGGTGACACATCATGTGTCATTAAAATCACAGTTCTGGTCTCTTGGGATGTCCTGGGAGTCAAAAGCATTTGCTTTTGGGTCAAAAAATCTCATTTGCCCTTGGAAAACAAAGGATTCATGTGGACTTTGAGCATTTTGGTAAAAAGGAAAATTAAGCAAAAGTAATGTTTTGTAGAAAAACGTCACGTCCTTTTTCCAATACAGGCTTAAGGGCTCTAAAGGTAACATGGGATACAGGTACCTATACCCTGCATGCTGAGGACACCTGGCAATGAGTTTTGGTGGGTGAGCAGATATTTACCATGCCTTCCTCTGTTGCCAGGTCAGAGCTCAGGTTTCACAGCTGAAACCTGCTGCTGGCATGAAAGTGGCACTTCTGAGGTGAACAACAGATCAAAGAGATCAGGGAGAAAGAAATTCCATATCTGTTCCAAACACTCTTGCCTAAAAAAGCAAATTAACAGAGATAAACACTGTTCGCATTTGTGAGAGGAGAGACGCGTGTTAAGTTACCTGACCTTACCAGATTGCCTCATGCCAAACTCACTCTCTGGGGTGTTGTTTCAGAGTCAGACCGAGCTAACTGATAGAATGAAATTTAGAAAGAAAACAGGCTTGTGCAGATGCCCAGCCCTGAAGACCTGCTTGCAGTGCTTCAGCTGCATGCTCAGGTGTACCCAGGGAATGTCACACGCTTTCCTCCAATTGTGCGGCTCAGCAAAAAAACCCAAAACATCTGATCAGAATTTCAGATTTCAGAGGTGACCGCATTCTTTACCCCTTGTTTGACCAGCCAGAGTTCTTCTAAGAGAGCGCAGCTAAAGCCACACCCACCTGTGGTACTGGTTTATACATGAGTTAGGTGAAAAGCAAAACAAAACACAGGTATGTAAAAAAACCATTAAAAAGCTATAGAGAAATTTCCTATCAACAACTGACTTTAAAAAGTTGCAAAGTGTTAGAAGCTGTTGGAATTGTTAAAGCCTTTGGTATCACTTAGCACATAGAGGATGTCTTTACATCTTTACTCGGATCTCTACAATGTCACTACAACAGAAAATTTGCTGCTCTCATACTACCATTATAAAATATTAATAAGAGGAGTACTTGTACACATCTCAGCCAGGTTCTGACATCTTTTGGTAGCTAAAACTTTGATTTTGAAAGCATCTGGGCACATAGAAAAGGCATCATGCCATTTTCTGAGCTGCACATGAGCTGCATGTGCAATGAAAGAAGCCAGAAAAATAAGATTTTGCAAGAATATGACATGAAAAACAAGGAGCATTCACTGTGCCCTCAGCTTTAGAGAGGGGGGGAAAGAAAAAGGTAAGTATCTTGATCCTAAACTGCACATAGCTAAGAAAACTTGAGCTCTTCGTGATGAGTTTGGTTACAAGTATTCTGGTAGGGAAATTGAAAATACTCCTTTTTATAAAATGATTGACCAGTTTCTCTCCAAAGTAACAAATTACCTTCCACTGGATGGAGTGCTTCAGAGTAACAGATTGGGTGCAGAATGCTTACAAAGAGGCTGGAATATAATATACTGCTAAAATCTTAGAGATGTTTTCTATACCACAACAGAGAGTGGTAGTTCAATATTTACTTCCTAAAATAAAGACAAACAGCTAGAATTTTTGTTACAGATGTGCGCCTTTCCAAAACCCTGGGTTTTGTCTGTATGTCAGCCTACTACCAGAAAACAAAGGGAAGAATAAAAAACTCATGATCACATTTGTAGCATTCCTGGGGGTGTTCCAGTGGTTCCCTCTGCAGTAGTAAGATTAAGTACACCAATTAACAATCACAGGAAGACTAACCAAGCAAACACAAAGAAGGCCAGAAATAAAATTCTCTTGATGAGGTCGAATTACCCTATTATTTGAATGCAAGAACTGCTCTTGTTGTCAATTGTAACCCTATATTTTAGTGACAACACAACTCCCATGCATGTTCATATTGACTTTTTAGACTTTTCCCCCGTGGAAAGAACCAGTTCAAGTGAACGAGAAGAATATGACTAACATTTTCATAACTTACTTTCTGAAATAAATGAATTCATCAATAGCATTGTAGTTTCTTAATAGCACCTTAGTTGCAGAGTCCTTACAGTACCGAATCTAAGAGGGCAATAATATTGATATTAAGTAGGTCTAATCAAAGGGAAGACAGGCAGTAATAAAAGATTTCTTGTTCTCCAAGGCTTGTCCCATATTAATTTTATTGCACACCTTGACACTGGGCTCAACTACTACATCTTGGCTTCAAAATTAGTTTAGACCTCAAGGTCTTAAACTGAATGTCAGCAACTCTTTATCACACAGTAGGCAGTCCAGCACCTTCACCGTGTCATTGTGTTTGGTGTGTGATGAGACTGGTAACAAGATCATCTAAATCCAAAATATGGGGTGTTTTTTTGGCATTACGAGAAGTTAGGAAAACATTAATTCATTATAAGCAAAACAGTGAGTAGCCTTCAAGTAACAAGAGCAGCTGTCTCACTTGCTTCTATGTTTTTGCCTCTGTGGCACTCCATGATACCGAACAAGAGTTTTGTGAATGATTGCTATGATTCCTAAGGCCAAGCTCACACAAAGGGATGAAGAAAACAGGTAAAAACATATTTCCAGTATTTTCTAGTACCAACATTTAAATATGAAACCCTGTTCCTACCTCATCAGCATCCATGGCTGTCAGCTGCAGTATTTTAGATCCATCTCCTATATTCTCTTCTACGGTCAGATCGAGCATGTCCGTGGGGAATACTGGTGGGTTGTCATTGATATCCTGAAGTGTTATTTCTACCTGTAAAAAGTAGGAACCAGAAAAAAGCTGCATAAGTGCTAAACGCTGATTGGACCTGAATGTTACAAATCACGTAATTCCGAAAGAAATCAGGTAAATTTTTCTTAATCACGTGAATTAACACATTTCCTAGTCACACCAACAACAGGAAAAGCCCCTCCGGATATTAAAATTCCACGTTGTTATAAAATACTCATAGGAAAGCCTCTAACATAAATAAAGTTAATTTGACTTGTTGATAGCAACTGATTTTAAATGGTCCTAGTCTAGTTTATATTGGAAAAGATCCACTGATAGACTGTCATTGTAATCCTCAAAGTCGGTCCCTGGAGTGTAGCTGCCAAGTGCTGGGGCAGGAGATCGTTCAACCATTAAATGCCGCCTGACATAAAGATGAGGTGGTGTAAAATTCTCTCTGAAATGTTTATATATTGGCAACTCTCCGTTCTGAGAGAGGAAAAAACACCCTTGCACTTAATATATTTTATAAAAAATAATCTGTTTCCCTCTCTCTCTCAAAGCTCTCCCCTAATTGCAAACATAAACGTTACTTTAGAAGCACCCACAAGCATCTACTCTCCTTGCCTATCCACAGCTCAACAAATGTCCTTTTCATATGCCATATTTGTATGCTTTTCCAAGTAATAATGATAGTTCCTGAAGGGTTCTTGTGCGATCTTTATTCCCAGTTTTTCATAAGCAAGATTGCTGCCCTGCTGATGCTAATTCAAAAAGATGCAGAGCTACGTTTTCCCTTGTTGCTGGGTATGGAACGCAATATTCCAAAATAGAAAAAGAAGACAGAGCTGTTTTACATTTATCGTGGAAAAAAAAAAAGGCTTGGACCCAAAATACTGAACAGTCACCAAACTCCGAAGACTCACTAAGTAGAAAAGGGAGTCTCTCACCAAGGAACAGAGAAAGGTAAAGAGGGCTGTCGCACAGGAAGGGAAGCAAAGGAATGGATCTTTGAGAAGATACTCAGATTGACAGAAAAGTATTACTAACACTACAGTCCCTGCCTTGCCATTATTCACAAGTGTTCTCCCTGCATGTAGTTGAAAATGTACGGGTTGGTCTGCTCTGGAGAAAACCAACACAGACACTTCTGGTGATCTGAAGTCTATGATTTCTACTATTTCTAGTCTCCTGTTGCAACATTTTCTTTTCTGCTCTGTTTTCATACAGACCACCAACTGCCAAGCCATTCTAGTTTGATCACCAGCATGCTCCTAAAGACATGCACTTTCAGTAAGAGTCTTGGTTGTTCCTGCAGAACAGCGGAGTCACCTGGGCTCACTCGTTGCGTCTTTCCCAGAGCACTCAGCGGCTGCATCCCAAGGCAGTGGTCATCTGTGATCTTCCTGAGACCACATGCTCCATCTTTCAGTCCTCCCAAGGGCAACTGTTTCAGAAAGCCAGAGCTAAACTTTGTGACAGATTATTTGGTGTGTTTAGCTATTGCCCTTCATCAGATACCAAAAATCTAAATGATTGTAGATGTGTAAATACTCAGAGGGTAGATTTAATCCTAACACATCAGTCTCTTCTGCCTCAGTGTGTTTCTAAGGCAGAGAAGGCTGCAAGGAGCTCAGCTGTTTCCTTGATAAGCATTTTTGCTCCAACATTTCTTCAGAGGGTGGAGAGTCCTAGACCACTGAGAACACATTTTGGCTATACTGGTTTGTTGCCAGTATACACACCACACAAGGAGAAACCCTCCACCTGGGGATCTAAGCCACCCCACAGTCACCTGAAGTAAGGGAGCTTTTTTCTTTTAAATTTTTTTTTCAGTTTGTATTTGGTATTTATGCCTACAGTTGGCTACTATTACTGTCAACCCCTCAGAACTTTTCCACAGCATTAAAAAGAACTGCAATGTCTTTCTAAACTGATGAATTATTACATTAATATTAATATCATAGCCATATGTGCTGGAAGTGGGGACAAAATGGTCTTCTACAGAAGGTCATTATTTATTAATCCCATATTTACCCCCTTTGATCATTCACAAATAGTAGACGAAACTCTTCACAGCCTGAGGCAGATCAACTCAGAAGGTTTTATCATCAAATTTAAAGGAATGCTGACCAGAGCATCACAAGCAATGACTGACAACTAACTAACCACAGACAAACTTTCAGGGAAAAACCAGCCTAGGTTGGTTTTCAAGGGGACTGAAGCATTTGGGTGACAATTAATCACAGAAACAGCAGAGACGTAGTAGAAATGACAGACGAAAGATTTTGCCAGCTATCCTTGCCAAAAGGGTCCTGCCCCATGAACTGGCACAGCAAACTCTTCCTGCTTTCCTGCTCAAAATACAGCATTTCCCCAGATAGGGTTTCAAGGTAAAGCAGCTGCACAGCCCTGTAATTTATTTATTCATACCATACATGTCATTCACAGCTAATGCTTCAGCTGCGGGTGACATTTCACCACCAGAGCCCATTTTCATGATGAGAGATTACGCTCTGTACAACTAATATGAAAAATATACGACAACTTCTGGGGGGTTTGGGATAGGAGCTGTGAATTGCCTACAGCTTGCATAATATAGAACAGTGAGAATCCAAGGATACAGATGGCTAAGGGTTGTGGGACAAATAAATTAATTATAAAGTCACATTCTGGAGAACTGAAAAAAAAGGAGGAGAAGAATAGAGGTAATTTTATTCTGAAAAAAACAACTCACAAGTAAACAAAGTTGTATTTTATACTGAAGATTTGCTTTACATGGTGGAAAAATATGAAATTGTCCAATAAGGAAGAGATATTTTTAGAAAAGAGCATTAATACCACGATTTGCTGGCTTAGATAATGTGTATTGCTTTATAACTCACCATTGGCTAAGTCTAATTAGGATCTGTGTTTAAAGCTATTTTTTTTTTAACTTCTACCATAATTTACTACTTCGGCTTACACACAGTACTGCAAAACTAAGGAATAAGATCCTTGGATGCACCCATTTGAAGAAATTTCACTAAAGTAATCACAGACTCACAGAATGGTTTAGGTTGGAAGGGACTTTAAAGATCATCTAGTTCCTTGCCATGAGCAGGGACACTTCCTCCTAGACCAGGTTGCTCAGGGCCCCATCTAACCTGGTCTAATACATCTGTGAGGAAAATTTGAGAAAAATCTTCTTTTCCCCAAAACAAAAGAGTCTGTTAAGTTTCATTTAATAAGGTACACATCCTGAATGAGATTGGATGCAAACTGAATGTCCAGTCTTGTATTCAGGAGTTCAGACATTAACTTCACTTTGAAATTATTTCAGAAGTTCCAACCCCAAGCAGAAGCCCGCCCACAGGAGAAACAACCACAAGGTCTTTCACTGCCAAAGGGCACTGGAAGATCGCAGCATATCTTATCACATCTTTACTGGGGAAGAAAAAAAGTAGCCCACAAAGCTTTAATCAAAGATCCAAATTAAATCTTTTCTCAACCAACTGTGCCAATCTTTCTAATCCTATATTACATTTGCATAAAGATACCAGTATGTGTCACTTGGATTTCTGAAATACATGTTTTGATTAATATCATTTGCTATCAATTAAAAATTAACTGCAATTCTGCCTCAGACTTAATGAAGGCAAAACTTAACGATGGCAGTGTTACCTGTTTGTGCCCCAGGAACCATATTCAAACGGGTCTACTGACCATGTGCTGTGCTCTCAGCTTGCACTGATGGCAAACCAGCAACCACAGCAAGTACAAGAAAAAGTATCTAAGAAACCAAGGGCCTCAAAACCTCAAAGACACCATAGGAAAAAAAGAAAAAAGGGAGCTGAAGGAAATTGTCCAAACTTTGGAAGGAAGGAACCACTACACACCAATGCCTGTAGAACTGTAGGAAGCAACATGCTCAGGCTATAAGGAAAGTGATAAACACCACCCCCTTCTCCAAATCTGTCTAATATGGGGAATGTTCTTGCCTGACCACAAACCTGTCAGTCAATGCAATTCTTGGATGCAAGCCAGCCACCTGAGCCACTCGCTTTGGACGACTCAAAGTCCTGCAAATATGGACAGTCTCTAAACAAAAACTTCCTCAACTTTCCATCTGATAAATCCTCGACTCCCATTTATATCAACAACACCTTTAATACAGGACCCAGAAGTTCTTACTGTCACCCAAAGGACTCAAATAAAATTAAATGAAATACAGCAGCAGCAAAGGTAGTGATGCTTGTTTGCACCTTTTCAGTTCTTTCTGCTGGTCCAGGCACGGATGTGTGCTTTGCTCTTCTGAATAGCCAGGAATTTCTGAAGAAGCCATGGGAACAGAAATCATTACAAACCCTTCTAAATCTGTTAAGATAGTGATGGAAAACTGATTAATAGAGTCAAATAATCACCTTGCTTTGTTTGTTTGATGGAAAATGAAAAAAATCAGAAAGTTTTATTCTATCCATGTGCACGTAAATCTTCAAAAAAGTACTCTACTCTTGTAAAAATTCTAGGACAGTGCTTTTCCTTCAAACACTTAATGTATCTAGAAGAAAGACTGAAAACTAAAGCTTTCCCTCACTGTTTATTATTCAGAAAAATACATGTTGTTATTCACTAAGCCTTGTAAAATAAACACAGTAATTTTACATATGCATTTCTATGAAAACTCTCTTTGAGTGGGTGTTTTGTTTGCTTGTGTACTTGTTTTAGGTTTGGTTCAAGCTATGTTAAACTAGGATGCAAAAACATAGACATACAAGAAACCACACAGACCAGCAATACAGAGTCAATCCCTGTGTATGAATCAAATTTCTCCTTCACAGGCTTAATAACCTCCTCACAATAATGCCATGCCACAGCCACTGTTACAGATGGCCAACCCATGCTGCAGCCTGTTGTCACAGACATTTTCAAAGCAAAGGAAGTATTAATTACCTTGATCTTGTTAAGATTCTTACTTGCTGCCCAAATTAGCCTCTTGTGGGTTTCTTTTCTCCATCGACAAATTCAGAACAGATTGAGGCAGGGCAGCACTCACCTCAAAAAGTTCTGCCTCAATTTAGTTTAAATGTAGATGTAAGAAAAATCGTTTTTTCCATACAGACAAGCCTCAGGTCTTAACACATATAAGGAATCACACCAAGACCCAGTTTTAAGGCATACAGACCTATTTAAGCATTAAAAGCATAGAACTGAACACAAGTAGTCACTGGGAAACTCACTGTTGTTTCAAACTGTTACTTTTACTTTGAAGAAAGTAGAAAATACTCTCTTTGAATTAACTGATGACACGAGAGTCTGTGTGAAAGACGCTTTTATCTCATCACAAAGAGTGATGCTGCAGTGTAAAGTATTTGATAGCTTCATACTTTGTACATGGTTCTGAAAAGAATTTATTCTGTGTAAATAAGGAGACATTATACTATAGTGGAAAGCAAGAAAAAAGTATTTTTTGAGTTAACTGATGAGCTTGTATTTGATTAAAGTATTCCTAAACTTACTCAAAATAATTTGTTGAATTAAGACAGAGTTTCTAAAAAAACTCAGTTTCATTTCTACAAGCAAAAGCATCATTCACTTCAAAAATACTAGTAACCCAGACAATTATTACTGAACAGGCTAGACAAATTCCATGCTCAACATAAAAAGCTTAAAATGAGAGTTTTATTCTGGAACAAGAAATTATTTTAGTGACCAAAGTTATTTGGTTTATGAGCTACCAAAGTATGTAAAATAAAACATCATGCTGGAAGGCAATGTGCCAAATTCTATCCAACAGTAACACCTTCTATAAACCAATGGGCTCATTTGGCCAGAACCTATCCTCCTGCTTTATTACAGTTATTAACATTTAATTTCCTTATATTTCAAGGTGAGGAGGGCTTACAGACAAAATACTTTTCTGAAGTTCTTCCATCTATCAAATGAAAATAAAAGGGGAAAAAAGATGACACAGGAAACATGAATGAGCTCATGTGGCAGCAGCAAGTTTCGTGGGAGTCCCAAAACTACAGCAGTAATTCTTGCTTGGAGCCACCCTATCCATGGTACACATTCAATCTGAGATCTATAGATAGAACACAACCTAAGAAGAAAGGAACTCCCAGATGTCTCATGTCTTTGATATTTCTTCAAACACTATTTGATTAAAGATCAAACAGAGTAGAAAGGCAACAGCTTCTCTTCCAATTTTTATACGTTGTTGAGTCATCCTTCTTGCCTTTGCTTGCTGCCATGATGTTCACTGCCTCTCTCAAGAGATACTAGCTAATAATCTACAGGCAGCATTGGCACACATCACCCCAAAGACTTTTGGATGTTTAAGTCATTCTATGATCCTTCATCTTAAAAAAATTAAGGAGCTTTTCCCTCTTTGCTGGAGACTGCGGCTTTGCATTATCAATTTTAACAAAATAAAAAGATTTTATTTCCCCTTCCTTCTATGAATATTCTAAACAATATCATTCATGATGATAAAAGGAAAGAATTCCACTATGAATTTATCCCATCCACGTAACTGAAGAACCAACACTAGACACTTTTCTCCTGCCTCCATCATTTCAGCCTTTTTCTTCATCCAGCAAACAATGCTTTACTAATCCTGAAAACCACATATCCATGTGTAGATTCTTTTTTTTTGTTGATGTGAGTAATCACGCTGGCTGCTCGTATCAGTGGAGTTATGGTTATATTAAGTGCTTGAGGACCAGAGCTTCCTCCAAACAGTAAAGGCAAGGGAACAGAAAGACGAAGCATCAGAGCACAATGCTTTTCTGGAAATGCATTTTCAGGAAGAAAAGAAGAAAAATCTTCTTTAAAAGAAGTAAATTTATATACATATATATATGCACATCCCTAGAAAAAAAATCCTAATAAAATTTCTAATAATGATAAAACCCCATAGGCTCTCTTGAACCAGTTTCCCACCTGGCTGTAAAATACTGGAAAACAGTAAGTGTGAGGGTAAAAAAGAAACATTATATTTTAAAATTACTTGAGTACCCAATAATAGCAGAGTTCAGGAAGGTGAAAAACCTGAATTACAGATCATGCACATTTACAATTTCCACAACAAGATGGAAAGCCCATTTATAAAGAAAATATCCTGGGACAAGGCAATAGCTTTTGCTTAGACTGAGGCTGAATGAGGCATCTGAATATCCCATTTTCCAGGAGGCAAACAATCCCAGCACACTCTAGCACAATAAAAATCACATTAGTCTATTGTGCTGCAGGCCAGAAATCGTGTTAAATAGAAATATAAAGTTGTTAAGAATCCCTCTATTAACAGGGGGAAGATTGCAGCTGGAGAGAAAATGTGGGGAAGAAAAAAAATAAAAAGGCACTACTTGGAGAAAAAGAAGCCAAGTTTGAACATCTAATGGCAACAGCAGTCACCTGAAATTGGAATTTTGAGGTAACACCTTTGGAAAAAATCAGTGTAGTGAATACAATCCAAAATCCTTCTAGTATGTTTCAGGCAAAGTCCCTTATTTTAGGTGACAATAACAGTCCCTTAGGCAGTAGACAGATGTGTCAGCACTCGGACCCTGGACACTGAGGATCTCTACATGCAAGGAAAACAAGGAACAAGACTTAATTTCCATGACTGAGTTCCAGAGTACCTTAATGAAAGACAGGACGTGAAAGGTGTCCTGGGCTACACCACTGCCCACTGCAGTCACCCCAAGGCAAATAAAATACTGACCCAATTCAAGACAACAGTCTGAGCCTATTTAAAATAGGGATTACAGGAATACTTCCTTTTCCCTCAAAGGATTAGGAATTACTACTGATCATCAGCTTTGAAACTGTTTGGAAACTTAAGGCTCAACGCATTTTGGAAACATGTTTCACCTTCTCTATTAAACAAACATGCATGGCATCTTATAAATCTTATTATGATTAATATGATTTATATGTAATGCTGGAATTTCCCAGCTAACTTTAATCTGTGGGCTCCAACTCCATGTAATTTTACTGCAGTTAATATCATATTGCAAAGCTTTAGCAAGGTGATTTGATGTTTTGTGACCAAGTCACTTTTATAAAGCTTCAATATAAAAAGCTAGAAGATCAGAGTGCTTTCAAAAATTCAGTGATTTAACTGACACTATAAGACAAATCATGGAATCATAGAACAGTTTGAGTTAGAAGGGACCTTTAAAGACCATCTAGTCCAGTCCCTCTGCAATGAGCAGGGACATCTTCACCTACAATAGGTTGCTCCATCCGACCTGACCTTGAACATTCCAACGAGCGAGACATCCACCACTTCCCTGGGTCTATCCAGTCTAAATCAGGTGTTAATCTGCTTTCACCATCATTTAAAATTACAAATTAAAAAGAAGCTACTTTCTTCTGTTGTCTCTAACAAATACTGATGTTGGTGCTGCAAAGAAAAGGTGCTGTAATTTGTTTCTTTTTCTCTCCTTTTTTTCTCTCTGTTAAGGTGACCACTGGGAGTTGCACTGCCTGGAGTCTTGATTAAATGTTTCACTGCATCCAGAACACTTCATCACGCAGCATAGCCAAAATCTATTATGGCTTGCAAGTGACTCATGCTTCAGCTATGAGAAAACCATAATAAAGAGCACTTTACATAAAAATGCCCAAAAGGTTGGTAATTTAATCCTGATTTTAAGTAGGTATGTGAGGTCTCTGCCTCCAGCCTGCGGAGACAATAAGGCATTGTCTGGAAATGCCTTACCTACTGTGGTTACATCTAACTTTTCACCAAAGTCCAGATGAAAGACACTGAAAAGAAACATTCCTGTCCCAGCAGAAGGCCACTAGCCAGCACACGACACTGGTACTTCCCAAGCCAGAAGGGTTAAAAAAGTTTTTCTCAAGGCAAAGCAAGCCATGCTGTCATTCCTGCACTTCCTAAAATCAGTATTTTTAAAGTCATTTCAGTGCTACATCATATTCTGTTCCCTCAAAAGAGGCATAGCCTCACATGGAACAGAGGGAATTAAAACTGGGTTAAGTGCTACCTTGGCTAATTTAAGACAGCAACAGCACGGTGACTTTAAAACACACATCAAAACATAGAGAATCATATACATGGAAATCAAATATAATCCAGCTTCACAACAAATGAGAGATAAATACCAAACAGGTACACGGGATAAGAATGATAAGAAATGCCACAAGTAGTCATGTTTTTTTCCCCTCTTCACCACTAAAACTATAATGAAATACTGCTTATTTTGTCAGCACTGGTAAATGAAGAACATGTCCATATTTATACAGTTTAAAAAAAGAGACTGATTGCGTGAATAAGTTATTTTGAACCCCATTTCAACAGGACCAGGTAACATACAAGGGCCTCTCCCAGGTCTGCCCAGACAGAAAGTGCAGTTCAGTGGGACCAAGGCAGAGGTGGGCTGGCACTAAGGACCACGAGCTGCCCAAAATACACGTTGCATCCACGTGCCCACACGTATGTGTCGCATGTGTGACAAGGGCCAGTTGCTGTGGCACCCCACGGGGTCAGAGCAGGCACAGACCTGGCAGAGCTGCTGCATGCACATCTCCTGTCCCACCTAGTTACAAACTATTCCAAATACCTGCCAAACCAACACAAACACTTGGCAAATCCTGGCTAGTGAGAGGTTGTGGGGTTTTTTTTAATACTCAAAACATTATACATTTGGGAACCATTTAGTTTATAACTTTGCATTTAATTAAATGAGGTCTACTGCCATGTAATAAGAAATGGATTGAATTGGTAAGAACATTTTAGTCCATGCCAAAAAAAAAAAAAAAGAAAAAAGAAAAAAAGGATAAAGTCAGAAAATGTGAGCATTAGCAGTTCAAGAATGGGAATATCACACCTCTAAATTAAATAAATCACCTAATTAAACATACAGGTGTGATACTTAAGACACACACAGTCATCAGGACAGTGGGATGAATCCACTCTATCACTGAAGGCTGCCCAAACAGCAGAAGAAAAGCTCTTCACCCAGAGCCATGGTAGAAAAAGCATTGCTACAGATACTTAAAGCACAGATTGTTCTCTGAGTGTGGAAAGGAAATAAATCTATAGGGCTGAATACCGACCGATGTTTTGCAGTGTTACCAGGGTTTTACAAATGGCGTCTTTCTGAGAAGAAACTCTGTATCAATCTAAATAGATTGCAGCCAATAAACCCCCACAAGGCCAAAGGGTTACTTTCAAGTTTCACATTTAGAAGAACCGGGGCACTTTATAGAAATGTCTAAAGGTTTTTGTACAAAAGGCTCCTATCAGGAACTGGGGGGGGGCTAGAAATTCCAAGTATTTCTGCATCATCCTCACCATATTTCTCATTTGCAGACTGCAGGATTATCCAGCAGCTTCACATCTGCTCCTGCATCATCGGGAAGGGCCCCTTCCCATCCCTGTGGCCACTTCTTTATGTGGCCACAGAAGGACCTTTTCATGTGGCTGCCCTGAGCAGAGCGAGCTGACAACCAAGGCTACAGTGGCAGGGTCAAGAACTTTTCTACCATATGTCAATTTTTAGGCAGCTGTGTCTTCATGCAAATCTTGCCCCAGTTACCTTTTTGGTCCATCATGATTAAGCAACCTTTACTATAATTACCAAGGAAGTTCTTCTCAATAATAGTAGACTGCTGTACTTGTGCATTATACTAAATCTACTTGGACAAAAAACAAAGTCCTACATGCCTCCAAAACCTGGGATTTCACCCAACAAGATTCAAATGGTCTATATTATCTCTTCTTGAAAAAACTGCTTTTTCTATGATGAAGTTTTTCAGTAAAGCCCTTTTTGAAGCTGAATAAAGAAAATCTTTACCAAACTGTGAAGATTCAAATTTATAGATAACTACAAACTTTGATCTACAGAAATATTCTGAATAGCTGAATAAAACCTTTTTTTTTTTTTTTTTTTGCCTGGAAATGTGGAAGGTGACTGAAAAACATTTTTTAAAATTCTTTATGTCAACCAATAATTTTAGTTTCCTCCATTTTTGAATTTTCTTACTCAGCCATTGGACTTCAGATTTGATACAGAAAATTTAAAAAATCAAGTACTAAAG
The DNA here is from genome assembly GCA_013399895.1 of Serilophus lunatus. Lineage (NCBI taxonomy): Eukaryota > Metazoa > Chordata > Aves > Passeriformes > Eurylaimidae > Serilophus > Serilophus lunatus. The sequence goes on from VXBA01005457.1 coordinate 186,059, forward strand.
GCTAATAAACAGGTATGTTTCAAACTTATTATTTCATCATATCTGTTAATCTCTACATGACCTTGTGCACTTTAGAAAAAACAAGTGAAAAACCCCAGGTATTCCCAGAAATAGCCAGAATAGCTGGAACAGAGTGCTCATGTGGGATTCTTACAGTCATCTACCTTAATAAAGAAAATGAAGTGTTTTATTTGAGCATAAATTCAGAGATTTGACTTTTATTAGTTCCTAAATATCCGCTACATCTTCTCTAAATGTACAACCTCCATCGAACTATGAAGTTAAGCTCTTTGGCCACTCCAGTCAATAATGAGAACATTTAATAGTTCAAATCCTACACTGACTTATTACACCTCTCTCCTCCAACACCCGTGATTTCACACCACAGGCAATCTCTCACAGACTTTAATGTGTTTAAAGAGAACATCTTAAGGAAAAGAGACTGTAGATATATGAATAGACGACTCACAGAGTAAACTTACTTAACAGTTTCTGTGATTAATTCCTTCCTGAAATGGTTGACTAATATGTTTTTTTGTCCTTCCAGCCTTAGTGCAGTACCCTTCTAGGCTGGCTGGGAGGAGAGGACATAGGTTAATGCCTGATGGTGCAGTTTACCCGGCAGCCCTGCTCTGGGACACTCCATGACTGACCAGGGGACACTTCACAGCACCTGCTCCCAAAGGGCTTTAGAAGAATGTGGTTTTATCATGAATAGTCCTAAGCAAGCCCTGATTACTGAGTCAGAAATATCACTAGCAGTTGACCATTACAATACAAGCACAGCTGTTAGGAGGCTACTTGGTCTACTCCAGACAGAGACTGACCAAACCAAAGCCTCCCTTCAATTAAGTAAAAACTAACTTTGAGCTTTGATACTCTTAGTAGACTTTAAAGGGAGAAAAAAGAGAAAGAAGAAATAGATATACTGGTATTTCTGCATATCTTAATTTCAGTGTGGCAGGAAGGAGATATACCACAAGAGAACGGTTCTCATGGTATTTCAAGCATAAGAGAAACCAAAGAACCTTTTCTTGCTTGGGTCCCTGTCTGATGTCCCGACTAAAGCTGCTCAGCATCCCTTGTATTATAGCACTTGGGTTTTTCAGCTATTATCCTGATCATGCCAAGTCTTTGATCCTTTGAAAGTTCACCACCACTGGTCATTACTACAAGTCTCTGGGTACTTAAAAACGTATGGGAAGAATCACAACAGAGCTGAGAATCACCAGTTCCCTTATGACGAACACAGGCAAAAAACCCCAAATCAGAATAAAAGTTCAAGTGTAACCATAAAAGATTCAGAAATTCTTCAGGGAGTTCAAGCACCCTTAAATACACAACTAAAAGATATAATTCTGTCTTTGGGAGATTGAACCTAAGCACAGTTTCTTTGTTTTTCCCTTGTTTTACTTCCTTTGTTTTGTGTCCTCAATAGGGTGTTTATGCTGTGACAAGCCATTTTTAAAAAACGTATGGTTTTTCTAAGGATCTTTTAGGATGTAACAGTATCAATCTTGCTGGTTTTAAGTGAATCAAGAAGTTCTGTGAACTGGATGTACAAACTGGCCCATGTGGAACAGATTAGAGGATGATCATTCATTGTATGCTCACAATTGAAGCATTTCAATATTTTTACAGACAATTGAGGAAAAAAGTATTCTGAGGACAAAATATGAATGCCTCACAGCTAAATGATTATATTGTATTACAGGGCAGGAAACCAGAAACAGAGGGTAGGCAAAATTTAATATAATAAAGCAAAGAAAGTCATATACTGACTCTTAGCAAGAAAATTACAGCATCAAACCTGGACCTTGTGTAGATGTCTATAAAACAATGATGAGGGGGTTTTCCCGGTTTTTTGTACCCTTTCCCTCATTACAACCACCTAAGATTCCTAAATCTCAGCCTGGTTTGATCACAGAGTATGACACAGCCTATTTTATTTCCTCAGCAAAACACAGAAGAATGCAAAACTTTTCTGTAAAAAAGGTATTTTCTGGAAGTGTAATAATCCTGAACACTTTCTGAGAGTCGTCAAGCAGTGGAAAGAAGGAAAACAAGGCAGGAAAATACTTCCGAATAATTAAAAAATGGCAACAGCTCGAAAGCCTTCACTAGCTCAGGGTGTTATGTTGTGACAACAACATAATTACCAACATAATTTCATAACGAACAGTTGGTGATAGGGCAACTGAGCATTATGTCTCAAAGACATCATGGTGTGCTTTACAGGGATTTGTTTCTCTTACAAGTAATTGCACAGGAAATAGAGATGTAGATGTTCTGTTTAAAAACATTCACACCTATCTACAAACATACTGTTTGAAAAACACAATTAGAGTTTGCGAGAAATTAGTAACAGCAATTTCTGCATTCATCAGTAGCTGCTTTCCACAAACTTCCAGCAGACGTTCTCAAACATGATTAAAGGCGTCTTTGTAGTAGCAAAACATCAGGGTATTTGTCTTCTAGGAAGAAAAAATAAGGGACAGAGATATAAGGTGATATGATTGGTACGGTACAGTTTATGGCAGATTTGGCTCCCAGCCTAAACCCTCATCATTCTTTAATATCACAGTCAGAATGGGATATTATCCAAAAGCTATATGGTCACTAATGTCAAAGGGAGGAAGGAAAACTCTCATAAGAAATCTCTTACTCTCAGCCACTCAAAGCCCCAAAAAGCATGTGTAGAATGAAGTCACTCCTTCAGAGATTTCTGTGACCAAACTACAGCACAGAAAAGCAGAAGCTGCTATTTACTTTTCCACACTCTCTGCTGTGTGCTGTTTGTTGGCATGTCATATTTTGTCACCAAAAAAAGATACTGTTTAAAATTATGAATTAGCAATTGTTAGTAAAGTTAAAACACCTTCCCCGTAACTATTAATGGTGCATTTTTTTCATTTCTAACATAGGCATCACCAGACAACACCCAACAGCTTTCTTCTTGAAGCCTAGTAAGTCACATGTGCTCTCTAACCAGGCCATGTGTGAGATGATATTCAAAATGCTGGAAGTATTTGCAATATGCTTCAGGGAGAAAGTTACAGGTTATGACTACAGTAATTCAGGTTAAAATAACAACAGTAAAAAGAAATGAAGGGGAAATTTTTGCAACAATGCTAATTGCTGACTGGATTCACATTCTGTTTTCAGTTACCCCAAAAGAAACTGTGAGAGACTCCAGGAAAGTTAATGCCTTTCTTTGTATGTATAACAGACTAATGTACTTGGCAAACACTGCTGAGTGAATTAAAATGAGCCTATGATACAGGCAAGTTAAAAGGGTTAATTGAAACCTCTTTGTGCAGAAATGCAAACCCCTAAAATCTGTCAAAATTAATGAGAAAGGCCATAAGAAACACTATGGTTCTCCTGTCTAGACTGCCAGAATCTGCCGTCTGCCTTGTATAAATGTCACAGAATATAACTTCTTTACTCACAGGGTGGTGAGGCACTGGCACAGGTTGCCCAGAGAAGTTGTGGAACCCCCACCCCTTAAAGTGTTCAAGGCCAGGTTGGATGGGCAACCTGGTCTAGTGGAAAGTATCCCTGCTCAAGGCAAAGGGTAGGAAGAAGATTATCTTTAAGGCTCCTTTCAACCTAAACCATTCTGTGATGGTACTCTTTCTGATTTTGTGCAATCATTTCAGATCATAGCAGACAGGAGGTTTCCAAAATGCTCTTCTGGCCAGTCCATGGCAGCTGGCACTGCACTTCAGATCCAGCTCTGCCATCCTGGTGTAAAAGGGGCAACAAAAGCATAGGGAATCCTTGTATTTATCTAGGTTTGACATCCATGTTATGCTTGGATGGGAGAGTGGCTCCAAATGGCCTCCTCATGCTGCTGGCTGAGCCACACATCTGCCTCTTCTCCCCACGCTCATTCTGTCCATGGAGCCCTCCTTGCAAACTAGGTATGACCCTGAGCTGGAGGGAAACAGGGAGAGCAAACCCCTTTTCATGTCCCTATGATCTGCCAACTTCAGACAGCAACACCTTTCATGTTGAGTAAGCAGTGAAGCCACAAATGAGGCCTTTGATAATTATACCCTATGTCACCTCTAAAGCTTTCCTCATCTTAGCCCTCAGAGAAAAACAAGCAAAATTTTTTAAAAATCCTACAAAGAAGAATCTTACAAAGCAGAATAAGCTTCTCAATATGACTTTTACAAGCCTAGACCCATGGCACAGTATACTGGGAAAAAAACAAGCAAAAGTGACCATCAATCTTGTCAGAGGAGACCAACTGCTCCAACTTCCCTTTGGGGTCTTCAAGCACCTTGGATATCCCTACACTCAGGAGATAGGAGCACCTGTTGGCACCTCTGGTAAATTCCAGGACCTAATGAACAGGGACCTAGTAACAGTAGAAACACAAATAGGACCCTCAAATCAATTTTACTGGCCTAAATTAGTTGGACACTAATGAAGACAGCCCCCCATAAAACACCACAGACATCAGAACAGCATTAGAAAGCAGTGTACAAACTACATTACCATCACTTTCTTTGCATAAAAGATCATCAAAAATATGCAAGTAGTTTCAAAATCATAGTTATTCAATGTATTTCAGCATGAGCTTGATGAACATTAAACTTTTAGAGCTTGGACAAAATGTAAGTTGTTTTTTAACAACTTTGTACTATGGAGGTTTAGGAAGTGTGCTGTAAACCATGATTTCCAGTATTTGTGGCTTTTTAATTTAACACACAGCTGCTAATAAAATCATCACAAAAAGTACATCAAATTCTGCACTAATTTTTATGCTATATAGTCATTAACCTCACTGGTATTTTCTAATTAAGCTTTCTGTACCATGCTTCTATTAGAGTAGCTTATCAAATTTCCTAATTTATTTCCTAATTACAAAGACAGCTCAGCTGCTCTGATTTTTGGGTACATTCATGTATGCATCTTATTAAGAGTTACTCCATTAACACCACAAATTTGATAATCAGTTTGACAAATAATAGCATCAGACTACATAGAAACAGAGCAGCACTTTATTTTTTTTTTCTTCTGAACTTGAGCTTATTTCCTGGTATTGAAATCATAATTAAATTATATCAAAAAATCCTGCTGCTGTAAATCCTATTGACTTCAGTAACGACACCAGAGTGGTCTATTATGTGAGTCATCTGCTACAAAACAGAAAACAGCAACAAAATACTGCCAAGTAAAAAGATTTATTTTACTCTTACCACATGCCCCTTCCAATTGTGTAACTCTGTACAATGGCTATGATACCATCTTGTTTCTCTAAAAATGTGACAAAAGAAAGGTGACTAACAATTTCAACTGACGTGTTTTTTTCCTGCAGGCCTTAAAAGCAGCTTATTTGTACAACTCAACGTACAACAGCAACGAAAGTTGTGTGTCTCATTTGGCATAGGGCCAGGTAATGCTTGCCAAGTCCCAAATGCTCCAGTAACCTAGATAACTTACACAGAGCTGATGCACAAGAGAAAAAAATTAGGTTATTGGTTCATTTATTACCAGATACAGCCTTACATTTCAATGGATACAGGGTTCTGCTTTAGAAGGAGCCAACCTCTCGGCAAACACTATTGGAAAACACACCTGCACTCACAGGGTACAGTCTAAAAACAAAATTAAAAAAAAATAAAAACAAGAACAGTACATCTGTGATTCTGTAATTATGGCATCTGCTCTTAAGCCTTCACATCTGCTTGTGTACAGCTGCTCACACTGTCAACAATAACCTTAAAATCATGAGCAGAGATCATCTCACAACTTCTTCGAGCCAAGCAAAATAGATATATATATAGATATGTATGTATTAAGTTCACATAGTGGGTATGAACACACTGATGGGACTAAGTTAATGATCCACTGCACAAAAGTTCAGTTGAAAAAAGGTGCGTGTGGGGCTTTATGTTTTCAAATACAAAAAGGTTTGTGTGAAACACAAGAGCTGCCTTCCAGGAATGTATTAGCAAAGAAAAAGTCTCAATTGGAGAGCTTCATCGTAAGTATTCATTATCTAGCAATGCTGTTTCACAGGCAAGGAACTAAATAGAAATGTTCTGTTAAACGTATTTTAGCAAAAAGTCCTCTCAAAACAAAAAGTTTATGGTCGGGACAAGCAAAGTGACACATTTTAAACCAAAGACAGCTGCCAGCATTACCTCTCCCTGATATTTTAGAAAGAAGGCTTCTGAAGGTATCCAATGAACACTTAGTTCAGCACAAACCTTGCCCAGCTCCAGGGAGATCTTAGTAGGAGTGAAGGATAACTGAGTAATTTCAGTGGGAATCTGAAATGGGACATACTTTCAAGCTGAAAGCTACTGAATACCCTCAAAGCCTACAAAAAGTCCCAGAAAGACGCTTCCAAACAACGTACAAAAAGCTACAAAAATACATATTAGAAAATAATTCACTATTTAATAGAGACAGCCTGTTTATTTCCTGCTGCCAGCACTGTGCAGAGCTGCATCCTGAGGGAACGGCTGCTCCCTCTCCCGGTGCCCACTGAGATTATTCCAGGCCTGGCAAACAAGAGCTTTTATCTCAATTTCAGTCTCAGCTCTGCAAATACATGACAACCAAGTGGAGGAGGTCTGAATATCCTCCTAGATGTGCACATTGTACCATCTGTATTTTCCTGTCCTAGTGAAGCAGTGGCAACACAAATATCTGGAGTGTAACTTCTACTTGCTAATATATCCCATTTGTTGGAAAGATCTCTTCCATTGCTTATAGCTACACAGTTAAAAACGGGTTAACATGACTATGGGTGTATTACTGTAACAGTATAAATTAAATCTGAATTATTTAGGAAGGGCCTAATACTACTTTCCTTGGCAGAGAATTCACCTATTTGCACACTGGACTGTGGGATTTTGCAGGGTCTGATGCTTAAGGAATTGAAAAGAACACATCACCTGAGTTATCATTCCTAACATCACCCACAGTTCAACCTCTCCTGTACTGGTGATGACCTGACCAAGTGATAGTGCCACAGAAGGTATGTTTTTCCAAAAGCCTGCCTATTTCCTTTTCTTAACCTTGCTGCTTTACTCCCCCTGCCATTAACACTCATGTCTCTCTCTGTATGTCAATAGACAGGTTCAAAAAGCATCTGTCTTTTAACAACTGAAAAATTAACTGTCTCCCATAGGCTTCCCCCATTGGCCTGATCCTCTACCTGCAATCTTCTCAAAATTTTTATTGCCCTTCAATATCCTCCCTGAGCCAGCAGGCAATGCTGTGGGTGATGCAGGATTACAGCTATGTGTAGTCAATATATGCTGATGTTTCACAAGTGACCTTCCAACACATGCTTCCGACAGGGGAATTATGAGCTGTTTAATATGTCCCTTCTGGAGAGCAGTTATGTCCCAGCATTGTTTCCATGTCCTGATGGATTAGTCCTGAAGGAGAAGTGAGGAAGGTAACGAGGAAAGACTACCTGTCATTTCCAAAGCCATCAGCAAGAGATTTTACATAGACTTTCTTCCTGGAGGAACACAAAAGGAGAGAGACAACACCTAGAGAATCCAGGAAAGATTCCATAGGCACCCAGACGATAAGGAGATGAAAATCAGCCAACTGTGTAAAATAGACCTAATTTCCTGCAGTGAGGGAGCAACAAACTGTTGCCACAGGGGAAAAGTCACAGATGTCATATCATTCTATTAGAGAGGGGTCTTCCCATCTGAGCACAAGCCAATAATGTGCCCCAGATGTAGGAAAAGCAAGCCGCATGCTAGGGCATAAAGCAGGAGTGCCATGCATATGGCATGGGAAATAAGCCTTCTGTTCTGCTCTTCATAGGCTCACCTTAGCTACAGCCCTTGGATCAAACTGCAGTGCAGAAGTCCAGTAATTGTGTGGTGTCAAGGGAAAATACACAGAAAAGAGAAGCAATGCTGACCACAGCCATTAAACATGACTCACAAATCGAATTATACTGAAAGAGATGAGACTCAATCGAGAAAAAGAAGACTGGGAGAAATGATAATGAAACAACCTTAAAACATGAAGAAAAAGAGAAAGTCTAATAACCAGGGACTTAAACAGTAATAAAACCAATTTAGGTCAGTCCCAGGAGGAAATGCTGTGGCGCTGGAAGGGAGGAGAGTCTAGGAAGAAGTAGGAGATGCCTCTGCCAGGAACAATGAGGGCACATGAGGTCCTGCCTCGGAGCTGGAAAATGAGCAGTTTCTTCCCAATACTTTCACTGTAAGAGTTCAGGAAACTGTTTAGTTGAACAGTGACTACCAGGGGTTTGTAAGACCAACCTGATAGAGACCTCAGTGAGAAAACAGAGGGAAACCAAAACAAAGCCCCAGACTGCAGCATGGCGCAATCCGTGACGTACAGGATGCTCGTCTGCATCCCTTTTGAACGCTGCACAATGCAAGGGATAGTAGAATATCAACAGCACCTTGAGCACTATCACCAAGAAAATTCAAGACTTCATACAAAATCCATCTGCATTTGATTTGCACTTCCTGCTGCTCTGCACATCACCACCACAATTACAAACAGAAGTATTTGGCTCCAAGCCTTGCCCTTTTATTGCTTTACTATGCTTCACTGCCAATCCTTATGGCAACAGAACTTGCAAAGTCATGGACTCTTATAAAAATCTTATAATACTAAAACCCTGTACAGCAAGAGTTCTCCTACTCTTGGACACTGTGGGGTTTCCAGGTATTGTTTTTGTTCTCATCTCATTTTATATTCAATATAATAGCCAGAAATATGAGTCAACAATAATAAGTTGAAGAATTTTCCTTTTTTTTTTTTTTTCTTAGTCTTAGGTATTTCCTTTCTGCTTCCCCAGTGCACTCTGCCCTGATGATTTTATTTATCCTCCAAACTCCACAAGGCAGAGGCAGTCTGTACTGTATATTCTTCATCTGAGTTTACAGAAGAAGATAGAGGACTGAATTGTGACCTCATTAGCACACACTGAACGTTTCCTCATCATTTGACCTAAGTGCTGCCCTAGGCTAAGGCTGAGCCTTCAGCCTACTGGACTAAAAGGTGTCCCTATAACCACAGCCTGAAAATAAAGGCTTACTGGATTTATCCAAAGACAACAGAGTTTGAATTAGTTCCTGGTATGGTAACCTTTCTTTAGATAAAAGAAACAACACAGAATGAGTAAGATAGGAATTATATAGATTCAACTTTTCCTTCTCAGTCAAACATGCCAATTATTACACTTGATTTGGAATCTGAAAGCTGAAGGGTGTTCTCCCAGGTGTGTGCATTAGCACTATGGCAAAAGTTTGAATTGGAGTTAAATTAAATACTCAGTTGTTCCACAAGGTAGCTCCACAAAGTAACTGAACTAGGTTTATAGTGGTGAACTATACAAATATTTTTGTAAACAGAGATCATATGGATCTAGGCAGCATTGAGAGGACGTTTTTGGCAGATGTCCTATGGTTATAGGATATTGGAAGAAGGGAGTGGACCTCTATTTTTTGTAAGATTTCCAAGAGATCACAAGTTCAAAGCATTACTCACAGCATCACACACATCCAGCTCAGCATTTACTCTGAAGCACACGAGCTGCTGCTTGTCAGCTGCCTGCAGTGGATTGCTAAGTGCAAGGTGATGGGAGGAATATTAATAGCAGTTAAACATAATATAAGCACATTACAGAGTGGGAGGGATAAATAAGGTCAAAACCAAACAGCAATACATTATGAAAATTCTCCTTAAGTTTTCCCTGTGCTACAAAACAAAGTGGACCCAATGCCTCATGTGGTGTTCACCATCCTTTCAAATTCTGAACCATGTGGTGCTTATTTTCCAAACACTTTATCTTACTTGTTTCTTCATGGTTAGAGAGGGAGTTTTTTGAAGAGAGATTGAATCCTTCTGCACACGATTACTTAAAAAGCTTTTAAATAAATAAGAACATTCCTACAGAAAGCTAAGATTTTCTGTATTCCTCACATTTTTTTATTCAAGTTAAAGTTGAATAATGAGAAATAAGCCATTTAACAAAAATGCCAAACCTCAAATAGGTAAAAGCAGTTCGGAGAGCACTCATACAGATTTTTCACTGTCAAAAACAATTGAGACTGATATAAGACCCAAACAAACAGGAATGCTGGTTCTGGGAAAGGCAAGTCACTGCTGCAGCATGAAGGCTCAGAAGCAGGGTCCAAAGGCAGTGCTTCTCATCAGCAGCACCCAGCACTGCCCCTTTTTAGCCCAAATAGCCAAATTTCTTTTTGAAAGACTTTCTTTTTTTTTTTTTTTTTGCAGTACAAAGAACTCACCACCCCCATCACCTGAAGTTTTTGAAGAAGAAAGCACAGAAGGTAAATGCTGCCACCTACACACGGCTGCTCTGCCAGGCTTGGCCTTGAAAATGCAGGGAAACACATGGCTCTGCTCCCCTCCACAAAAAACTATTAGAGGGTTTTAGACAGGCTCTTGATGCAGCTGAAAGAAGTGTTACAGGGAAGAGGCACGTCAATAGGAAAAGCTAAATATTATCTAAATCTGTAAGCAAAAATAATATATAAAGTTTGAATTTGCAACTACCGTGTCAAAAAGTCCCCGTCTTTGAATTATCACTTTCTTTCCCTGACCTATACACACAGATTACATTCTGCAATATCTCAGCTGTCAATTAGACATTTATATGACACTCACAATATATTTTAAAATAACATTTCATACAGCAGCTGTGTTTACAGAAGGAAATATTTTTATAGGGCTCTTAATAACAAATGTCTCCCCTTTCTGCAAGTCTGTCCTTCATTCTAATTACCCCTTTCACTTTCTTGATGAAATCTGTCTCTGCTAGACAGATTATCATCTGTAAAGTTCAGAGAACATTATTCATCTGTTTTGGCATGCCACCTGTAAAGGACATCAGGATTTCAAGCTTCAGTTACATCTGTGACAAAACATTCACCAAAAAAAAAAAAATTACTCCTTTACTTAAGATTGAAATTATGAACACTACTTAGGTGACAGAGTACATGATGGAAGATAGCCTTTTCAACTTTTAACCAAAGAAATAGACATGAAAATACAATTTAAAAATAATAAGTAAGGTTTGTTTGGGGTTTTTTTCTTTGTGGGGTTTAAATCTATTTGCTGTCTTTCTCTAAGATATGTATACAAACTGCAGGTATTTTTAAAATACGTGCTTTGAAAGCAAATATCGACACTACTATCTACACATTGGTGTAATATCTTCATACAATACTGACTAAACCCTGACAGCAACAGGTCAAAGCTCTCCCATCTTAGACTTCACAGAATTTATAAGAAACTTCACATTATCTGAATAAAACCTGTGGCTCACTCAACCTTTACTTCATGACAATGGCTTTAGAATGTGCATTATTTATTTATTTATCCTCACTTTGACTTTGGGTGACATATCCTCTTCCCTAAAGTTATGGTGGTACATGAATATTTTAATAACCCTTGGTGTCTTTTACATTCAAGAAGATGCCCTGAGAAAGGCAGCACGTAACCAGCTTCTAACCACATTTTTGAAATGAATTTCCACTGTATCTCCCACAATGCTGTAAAAGGCAAAGCCTTTTTTCCATACACACATGCAACTGTAAATTAAAATCAAAAGAAATATTTGTTTTCATTATTATCAGAAATCATGACCAAAAAAAGAAGATTCAGAAATGAACACAGGGGCCGGAAAAACACTGCCCTTCCTGAGACTGTGAAACACATCCTCTTAACTGAAAAAGGGATGCAACATCAAGAAAGCAGTGGTGGATAAGGAATGAATCTGAAATCTCAGCTCAGTATTGTTTTTGGCAGCCCTTGTTCTTGCCAGAACAATGCACTGCCCTGGGCTGCAGAGAGAGCACGTGCCTCAACAGACCACCAGAATGCCCCAGGTAAGTATTTGCTAGAGAAACATGGCTGGTAGCAAGCCATTGCTGCTTCTTAGATCTACTGAAGAAGAGGAAAAGGGATAAAACCCCCATTTTTTTTGTTCGTTTGTTTAAATGTACCTAGATTTATAGGTAACCCGACACACAAAAAACTACTACAATTGACAGGAATTCATCTGTAAATGCCTTAATTGATTTTCCAGCTCAGAACACGTTTGTTCCTATTTTGGGGCACTGCAGCTTGAATTGCAATTTATTAATTGTACTAGATCATGGTTTGGCCTAAAATTTGGGTATGTCTGAGTTATTCAACCCTGCTAGGATTAGCAGTCCTAAAAGTAATGCCAAGGACTTCTGTCCTGCATTACAAACACAAAACAAGTAAGACTGGAAAAATCTGGAAATCAACTAGCTGGTTCATCCCCATGCCCAAAGAGAGGATCAGCTGTACCTATGCTATGCCAGACAGGCACTTCTGTAACCACTCTAAGACATATATGCTAATAACGTTTTTACAAACTCCTTGGATGTGTCTTTACAAGGTATTACTAACTTTGTTGTCAAAAACTTGTCCCAGTAACTAAGCAATCCCTCTCTTGATGCAGCAAGCCAAAAATAGCATTCATTTTGTTGCCCAGTAAACAGATGGAGTTGCAGGAACCACTTCTTCATTGCTTTTCATGCTATGAAGCACCATGAGAATAATCATGCTTGGAAGACCTTCTCAGGATTTCATTACTGCAGTAAATGAGAGCCCATCCTCAATTCCACACAGTCATCATTTGTGAAAGATGTAATTTATGAAAAACATGTATAAAATTTTTTCTTAAGTAAAATATGTTATATTGCTTGAGTTTGGTTTTGTTTGAACATGGCAGGACTCAGTTAATGGTTGGACTTAATAATCTTGGGAGTCTTTTCCAACTCAAATGATTCTATGATTCTGAGTGAACAGGCAAGTGTAAAACCATGGAAATAAAAAAAAGGCATTGGGACACATGCAAGAATAATTCTCCCTTGCACTTCCCTACCTTCCAGGCATTTTTCAGTTCAAGGATTTCTTCAGCAGGATGTGGTTTCTATATATTGTCCCACATTCCCTTGAACTCATCTTGACTTCTAGCACGCACAATGCTTTTTGGCGGGGAGATCTACTGTGCAGCTCCATCAATTGTGTGGAGAACCACCTCCTTCCAGATCTTCTGGAGACCAAACAAATTGCTAGCCTCTTATATCACTTTTTTTCCTTTAAACTGACACAGTATGTGCTGTTTTAAGTACTGCTCTGATAGATCAAGTAGCTCTACGCTCATCTTGATTTCCCTCAAGACCCACAAAAATTATTTTGGAAACAGGATCAATGCCTCAGCAGAATTTACTAACTGAATACTGGATTAGGGTAAAGCAAACTACTCCATGGATCTAAGAACGTGAACAAATGGATTTACCAGGTGTACAACTGTTCACTTCTTTGCTGTTTCTTGCAATAGGTGTATCCAGGGACTTGACAGAGAGACCAACCTACCAGCACTTAACACCAATGAGCAGCACCAGGAGGAACATTGCCAGACACTGAACATAAGCTGAACTCTGGAGGCCAAACCCTGTTCCTCAGAGAAAAAAAGAAAAATGAAAAGAAATGAGAAGCGACAAACCCAATTGTCGCTGCCTTGTTATTTACAGAGAGATCTTTCAATTGCAAAAACATCTGTGTAAATCCAGTCCCAAACCTCTGATTTTGTTTTTTTTACATCGGCACAGGTGGGTGTGCTCATATGCTGCTTTTTCTGCTGTCCACCTCAAAAAATAACTTAAGTCACAAATTGCAATGGTTTTTTGTTGCAAACGTACATTTTTCTCTCCCCACACAGGATATTGGTAAGACAGAGGCACATATGAAGAGAACTACCTTCACAACTCACTCACACAAAAATGCTGCAGATTAATCTCCAACTTTTATATTAAACAAACAAGAAAGGTTAGAAGTGAAAACAGCCAGTGCTGGGAGTTTATAGATGATACTAGATGCTGTATTTTGCTCTTTTGAGTGCTACTTCTCCCACTTCTGAGCTCTCCTGTTGGTGAAACACGATCAGCTCTTCAATAAAAAGCATCTGACTAAAGCTAAATCAAGTAGTGATAAGTAATATTCATATAGCAAACATCATTATAAAGGAGAAAAAACCCCAAACCACTCCAACATGAGTGTCTGGAGGCTTTCCCTAAAATTACTGTGTTTCAGAGTATTATGGGTAAAGTACCAACACTGGATAAAGTCATTTTTCTAACTATTGTTGGTAACAGTGAAGGCCATGGTGAGGTCAATTTGTGACTTCTGATCTCCAGCTCCCTGCTTCTGGTAAGTGAAAGAGAATCATACAAAAATATAGACAACAGTTAGCCATGTTTTGTATCTCATATTTAATACCAGTGGTCTTGCACTAGACCTTCAATGTTTCAAAAGTAAATTCTTCATGCAAATGAGCTTGTAGAGTGAATGTCACCTTGTTCTAACCCATTACAAGACAGCAAAATGAATAAAACTAGGTAAGGTTTTCCTACTTCTGCTGAAGTCAAACAGCCTCTTAGAAAAGATTAGACATCTTTGGGACACATTTTAATAAGCAGAGGGGCTCTGTAGCTTTGTGAAAGGCCAGAGATCATGTTGGAAGTCACAGTGGTCTCTTTGGTCCTTAAGATAGATCCTATTCATTGACTAATCCCCTCCTCATGGCTGTGGGAGGCAAGCTCCTGGGCAGCAGTAGACCAGCGCTCTGACACGCAGAAAACCCTACAGAAGCTTGGGAAGAGCAGCTTACATGCTCAGACTCTAGCTGATCCTTATGGAGATCCATAGAACTTTGAATAACACACACCAGGGAATCTTCTCTGAAACACACAAACAAATACTTTGGAGAATAAACAGCCACTTCCGGAAGGTGTTTAAAAGCAGCTATCAAGCAAATTACATTAAAAACCTATGGAACTAGTAATTAATTTCGTAGGTAATGAATAATATAAAGGCCACCATCTGTGCATCAAACTTCTGAGCATTTTGCAACTGTGCTGAACAATGTTCCTGGAGAACAATGAACTCACTGCCTGACCTGCTCAGATAACCTCTCAATTCTTAGCAGTCCATGCCTATCTCCAGCGTACAGCCAGCAGTAGCCACAGAAACAAAGCAGACTGCTGAAAGAAAGAGCAAGGTGGTAAGGGCGAATTTGGGAAAGAACATCAGTGTTTTTATTTTCTCTGCACAAAGAAAATTCTGTTCTCTAAGACCAAAAATGTCTCCTGCCCCCAGCACTGCCAAGGCTTTTTTAAGTTATCACTCTGGGTCTCCAGCCATCTATCTGTGCACATTTCAATAACCTTTACTTCTGCTGAATAATTCAACACAGCAAAGCTTTGCTATTGGCAATCGCTAATATAAAGGAAGAACCTAAAGCTTGCATTTGTGTTTATTAAAACTCCCAGAGGGGAAAAAAAAAAAATATATCTCCTCTTTGACCTTATTTGGGACTTTGCTTTTGGGACCAGCAGGAGGAAATTCAGTGCTTCCAAAAGTTTGATTATGGGACAAGCAGCTGACAAAACTGCAAGCCTAAGGGTTAAGACACCAGTGACAAATATGAGTTGGTGACATTGGTGATGGCAATCTGCTCCAAAAGCCCTGGAAGGTGGCAAGGGCTGCATGGATGAAGATGGCACACACTGCCCAGGTTTGAAAGGACACAATGAACTTCAAGGAAAAGACGCATTTTTTTTTTGTGCAGGACTGTTAACGCAACGAAAAGCGGCTCTACTTTAAATCCTGCCTGGAGGCCAGGCCAGGCTGTTATTTGCTGCAAAAAGCCCAACCAGCTCATGGCTCAAATCCCACCCACAAAGGACAACTTGACCAGTTGTTTGCCATCATCATTTTCCTTTTCAATACCTAAGATTATTAATCTGATGCTTCAGGTCTATCAGGAGAATACCATGGGGCAGGACAGCACCACAGCCCTCCAAAACCACAGAGCATCAATCTTGCCTCAGCTGCACCCTGGCACAAAACCATACTGACATCATGCAACCTGGAACTTCAGAGAGAGCATAAAATTTAAAACAGAAGCTGTAATAGGATATGTTTCCATTTGCTCCATCCCTCCATATTTAATATGGAGCATATTAACCTCCTGTCCTACGGCAAACTTACTAGGTTGGGGGTTTTTTTTCCATTCTTGATCTTCATCCATCGAGCAAAATGTCATCGGTGATGACAGTACTGCTCTTGGTAAAGGGATGATGTGTTAACTTGTGCTCCCTCTGCTGCTCCCGCAGCAGCACAGCAAAACAGCAGGATCCAGCCTAAAGATCCCTGGGGTTTCTGCCCATTCCTTTAGTCCATTGTGGTACTTTTTCTGCAGTTTTTTTTAAGTGGAGATTTTAAAATAGAGTTCTGAAGTAGGCAAACGTATAGGATTTTAAACAAAAGCGATTTCTGAGATGAAATATCCAAGTGGGAATCTAAGTCCTTTGGGATCCTGGAGACCTTCTGGCCCTGCTACACAGGTTTGAGGTATCCTCTCTCTCACAGGGATGCAGAGCCAGGTGAAGGATGTAGAGGGACCTGCACTGACAAAATCCCACGGCCACCGAGGGCACATTCCTAATGTGGCAGTCACAGGGAGCCTGCCTTTGGCAAGGATATCTTCCCTGCAGGGCTACTGCATCTTAGGGACAGTGGGAAGGGAAGAATAAATAGGAAATCTTTAGAGAAAGAGTGACCTTAGAACCAACTATAGTTGTCCGTTAAAATGTAAAGATTTGTAACAAAGTGTAAGGAAAGAAACATCTCTCCAGAATTTAGGGTCGCTCAAGCCACGGTACAAACAAAGCCTTTCAGGAGGTGGTTTGGTCATTCATGGTTAAGCAAATCCATGCTTTTTAAAACTTGAACATCATTAAAAAAACAAGTGGTACTTACGAATCATCGTCAGCAACACTCAGATCCTCAGAAAGACTATTAAGATTAGTAACATTCTTCTCCTTTGCTCATAATATTTTATCTAGAAATACCCAATTGTGTCAACTGTCATAAACTAATTTTAGGAGAAAGGCTGAGAAGGAAACAGGAAGAATATTCCTGAAGAAGAAAGGCTGTGCAAGCACAAATACACATTCATTTGCTTGAAAACCTACATCCTGACTATCTTGGCGAGTTCAACAATATAAATAGTGCGTGTCTAGTAGGCCTAGCAATGAAGCACAAACTTCCTACACATACATTTTTGCTTAGTCTAGGGAAAATAGTTCTCTCAGAATCTAGCATTTTAGGACTGCAGATTGGACAGTATTCCTTTTTCTGTGCTTGCTTGCATTTTTTTTACAAAGTACCCCATAACTCAGGAGGTGCCATGATGATGGAAAAGGCAGGAGAAGACCCGTTCACGCTTCAAGGGAGCAGGTACAGCCACAAACCCACTCCACAACCACTCCAGTGTCATCCTCATACACGGCCAACTCCGTCATCGTCCCCATGAGCCTTACTGAAGTAGAAACAGCCAAAAAGATGATCAAAGTTACAGAGATAAGATTCAAGCCTGTCAACTGCAAGGAGCGCCCATTGCAATCAATGCACATTAAAATAGGCAGGAAGAAAACTGATATGCAAACTATCCATGATAAAGTGTGAAATTCACTTTATCCATCTTCCTGTCCTGGAGAGAAATTGTGCTCATAGGAAAGGCTGGAGGTTGTTCCTGAAGTTTCTGAATCTCCCACTTTAAACTGGATGCTGAGCCCTTGCACTGACCCCATGATGCTTTATATTTTTTAAAGGGATGTGTATATAAATAATTTTGTTAGAAATCTATTTGGCAGTCAAAAACAAGGGAAGGAAGCCTATCATTCACTGACCATAACTTTAAAAAAGACAGGGTGTGTGAATGTATGCTTTGATAAATCTTCCTCCCATGTATACACCCATATCAGCATTTCCTCCTCCTGCAGATTTCAGAACAAAAATGTGCAGTCTAAGTGAACTTCTATTTTATGCCACAACAACCTATCATTCAGTGGTTAACAAAGCCCACTTGGAATTTATTTTTCTAAAAGACAGCTAACCAATCCCTGTAATTCAAAAAGACTTTTTCTCATCAAAGCACCACAGGATCACCGAGGAAACATTTCAAAACTCAGCATCCAAGATGTGGGCATTATGTGCGACACAAAAGTATTCTGGAAAACTCAAGCCTCTGGTATGACACTCCATGACTCAACTTTTTGGCACATTCCCCTTACCATCATCTGAAAACCATCTGAGATAACCTACAAAGAAGATTTGTCCAAAGGCATCTTCTTCCCTTCCTTCCTCCCAACAGAGAACTGTAATCTGCTCTTTCATTCCTTTTTTAAAACAGGACTACAAAAGAACAGCAAGGAAAAAAAAAAGCCCGTTTGAAAACAAGGCAGCCAGACATCCAGCAAAAGCTTCTTATCCAACAACCTTGAGGGAATCTCACAGCTGGCCACTACCACATCTCTGGATGGCTGTGGCTTCCATCTGCTTTAATCATCATCTCCACCTTCTGGCTGAGACAATGGCAACAGGTGCAACAACACCAAAACACACACGAAACCACCTAAGGAATGCACATGTTTTCTGATGTAAGAGTTTAAGTAATAACACAGAAGTGCTTGATGGATATTGCAGCTCAAAGCAACAGGATGACACGCAACCTCCTAATACAATAATACGTACAGCTTTTTGACAGTGGTATTTGGTAAATGCAGCCAAAAATACCACACTCAGGGCTTGATACAAAACATAGGAAAAATATTTGAGGTGTAGGACCAGGCAGTTCCAGGGTGCTAAACAAAAACACAGTCTTCAGCTGTTCTCCACTTCGAGGTACCTATCCACCCTCCAGTTTTATTTCAGCTCTGTAAAATGTCACCTGTTGTTACCGCTTTTGTCCTTGGAAACATCCCTGCCAGAAACACCAGACAGAGCAGGGGAGGAGGAGCCCATAGCCTTTCACCTCTAGGCCACTACCTGGGGACAACAACCAGGTATCAATCAGATCCCTGGAAAACACCTCCTCTGACAGAGGGACAGGGGTTGGCCATAGCACACCAGTCCTTACATTCTAGGAGGCTTTATAGCTACAAGGAACTCTTCTGTACTTGGGAGAATAGCAGAAGACAATGTGTGCTTGCATATTTTCCATAATTCAGTGGGATAGTTTCTGTAGATCGTCTGTTGCCTCTTTCCACCATCCCTGATGTGGACACAGCAGGAACATCTGCAACCCAGGCAGTGAGGGCTGAGAGTCGAGAGAAGGGGTGGAACCACAAACATGAACTCATGCTTTGCAATTAAAAAGATAGATGACACCGACTTCATTCTTATATGAAAAAGACTGGTTATTACTAAATTTTTTCCCCTCAATCTGAATTTATAACTTAATATTTACTTTTGAACTATCCTATTTCCAAAGGATATCTAACAAAAAACCTCGCCAAATATTTTCTGTCTTGAAGGAACACATTTCTGTACTTTCCAGACTATGGATCCTCCTCAAAAAAAGTGACCCATGCAGAAGTGTCAAAAGCATACAGTGACCCAAAGAGAAAAATGGTGATCTTTTCATTCAAAATTAAGACACGTGATCCACAGCTCTGAAATCTAGAGGGGGAGAGGACTGGCACTCCACAGCCAAACATGAGGAGAAAAGTAATTTATCATATTTTTGATAATGCAGCATCAGATGGAATAACAACACAGGGTCCTGACCTCTCATTCCAAGCATACATCTTAACTTGGCAAGAGGAATTTGTCCGGTTGCATTGTCCTGCTGATGGAGCTCAGCTTTACATAGGAGTTCTCCGCATTTTTGGCAACCGTTAGCAAGTCATCACGATTTTTCATTTTCATAAGTATGCTGTCAGGAAACAAAAACAAGCCAAAAGCTCAAGTGTCAAACTTTGTTGAGTAACGTATGCACACAGAAGAGTGCTGGGAAGCCAGCCCTGGTCTGACCACAGCACCTCATGGTGGCCTCCCAGTACTTAAAGGGGCCTCCAAGGGGCTTTTTAGCAGGGCCTACTGTGATAGCACAGGGGTAACAGGTCTAAACTAAAGGAGGGTAGATTTAGACTAGATATAAAGAAGAATTTTTTCATGATGAGGGTGGTGAGGCACTGGCTCATGTTGCCCAGATGCCCCATATCTCTGGAAATGTCGTATGGGCCTTGGAGCAACCTGATCTAGTGGAAGGTGTCCCTGTTTATTGCAGGGGGCGAGGACTAGATGACTTCTAAAGATCTTTTCCAACTTAAACCATTCTATGATTCTCTAACTGGAGTGCACTGCTTATTCTATGGGATGGGTGAACACCATTTTAACCTCACCAGGCTCACTTAACTTCAGAGTGTCTATCAACTTTCCTAGGAATTACCCAAGGCCCAATTTATATGAGTTTTGTTTTCTTTATATTTTTCTTTTTTTTTTTTTTTTGAAGAAATGGCAGTACTGGTAAGCCTTGCTTTTCATTGTAGTTCTCCCTCAATTATCCATTTCCAGTAAAGCCATATTTCTGTCCGGGCACAGCTCATCCAGGCATCCAGCTGACAGCAGGGCCCAGCCAACTAGAAGGCTCCTCAGTGAGCACCAGCTGCCAGGGTGACAGGGGTTAACTCCTGTGGTTGGACCTCTTTTTGTGAACCATTGGTCACAAGACTCCCTTTTGCCCACTGAGCTGCTTAAAATAACTTTTCTCAATTTATATAAAGATTAAATGACTTCAAAAGAAACTAATACTGGCAGATGAAAGGAAATAATCTTATAGATATGTGAAGGAACTAGCTGTTTCTTTGATTACTGCAGGGAAGGAGGTCCCTAGCTCCATCACTTCACTAACATCTGTGATTTTAACACTGTCTAAAGGCCCCCAAAGCCTATTCACACCCATTCCACAGCAAACCCAGTGATAAATGACAATCCCCCTAAAAGGAAGGTATATGCCTTTCAAAACTCAAGATGCAAACGTATCCATGGGATATGAACCCTCCAGCTTCTACCATTTATGTTTTATTTATCAAAATCCCAGGTGCAAAGCTGAAGAGAGAGAGAGATGTAGATTCTCATTAGCAAGAGCAGTAAAACCTGTGAGAAGGAGCTGTAAAATTATGTCCTACATACCTGTGTGGAAAAGCCCTGGGATACCACATAAACTAGGACTGGCTGGTATTTTTCATTTAGTTAAATATGGATATGAGTTTCCCTGATCCATCTCAGCTGTACCCTTTTGTTTTACTATCCCAAATTCATTCCTGCCTCCAAATTCCTTCCCCCTGGGGAAAGGTTATAAACTTAATCCTGGAGTTTGCTTCACACATCATTTGCAGCTTGTCAATGGGCTTTTGAATGTCGCTGTGTGTGGAATAACATTAGCCGGGGGAAGGGTCTAGGGAGTTCATTTTGCTAATGAAGAAGAATGACAGGACTAAAAACAAGTTTTGTGTTTCGTTTTTTTTTAAAGTTAACAAAAAGATTGTATGATCATATATTCATATAATTCATATTCATATAATCATATTTTTTCTGTAATATAAATTACTATAAAAGATGTTTTTGGTCCACATTTAGCCCATTTTTCTGTTAGTACTTTTGACCTGTGAGACAGAATGAAAAGCTGTTTGTTAAACTAGCTTTTTTCCCCCGTACTGCTGACTCAGTTACAGGGTAGATTTTTCTTCTGAACCTCAGGGGTCAGTTCAAAACTGATATATTAGCAATTCGGCCAGCAGATACAAACTACCATGCTTTGGAAAAAAAACCCTTCTTTAGAGCTTTATCTCTCAGGATATTGCCACCTGGTAGAAGTTGCCAATAGCTCTGACTACAGGCAAATCATTAGCTGGAAGTACTGGGCATAAGAAACAAATTCTTGCCTAAACTGTCTTCTAGTTATGTGATTTGGGCTTTTTCTTCTAATTTGTCATTACTGAGAGCATTTTTGTGCCTTAGCAATTTGCACTATTAAGAAATCTTCTCAAGAGCAAACTTCTCCACAAACACTGAATGCTTAAAGCTGTAATTTCTCTAACATCACACACACTTCCTATCAAACAAACGGGAATTTTTTGGCACTCCCTCAGGAAACACCTTCCTATAAAGGGAGTTAAAAAAAAAAAAGTTATCTTAATGCCCTCGCTACATGTAATTTAAGGAAGCGCACATCACATCACACAGACCAAAACCGCAGTGAGTGGAATTCGGTAAAGCTTGAGGGGCTGGATTACATGGACTTGTTAAACATCAGGCTAGTTTGTGCCTTCAGGCTGACTCCTGCTCTGGGGACCACAAGGAGCCGTTCAATTTACAGGAATTCCTCGGTGGGATTTGCCAAATCACTTGGGGTCAGCCCTCAGCCTGGTGTTCCCAGGGTGGGTATGGCCTGAGGGATGCAGGTACTGCCCCAGTAATGACCATCTCCACAGCTGATGGGCATGGAGGGTGAGGGCTGTAAACCACGCAAAGAATGCAAGCCCTGCTCCAAAAGCAAGCATCATCTGAAATGGATCATCTAACTATCATCATTCCCTCCACAACAAAGCTGTGGCATTGCTAAAGATTGCACATATGAGTCGTCTCTGTTACCCCCTCAAGCAAAGCCGAGTTATCCAGTAATTGGTATTTCCAGTTTGTCGCTGGATAAAATAGACAGTGGGATGAAAGTTACAGAGGGGAGAGGGTATGGAAGCAACACCACCGTGCGCGCACTTCCACAGAGACCACCTCACCTCCCGAACAACTCCAAGATGGAGCAACTCGCCAGGAGGCTTTTAATCAACTTGGGGCGTACAAAACACACCAAGAGGGAGCGTGAGACACACTATAGACCTGCAACACTCCACGATGCAAACAGCCAGACTGCTCCTCTCCGGATGCCAACGCGTCAATCGCAGGAAGCAGCTGCGACGCCGGGAGCTCTTTGACAAAGCAGCCCGACCCTCGCCTGCTTGCCTGTGCCAATTTTAAACTGGTTTACCTTCACAGGAATAATGAGACACGAGAATTGTGCTGGGCAAGACCTAAAAGCTTCTTTGATTTGTAAGGAAAGCCACAGTAGGCCATCGTTCATAAAGCACAGCCAGGGCAACCACCCTGAGCGCCTTTGGCACCGCTGCTGCCAGACCTGCAGCATCCTCCACAAAACATACAATACTTCAGACTGTTCTACTCTGACTCTCCAGACAGTAGCTCCTAAAAAGACAATTTACAGAGCTAAGCCTTTCTGCAGAGGAAATTGGAGCAAGACATGGTTTGCTAGCTTTGCCTTGTCTGTTTTTAAGAAAATGTATTTCCCATGGAGTAAGTGTGAGTGTGGTTTGAAGGCAAGCTCTGCAAACACTGCATCAGGACCAAACATGGAATTATGTGCAAGCCTGACGGTGATTCATTTTAGTATTGAAAATGAACAGTTGGCAATTACAGCAACATTGTAGAATTATGAAGTGGCTTTTGCAGCTTGAACAGAAATTCTCCAGTCCATACTGGACTACACTCCACTGATCCATACAGTGCTTTCAGTAAAAAAGTTATTAGAAATATAAAATGGTACAAACCTAGGGGGCAACACTAGAGTGAGACTCAAAAGACTCTATGCCTGTGTCTTCTTATGCTCATCTTGCCTTGTGAATGGTAAGGATTTCTGGATCATAATCTGTACTGTTTTCCATAGGTGGAAAGATGTATCCACCACTGACAAGGAAGCACTGCTAGTCTGGTTCCTAGCACTTGCAAAAGAGCACAGTCACTCACACAAACAAACTGTCCCCTGCTAACCATGCCAGGGAGAGTTTGTCTCTTCTTCTTAAAGAGATAACACTAACAACTTAATCCAATTAACGCAGCACAAAGCAGGAATTTGTAATTCCAGGGTGGATGAGCTGTAATGCCTCTCGTGGCTTTAGCAAAAGGAAAGTTTGCACTAGATTAAAGAAAACACTCAACATTCATTTTTGCTTATCATGGAGGCAAAGCAGTATATAGGGATGTATGAGCCAGAAATGGCCAAAAGCTGGGATGATGTCTATCCCCTGTGCATAACATCTTTGCTTGCTTTGAAAGAATGTTATGTTTCTCAATGATATCACTAAATTACTGGCTTGTTTTCCCTTTGAAAGATACTGTGAAGTCGTGGTCCTTAAGCAATCATTCTGACCTGCTGCCAAGCCTCTTAATCACTTACATGCACTCTAAATAAAAGCTAACTTACAAGAACTACATCATCTCAGTTGTCTATCCCAAATTGCAAGGAGAAATACGTGCCCTTATTCAAATAATACAGAGAGGAAAAAGTTGAGAAACTACACAGAGAACTGGGTTGTTCACCATGAAATCCTAAGGCAACCAACAGCAATGGGATTTTTACTAACTTTAGAAAATATCTGCAATACCCAACCACATAACCACTAAAAAAAGTGCCAAGCAACTCGGGAAAACTACCAGTGATAAAAGCTGAAGATAGAGAATAGATTTACTTGAGGCCTAGATCAATACAAACAATGGGAATGATAAATCAGAGATTTCACCCTTTCAGTGTGTAAGAGGTTAGGAAAGGGTAGAATTACAAAAACTTCAGTATTTTCAAAGAGTCAGAAAGTGTGGGGCGCAGAAATGCCAGAAGTGAGGTCTGGAGGCTGGAAAGTAAATGCTTTCAACTCTCCCTTTTTGTATTGGGACATAAACAAAGGTGTGACAAGTAATTGGAAGTCATGTTAACTAGGAATGTCTAGGAATGACTTTCCACCCTACTGTCCTACTGTAATAATTTATTAAATATGAACAATGGGTTGGATCTGAAATTTTTCATTTCACTTCAGACAAAAGGGCTACAACTTAAGAAATACACTGGATAACAGCCATAACGTTGTGAAATAGCTTTGGAATTAAAACAGCAGTTGCCTGCAGAAATACTAATTAGCAAGAATGAATTTTTCATTTCTTGTGCCTTCAGTTCTTCATAGATATTGCTGTGTTCAATTCAGCATCACTGCATTACATTTGTCCATCTACAATATATAGCACCACAATTTAGCATCTTAATGTAACCAGATCTGAATTCAATGAAAGCAGATTTTCTCCTTTTTTCTTTTTTGCTTGAATGAGTAGCAATAACAAGCAGCTTTCTCTGAACACTCAAACGTCGTCTTCTCCTGACGTGATGTTCCTTTTTCAGTCAATTCTTTTCTGTGCTCTAAAGAGGCACTGAACTGCCAGAAAGGAACGAGGCAGCTACAGAAATTCTGCAAGCACAAGGAGTGACCTGACAACATCAGTTTGCCCGGACATGCAGGTTGCTGGCCCACAAATCAGCTAAAAATGGATAATCTGCCGGGTGAGGTGATAAGATTACAGATCAGACCAATTACAGTTGGAAGCTGCTTCCCAGGACTAATTGATTAAAGCACCACAGGTCTAAGCTGAGGACAACATATGATACGGCAGGTGCTACAGAGAGCACATGGATTCACACAACTTGCCTCACGGGGCCCAGGCTTGTTCCTACACCTTCAAGCTGGAATACACCCAGTAAGAAGTACCTCCACCAGGTAGAAGCCACTGTCTGCCAGAGTCTGTGCTCCAGTCCTGTTCTGGTGGTGTCCACAGGCTGCCTTGAGCTCCCAGTGCACCAGGACCTCCCAATACCCGACCCCTCTCTTTCCTTTGCATCCTTTCACTCCCACCACAATTAAAAGCAGTTCCATATGGACTGAGGAGCTCATAAGGCACAGCGATGTTCCAGCACTCACAGCTGCCACTTTGTAAAATAGAGCAATTCACTGAAAGCCATCATGTTAAGGAATCTACATTTCTGTTGATATTAATGATGCCATTTATGACTATTAAATTATGCAGAAAGCACTTTAATGTATCCAAGCTAATTCCCTACCTCTGCTTCTTTCTTTTTTCTTTTTTTTTTTTAAACCTCCATTAAAAGAAAAACAATCTGAAATAAGTGTTTTTCCACAGCACTATCCTCAAAGCAATTATTTTGCTGCAGAGATGCAGTCAGGAAGAATAACCTCCCCGCAGTCTCTTTGGGAAGGCAGGAACTGAGCGAAGCCTTCAGAAAGGCAATCTTTCAGCTTCCATTCTTCCCACACACATCTCAAATCATCTACTGCATTTCTTCTGCTCATTTGACTTCTAAAGCTCAAGCAAAGCGGGGATTCAGATAAAAGACAGCGGTAAAGAAAAAAACAACTCAGCTACTTCCTATAGTGATCTTTGTGCAGCACTAACCCCAGGGTTTTTTGGATGCTGGGGAGCGTGGGTCGGTTTGCTTTCAGCCAGCATCAAAAAACATGGACTTTGCTTTGGATCACTGTTCTATGCCATCACAGAGTACAGTTCCAATTCAGGGCAACTCTGTAAATTGTTTAGGGGCTGCATTGCGAGTAGGAACTCCAGCCTTCATAAAAAGGGAAAATTCAGCTAACGAACTGCAAAAGTTTAAAAATTAAAAATTTTACAGAATACTTTCACAAGACTGACTCAGTAATTCATGACAAAACAAGTTAAAAACACAGTAGTAAGGATTGCAATGAGAGAAAAAGAAAGTAGCACATCCTAGAGGAACATCATATATACATCTAAATAAAACAAATAGCTTTCATATGTTTGCATATCTTGTTACATATTCACAAGTCCACTATGGGCAATCCAAAAGAATTAATGAAAATTTGGCCATAAGGTAAGACTATGAAGATGTACTTAATTCTACAGTCCTCATGAAGCCCATGTCACTGAAACCATGCTAAATTGTCTCAAAAATAGAAATACATAAAAAAATCCAGTTATTTGCTTGCTAGTCAGACAAAAGCTTCTAGCAGACAGCTCCTACTCCTTAACTTTCCTCTGGCCTCAGAGATAGGAAGGAAAAATGCAGCCATCATCTCTTGTCACCCTGCTCTCCAGGAGCTCACAATTAGCACATCTCATTCTCTCACAGTTTCCTCCGTATTTCTGGATAAGGAAATTACTATTTCTCAATTTTTTCCAGCTTCCAGTGAGTTTCCCAGTTCTAAATAACCTGAAATACTTGAATGAACTTCAGAAACTTCAGATGTAGCAGATAAGGCTTTTGCTGCCAAAACTTGGTTAAGTGGTTAAAAAAAATAGAAATGGTTCTGAGCTTTTAGATGGTGATTTTTCTATATGCAGTGGAGAAACCTTCAGGACTGGACTACACAACCAGGTGTAGGACTCCAAGCAAGGAGAGGGGTTTGCTTGGCAGCTCTAGGGGGTATCAGCATTTTGGAGCAAAGATTAAAGCCTGGATACCAAGGTAAAAGCCCTAAGGAGTGGAAAGAGTCCTCTCTCAGGAAGCACTTAAGGGCCAAAATTGTTTGTTTTGGCTCTTGCCATGCTTCCTTTACCCGAAAGCCCACATATAATATTCATTTTTGTTCAGTTTAAGTTATTTTATTAGCTCATGAGATTAGACTTTAATGAATTGCAACTTCACTTGAAATGTGGGCTTCTTAAAGGAAAAAAATATTTACTTTTAATAACAGTCTTGTATCCTGCACGTGATGCTCAAAAGGAGCCAAATCCGTCCTTGAGCAAAAGGTTGGAAAAACAATTGCATCAAAAGGGAAACTTGGCTGGGGATGGAGTTGCTGACACCTATGAGAGTGGGAAATAGGGGTAAAGGGAGGAATGAGAAAGACACGAGATTAATTGGATAAAGAGACAAACAATGATTCACAGTTTTGTGGGCTGTGACCCTTTTAGGGGGGTCACGAGCATGCACAAGTGGAGGGGGGGGAGAAAAAAGCCTGGGATGTGGTGGCAGACATGGGAGGGGTGTACAAGGAGCAGAGGTTGGGGTTATTTCCCTCAGAGAAGGGGTGAGAAGAATGTCTGGGTGCCCAGGGGTGCCCAAGGGTCTGTCTGGATGCCTATGTCAAAGTCCAGGATCTGTGAAGGGGAAATAGGTGGGCTGATGTATATACATGAGCACACTTCAGCACCCAAATAATTTTTAAATCACAGAGCATGAACTAAAAAGGAGTTAGAAGAAAAAGATCTTTAAAATATTAATTAAAAACACCTTTAGTTATTGTTCTTGGCCTGTAGTACTTACTAGGAAGTCTTGGCAAATACACCTGGATTCACAGATTTCTTTTTCATGAGCTGTTCTTCAGCAGTGAGAAGGTTTGAAAGGGCTGAGTGAGCCTCTTCTATACCCTTTCACAGTATGCATGAGGAAACATGGCATAACTTCTTCAGCTTCTTTTAGAGCAAGCTATTCCTCACTTAAGGGCAGCCCCTTTCATTATACTAATATTTCTCTACCACAACCTATCGAGTCCAAGCACAACGTGTATCCACTGCTGAGGAGCAGCAGATCCTCAGCCTGGGACACTGCAGCTACTGTTCCCCCTCTGGGCTTTGTTTTCCATCTTCCCTTGTTTTTCCCCAACAAGCCATAGCAATCACTGCTTCCCCCTCCCCAAACCCCAGCTGTCAATACCCCCTCGCTCCGCTCCTGGATATGCGAGCGCTCCAGAGTCACTCTTCCCATGAAAATCAAGTCAATGACCTGCCCTTCCCTGTTCCTTAAGAACCAAAAAACCCCAAACAAAACAAAAAAGACAGCCATAATTTTTCTTCCCCTCAGTTCTCACGTGTTGTTAATGTTCACTCGAGTTGTTAGGCAATACAAAATGCATTAATTCCTCCAAAGTGAGTTCACCATGAAAGATTTAATTGTTGCTGATTAGGCATAGTTTTCTCCTTCCCCACCCCCACCTTTTTTTTCTGGTTGGTGGAAAAAGAAGAGCAGAATGCAAAGATATTTTTCACTCAAAGCCCATGTTAGCCTTATTATCTAATCAAGTGGAAAGGCCTTTGTCTGCCTTGGCCCAGCCAAAAATAAAAGTGCAGCAATAAAAACCTTTAAGATTTTCCTCCATCCTTTGTCATCCCAAAAGACCCAAGTTTAGTCAATTGCTGTCACATCACTAGAAAGAAAAAGAGGAGGAGAACAGAAAAGAAAGAGAAAAGACACTGCTGTAGCTGTTTAAAAAAGGGGGACTTACTGAAACCCATGAAGAAGCCTGGTACACAAAATTGCACAGTAACTTTTAAAAGATTTGCATTTAAAAGATTGAATACAGGTCGCTTCCCTGTGACCATAGAAACATTAGAAAAGGTGGAAAATTCAGTCTACTGAACTTCAAATGACTTTATTAAAGTGTCACTAATCAGAACCCAAGGACACAAGGTTTTAGTGTTTGGGCTAACAAAGTGAATAACCCTCAAAAGTCAAATGACCTTCTAAGAGCATTACTTTTAAAAAAGCCACTTGTTGACAGCAAGTTAAATAAAAAAAACTTGATTGCCTTTAAGAAATGAGTAGTCCCATGCAGCTCACAAGAACACAACTGAACTATGTCTCTGAAACCAGGAAGATATGGCTCATGTAAGACAGAAATATACTACATAGACAATCAAGCATTTGCTTTTGTTTGGGACAGTTTAAGATGAACTTTAAATGATATATATGAAATACTAATTTGAAATTAATTCCCACAGGGATAAAGACAAATATTTAACAAGCTTCACTAGGAAATGATGTTTATCCATAACAGCAGTGTCAGGACAGGCAGACACTGAAAAAACACTGAAAATAAGTTACAGCGATAGGACATCCTTTGTCATTAATCAGAAGGTTTCATCTGAATCACAGCTAAATTAAAATATTTATTCACCTGATGCACCACCAATTCTATCAGGCAGCCATCTTCAATTTGGTTTTGTCCTCAAAATTACACCAGAAGCTCCATGCCTAAAACTTGCTGTTCCTCCCAATCCAATGCTCTGCAGCTCTGGGCAGCTCTGGGCAGCTCTTTCAATTCATATAGCAAGGCTTCTTCTCCTAGGCACGATCCTTTTGAATCTTAACTCCTGCACTTTCCTTCCTTTTTGCTTACTCAAGTCTTTCTAAATGTTTCTAGTGAAAGATTCCTATATTGGTTCATGCTTGGGGTTTTTTGGTGGATTTTGAGGTTTGTTCTTGATACACAGAAGGTGATGTAAATACATGTTTTCACTGCTAGAACTAATTTTCTCTGTTACCCATCTGGTTGCTTTCAGCATTTCAGCAAGAATATATAACCTATGTATACTTTCTCCCATTGTTCCACACCATTTTGGACCTACCTCTGCCCAAGTCTTAACTCAGGACTTAACTCTACCTGCTGTGGACCCACAAATACCATGTCCTCCTCTAATTAAACATCCCACCTCACAGAAACTCAGGTGACAAATAACATTTGCTGTGTCTTTTATACCATCTCATAACCTTTTGGGTGAAGGAATTGCCCGCTAGAAACAATCTCTAATAATAACACAGTAGCCTGTAATAGGGATTTAACAGTTTTAAAAGTTAACACTATGCATCAGTGCCAAGCAGGTAGTTTTAAGAACTGAATAAGGTCTTGAAGGCAGCAAAAAGTTAGTTTTCTCAATCAAGTGTCCTTGCTATGCTTCAAAAGAGCATGGCAGAAACAGATTGATCACACAGATGCTTCTTTTTCAGCAGCAAGATTATATTCAAGTGACATGAGCTCTTTAACTCCACTAAGCAGTGAAGCAGCACAATGTCCAACTGGTAGAGTTACAATCTTCAGGGATCCTTTAGTACCAGTATTTCCCTCAGCTAAAAGTAATAAAAGTTTGATTCAATCAAAATTAAGAATTAAGAAGAACTGTTAGTTTTCCTACTGCCAAGAGAGCCTGCAAATAAAGAGAAGTGGAGAGCCTTCATGGTAGCATTTGTGAAAATTGAAGAGGCACACTCAAGCAGTAAGTAAGGCAAAGGAAAAGCAATTTCAGAGTCAGAAGGGGAGAAAACTGCCTTTGCACATGACCATGGGCTACACTGGGGCTCTATGACCTTCAGTGACCAGGTCCTAGTGAACAGGGCAGGTGCAGGGGTTTCAAGTACTGGTATAGATAACTGCCCCCCACACCCCAGGATGTGCTTTTCTCTGACTTCTTTCAAACTACAGGGAAAAAACTGGCAATGTCTATCCAAACCTGCCAAACACGAATGTGAAAAGTTTGTTCATCTAAACTAACAGGTGACTAATATTTCTGACACATTTTGGGTGAGCTGTCACAGCACAGACAGAGTAATCTCCTTAGTGTGACAAGAGTCTGGGTTGGGACTGATGCCCAGTATTGCAGACCTTAATCAGAAGTTCATCCTTCCCTATAGAGGCCTTTTTCTGCTTCTTTGGTAATTTGCCTGGGCTATGACACTAAAGTATCAGGATAAGGTCACAAGGAATAGAGGGCAATATCTTCAAGAGCACATCATCCTTAGGATGATACATCATCCTTCTCAGGGGCATAGTAGGAAAACAAGCTCCAGTAGTAGAATCACATAAACATCTCAAAGGTGACATTACAATGATAATAACCATTTCTTAGGTTTCCTCTACATGATCCACTGATTCATTGTTAGTAATAATTTAGTTTAGCAATCAAGGAAGTCAGAATATCAAATTAGCTATCATGCATAAATTCCCCAGAGTTAATCCTCTGTAATGTGGAGAAAACAAGTATTGAGTAACTATAACATAACAAGTAGCTCCAAGCTGCTTATTTCTTAAATGTCAGTGAACAAAGGTGAATGTTTTTCAACTGACTCACACAAGCAATCTCAATGAAGATGAAAACCCTTTAAATATTATTTTTTTACTAGTTCGCTTCTTTCATGGGTTTACTCAATGAATATCCTTAATTTGAAGTATTTGATAATTAGCCCAGTCAAGGACAGTGCTGCATTCATTTCTACCCCTTATTCAACAAGAGCTATTTCTGGTCTAAAAAAGCCTACCTGTAAAAAAAAAATAAAATATTTCTTCTGATAGGGCTCTGTTTGTCCCATAAATTCTGTAATTAGAATAAATGGATATTTAAATAGTATAATGCTACAAGTGCTAATTCTAAATTCAGACGAAAGTAGGACCTCAGTTAAAGGGAATTAAATTAAAGGGATTAAATTAAGGAATGAAAGAAAATATAAACACAATGTTATCACAGGAAAAGAAATTAATTTGTATTGCAACTGGACTGTGTCTTTGATTGATATAGAGAAGTTCTGCAATTTCCAACCCTTAACTTTTTTAAGATTTACAGCATATGAACAAACCCTTATTCTCATCACTGAATCATCAGGCAGAACTTTCAGGAGCAACAAATTATTTGCCTGCCTGTGGTGGAGGACAGATGTGATAAATGATACCAAAGAT
The DNA here is from genome assembly GCA_013399895.1 of Serilophus lunatus. Lineage (NCBI taxonomy): Eukaryota > Metazoa > Chordata > Aves > Passeriformes > Eurylaimidae > Serilophus > Serilophus lunatus. The sequence continues at coordinate 218,269 of VXBA01005457.1, forward strand.
GGGAGATGTCTGTCCAAGACCACCACAAGAAAAGCTGAACTGATATGCAGGTGGCCAAGTTGGATGGGGCTTTGAGCAACCTGGTCCAGTGGATGATGTCCTTGCCCATGATGGGGGAGTTGGAACTGGATGGTCCCAGCCAACCCAAGCCATTCTGTGATTCAAATCAGTGAAAATCTTCAGTTAATTACTTGTCTTCACAGTAGACACACACACACACACACACACGTCTTTTTTCTCTTAGTGCTCTTTTCATGTCAGTGGGACTACACACAGTCCCAACCTGGTTACTCTAGGCCCCGAACAGCACAGTTATGAATGTACCATATAAAGGGATAACAGCTAATGCACATAATCCGTGAGTAACAAAACAGGCCGAGTAAAGGGGATCTTTCTGCTCTGCCTGTAAGAAACCGCAGGGATGCCCTGCACCGCTTGCTTACCAAAGAGATGCCAGTGAAGTTTCCCTAAGAAAAGATCTTTGGTTCTTAAAAAATTGCACTAATTTAGCAGTAAACTCACAATGAAAAGAGAATTCTCATTTGCATCTGCTTTAAACATCCATGTTCTAGTGCTACAAAGCCTATGGCTGATAAAAGTACGCTTTCTCCTTTGCAATAATTGTAATGAAAATGCAAAGATCTGGCAAGATATTCACTCCTGAAATACTTCCCTATTACCATGGAGAATTTGGAATATCCACCACTGCACTGGAACAAAATGAAGATAAAGCAGCTTGAATGCTACTATTATTGTTAGGATTTCTTTCTACTTTTTTAAAGTCTCCGTGGAATTAATCACAGAAATAAATCAAATACTACTGCCAGTAACAGAGCAGGAAGAAGTGTTAAAACAAAAACAATAAACACAAATGATTACTCACTCAAATAAACACACACATAGATAATGAACATTTGGAAATTATCGGAAGAGTGTAAGTCCCATGGGTGCCACCAATGACAGAGAACACGAGAGTAAAATAGCAAGAAAAAAATAGCACTTGTCAGATCAGGAGCCCCACGTCTTTGCCTAGGGAAGGTGACATGATGTAGCGTTCCATTTTGTAACACCTTGCCCTGATCATGTCTCTCCAGCTCTCCTATGTGAGGCTCTCTACACTGAGCAAGAGGGTCATGAGTCTTTATCTGCCTCTGCTGCCAGAGCTCTCAAACAGGAGCCTTCCACACCTGGGGAAAATCACTTTGTAATCATTGTTCATCCTCAGTGACCACTGAGGCTGTGGACAACCCTGACTTCTCCTGGAGCTCTGGGATCCAGCTACATTCCTGGACACCATTATCCACCCAGGCAGGTCTGCATTTGTAATGAGGGAGCCATTGCACTACTAACTAAATCCTAAAGTAATTTTTTTTTTTTTTTGGCAGATTTGTTGTAAGACAGTTAAAACTTAACTACTACAACATTTCTGAATACTTATTAAACACAAAAGTTATCTTGTTAAAAACAAGGAATTTCTGTTTGATAAATGTGCCTATAAAAAAACCACCTAGGGACAAATAACAGAATTTTATAGAAAACTAAAAAAAAAAAAAATAGTTGAAGCCTCATTACAGAGAAAATTCTAAAGCGAGGTTATTCTTTGGCTCCAGTTATGTCAAGGATACAGTATGGTGGCCTTTCACATTGAATGCAAAGTCCAGCCTTACAGAGGAACTCCTTCCCACCCCAAAACAGGCACACGAGAAGGGAATCAAGTCTTTGGAGATGGTCCAGATGCTCCAGGACTGTTGCAAGCTTTGATACTGATGTCCAATGCAGGCCACTTTCAGAAAATAAAGCCACCGTCTCTGTAAATATTAACACAAACCAGCCTGGAGTAGAATTTACGTTCCTCAAGAGACAGTAAATCCTCAAGATGAGAGACCACCAGACCATGACAGCAGCACGTCATCATCCCACCAGTATTTCAGAAAGGCAGGGGAGCCAGACCAAACCTATCAGCCTGTAACACAAACACTCCCTCAAAAGTATATGTTAGGCTTGGAGTCAAAGTCATAAATTTTTCTGACGAGGTATTCACATGCTGTAAGAGACCTAATTCCATCACATGTCAAGATAAAACTGGATTTCAAATGCTTAGGTGTGCATAAGCTGGTGCTTATGAAACTACCACTGGCTGAGTTTAATAAATTAGAGAACTCCTAATATGTGAACACTGGGCTGGAAGCTACTGACAAGCATTGACTGTGTAAACCCACAATGACATATTTATAAAGTAGTTTTACAAAGGATGTATCTTTCAAAACATATAAATTACAGTCATCACATTGAAGCTACCCTGGTGTAACTTTCACATAAGCCTATACTTAACATCTGTTAAATGGATTTGAGACTACCACAACGTTATATAAACTTTTGTACTTGTAAAGCTGTGGTGAATCACACAGCTATATCCTACTACTCTTCTTCCCATGGCTGGGGGAAAGAAAATCACAGCAACTTACAAAGGACTATCAGCTAACATAAGGAAAATTTCCCCAAAAGAGCAAAGTTTCTCAAAAATAATCTCTCTTGAGACCCTTGGTTTAAGAACAGAGAAATGCAACTGATGTTACTGAACAGCAGCAAAAATTGTGGTGTCCCACAGATCTCGGTATATCCAAAAAACTGGATATTATGTAGGATTCACTCAAGAGATGCTTAATTACACATTTCAGCATTCTGCAATCACTGCTGGTGGTAACAACGTGGAATTACAAGTGGAAAATGACAGACATTGTCAACCACGTCGGACAGGGAGCCTTACCATTCCCTTACTTAGAGAACAAAACTCTCATTTCCCCAGATATCACTAGTGAAAAAAATCACATAGTCACAGAGGGCACATCTCCAGTCTCATTACTTTTCACTAAGCATTTAGAAGCACCAAGCCAGAGCAATGTCCTTTGGCTTAGAATTGGTAAATCTTATCAACCCCTGGTTTTCAATTCCAGTACACAAAACCAACTGTTGGTAAATTATTCAACAATAAGTGTTGCTTTACCTACAATCCAGGGGTAGTGGCAGCTTTTCTCTGCCAAAAAACACCAAATGACTTGGAGCTTACATGACTATATCAGGATCTTGACAGGCATCACATGGAAATTAATGCTTCTGGCTATCTATAATATATTGACAAATATTTGCCTGTGTTCCTACTGCGCACAACAACAACAACTCCAACTGTCTCTCTTCTACATTCTTTTATAATCATTTTATATGCTCAGTGGGAGGGACAGAAAAAGAATTTAATTAATCATTAAGCTTTTTCTTTCAAAAAGCAAGCCATGCTGACTGTCTCAATTAATCAATGTCTGTGGGATCACAAAGGAAATCTAAAACACCATTTCTGTTTCAGAATCCTTCACTCTGAAAACCAGATTTCTGGTATTCAAATGAAAAAATACACAGCAAGCCAGGTCTCTGTTATAATCATATTAAAATTGATTTTGGAGTGTTGGTGAAAGTATCTTTCAGCCTACTAAAAGCAAATCTTCCAATACACCTTTCTTAAATGAAAATTAAGAAAATATGAATAAACTGAATTCCTTGTGAGGAGATTACCACATAAACTTCATTAAGCATTTCAGAGTCATTGAATTTCATACAGTCTGTTTCATATCCTTCCATCCATAGGTGAACTTGGAACCACAGAAAGCTGAGCTCTTACCACCAACCTGCTCTCAAGCATTCCAGAAGGATTTGTTGGCTGCTGTTCCCAGTAGAAGCAGAAACCTGCGTGTATTATGGGATTCACTACCCAAATTTAGCCAAATCTCAAATACAGTGGCTTACTTTAAGCAAGACACACAGGTTTCAATGTGGACATCAAGTATCTACCCTTGACTTAGATTGGATAAAGCAGCTAAATTTTGTCTTTTTAAAACTCTAAATCAACACTGGATTATACTTAAATTACATAAGCAGCTAGCACCTGTATGTTTACAAATTAATTTCTCAACCAAGGCTCCTACAAAATTGCTCTCCATTAAGCTGCCCTATAGCCCACTTCACACTGTAATTTACCTCTGGTTCTTTTCCTTTGAGTACTGTGTTAATACCATTGTCTTCTACTCCTTTTTACGGAGCTACAGCCATGTATAGGGCCTAATTATAGACTACAGAACGTCTTGATTTCCTTATTTCCTTGGCAAAGGGCAAGCTTTTTGTTAGATGTTTAGTGTTTACCCTGTGTCACTTTCAATATAGATTTTAATTTACACAAATAGAAGGTCTTTCTTATGCACTCGAGGCCTCATTTTCTGCTTGGTTATACCAACATAAATTAAGAGTAATTTAACTAAATAAAATATAGTTACAGTGATGGAAAATTAGGATAACTCAAAGAAAAGCCAGTCCACTGTTTAGTAATAATTTCTTTTATATACTCCAGATTCTCATGCTTGTACATCCTTTACAGAGCCAAAGCTGTAATAAGAATGTTATATTTTCACAGAAAAAAAAAAAAAAAAGTAGCATTTTCCTGCTCACACAAAAGGCTTTTTTTTTTTCCGCTCAAGAGGGAATGTAGTTGGGCTGCTTTTATTTTTCTACTTGTATAGGGGTAGCCACAATTAATAATCATAATTTTATTGTGTATTTATAGAAGAGACTATTTGCAAATGTGAGACCCCACGGCATCAGAAAAGCACATTCATTTTTATAGCACTGAATCTCAGAATGAAACACTGTCTCCCCTCCATCAGTTTTGAGCAGCTTTACCACACACACACAAGAAATGCATTTCCATGTCTGTTTTAAAAACATATACGTACAAGATGAGCAAGGAATGATGAAAAATACTTACAAGACAATAGACCAAAATAACTCTGTTTTGGATGAAGCTTAGTTACACACCGTAAGGAGTATGGCTTTGCAAGAAGGTTTTTAATATCTTCATTTCTATGAAAAACAACTGCAATACCTCAACTTAATGACTGCAAATTGAAAAAGATCTTCAAAATGAAGTTTACTTGCTCTAGCATGAAGTCTCAAGTACCATTTTTCTTTCATGCTCACCAGCAAGAACATACTGCGGGTTTCCAGCTGTCACAAGCAGAACAGCACTGCCATCATTTACAAGACAAGAATCTTAAGGCCCTCTACTGAAACTGCCTCTTTAAAGACTTTGCTTTAAATAGATGGAGGAAAAAGAGGTCTTGCTTCTACTCCCTTCTCCTCAGCCTTGCCCTGATGGATGGTGTTGCTCATGGGTGGAACAGATCTGACAGACTTGGAACAACCCCTGTATCTGGTGACAATGACTGATTTCTACGAGCAGCTTTCAAGTTCAGACGTACCATTTTTAGATAGTGGTGACCCGTTAATTTCTAGAACCAAAAATAACAAATGCTAAGAAGAACTGGACTTTGCTCAGATTAAGAGTCTGTGGGACTTGCTCTTCCCTTACACATTCCTATCCCATGGTGGCTTGGATCCTCCTCCGAGAAAACTAGAGGCAGACGTGGGCACGACCCACTTGGAGAAGAAGACATTATTTGTACATATGTGTACACATACATACATACCTGATGTTCACACACACATCATAAAGCACAGAAATAAATACATACTCATGGTAATAAATGACCCAGCGATCCAGGAGACACAAATAGGAGAGTTAGTATTGAGGTGGGTTGTGAGCAGAGGCAACCACGTGCTTTTAAGGCTTCTCAGTCCAATTTTTAGGAGCTACTTTCAGCAATAGATCGAGATTTTTCTATTAGCAGATAAGAACTGAAGGTTGGACAGCATGACATAAATCCCTGAGGACATTATTGTTCATTTGTTACAGAAACCTAAAAGGAGGGCTTTGCTCCAGCCCTCGGCGTCCTACCGAGAAGGAGTATGGAATTTACACAACTCCTTTCCTACGCTGTAAAATGTATCAAAATAAACATGTTCATGTAGTTGTCTTCCTCCCCTCTTACCCCTCTCTCACACACAAGCTCAAAACAGTACTGTGGAGAAAAAAAAAACCACAATAAGAGACACCTTTATCAGCCTCAGCCATCTGTGTTCCTTTAGTCTGATCCAAGAATTTTGGCAGGCATGTGCACAGTTTGCTCCTACCCAATATCATCCTGCCCTTCAAGAAAATGTCCCTCCCTCTTCCTCCCCTCTTGAGTCAGGCAGTGTTTTCAGTCTGTCCACTGCAGGACTTGAAATAATAAGGTATTTGTGCATACGTTTAATTAATTACAATCTCAACACAATCACTTAACCTTATTCTGAGTAACTGCAACCCCACTTGATAACTTGGCCCAAAAAATAAACAGATGTCAAAAAGCCATACAACTCTCAGTGCTGACCACAGGAATTATACGGAGTTAAGAAATTTATATGTAAAAATAAAATAAAACAAGCTAATTCCTCAAAAGTTTGAAGGGCAGGAGCTAAGAGAACTGCTAGTGAAAGAAAACAGTGGAAAGAAAATCACCCCTGCCATAAATTAGTTTCCAGACAATCTGACATGACCCTACTGGGGTTAAAAATCTGGATTTTCATTAATTTGTTCACTGAAATCATAAAGGTTCAAATTCTTTTCTCAAAGCAGACGGGCATAAAAACTTTATTAGGCAACTTTCAAAGGGAATAGAATCATGCCCAGAAAAAAGTCATTTAAATATACATAGACATGCAGGTCTTGAAAGAATAAGAGTATAATAAACTACTTGGTTTGCCTTCTGTTTCTAAACAGCCTTGTAATTGCAACATGTCTTCAATATTTCAGGAAGCATGATATTTTGATAGATTAAAAAGATATGTTGCGTTCAAAAGAATAAAGAAAAAGAAATTAGGAAAACACCAGGAAACCTGAAGTGCAGTATTTTAGAAGAAAACCCCTATGGAAAATTTAAGTTTTAAACATATATATTACAGATGTAACATAGCTCTGGCATCTTATATATTCCTCTGAACTATTTCTTAATTTATCAAAAATGATCTAAAAAGGAGTTGACATCAAAAGCCTTCAACTCAATTCTCTCTCTCTAGCTCTCCAGGGAACAATTTACCTCCTAAATACACTGCAAGGGAAACAGAATCACAAATTTCCCCATACACAGTGCCTATGGCAAACCTACCCCTCCAGCTTAAAGTAGTGCTTTTTCTGTCTTAATATACATATATGCCCTGTGATGTGAACTTAGATTTTTCTCTCTCCAGCTGCTTTAGGGTGCTACACATTAAAATTCCTGTTTTAATAGCAAATTACCACTGCTCTGTGTAATTCAGCAGTATCTAGTGTTGGATGCTAATTAAATTAATTTGGTCCAAGTAGGATATTGATTCTGTTCACAGTTTAGGTAGGTGAAATGTCATATACATGTTCTTAGAACTAATAGTCTTCTCTTGGATTACATTTCAAGACATATTGTAGCTACAAAAATAGAACATTTGCTTTAAAACCCAAAGAGGACTAGAAATTAAGCACTTGCTTAAAATCGATTGTTAATCCTTTACTCATTCATATTTTAGACAAAAAAAAAATCTTGAAGAGGCTTCAGAAGAACTAAAATCAAGCATATCTCCAAAGGAATCCTTAACAAATAAAACTTAAACGATTTTTTAACCACAACTAACACTCACTAGCTAAACTCACTGGGGGTAAAGTCATCTTTTGTTCTTTTTTTTTTGCTTCATAGTAGGTGCTTAACACATTAGCAGCAGTATCAGAGCAGAGTTATGAATCAGCCCAGAGCAGCTCCACATCTGACACCAGGCAGAGAGCCCCTGGCAGGATTGCAGGCCCTGCTCCGAAAGGCAGGACATGCACATGGGTGCTCCAGCACTGGTCCAGCTCTGTTCTCCAGGAGAGAACACAGAAATAAGTCATGATGCTATGATGGAGACTCCAAAAGTGGCTGCACTCGTAACACGGCTCATAAATCCCCGCTTTGTTCCCATCGGCGACAGAGACGGGGTTATGCTCTCTAGTATTAAGATGCCCCATAAAAGATGGATCCAACTAAAGGCCTGGAAATGAGTCAAAAGTAACTTGTAAAACACAAAGTCTCCAGCTTGTCAGTTTTATCAGTCCTGTTCATAGAGAATTAAATAAGAAGGATGGTATGAGGGCCGGAGCACTTCTTCTATGAAGACAGACTGAGGGAGCCAGGGTTATTCAGCCTAGAGAAGAAAAGGCTCTGGAGAAACTTTCAAGCACCTGAAGGGGCTACAAGAGAGCTGGAAAAGGGACTTTTTACAAGGGCACGGAGTGATGGGTACCTTTATCACTCATCTGGTATCATAGGTATTATGAAAGTGGCCTCTTTTTGCCTCCCCTCCAAATCTCCTAAAAAATAACACCAGGAGTCACACGGCCACACTTCGCTCGCCTTTTACACACTTCTTTGCTTGACATGGCAAGTTGGGGCTTGCCTCCTGCTTGGGAGCATTCCAGACAGGCACCTGATGAGAACCAAAAACAGTACAGGCAAGATCCTACAGAGAAAATCACAACATGGCTTGACCCAGCCTGGTCATCTTCCAAGCACAACCAGTGAGTGGCTGGAAAGAGAATTATTTTGACACGTGCATGTACATGCATATTTAGAAGAGCACAGCTAGGCGGGAGGCTGGAAAATGCACATTTATGAAATCGAGAGCTACAATTTTGTGTTAATGCTGATGATCCTTCCCATACCCATCCCTATGGCACAACTCAAAGTGATTCCTCAAAGCTATTCCCACCCATTTCACTTAAAAAGATCTGTGAGAAAAAAAAACCCTTCGACTCTATTAGAGGATCCAAATCAACTTCATGGGGGTTTTAGGAGTTACCTTCCCTCACATGGTCACCACAGGGAACCCAAATCTAGCCATGGGAAGATACCCCCTCTAGGCCAGAGTGTAGAGGGGGGACCAAAGTGATGCACTATGAGATGCTCTTCTCCAAAAGGAGGCCCCAGGAGCTCCTTCCACCTGTCTGAGCCTCAGAGGCTGCTGAAAGTTTCCACCACGAGCATGTCTTTCTGTCTGTAGGGCTGGATGGCTGCATTAAATATAGCAGAGCCCTTATACTATTATTTAAGATCACTGTATCAATACAAGAAACAGCCTACTAACAGTGTGTATGTGCAAGGGCTGTAGAACATGAAAATGCTAAGGCAAATGCTTGTTTTCACTACTTTTTGCATAGCTGTTGGCACATAAATTACCACTTCATAATAGGCTCTTTGAAATTCTTTTGCATTAACTAATGCCACTCTATGTGTTTTTACAGTGTGATCATGGCTATCAGTTTCCATCTGGTCTACTGTCCTTTTAGTATGTTTTTGCTCTGAGGATGTAAACAAAAATAGATTACTATAAAAACAAACCTGCCTGACAGTCTAGACTAAGGATCTAATTAAAAATAAGATTTATTAGAACAGAGAGAAACATCGAGGTAAAACAAAGACACAGTTTCTGTAACATTTCTGGTATTATTCTTGGCAAAGCAAAGCCAGGCTATAAATTTATTACAACAAATCAGTATGGTACTGATGTACCATTCTGATCTGGCATCACTTTTCCAGACTTTGGAAGTGTGTTAGGAAAACTCTTTGTTTTACTTCCATTTCAGTCATTATAAATTCCTTTTCTAATTAGAACCCAAGAGTATCAGGGCCTGTCTACACACAGGTTTTGCACAGACACATGACATGGGTAAAAAACTAAACTGAGTTAACAGTAATGCTGCTCCCTAGTCCAGACACAGCTAAAGCAAACTGTGCCAGTAGAACTATGTCATGGTAGGGGTTTGCTTTGATACAAATTAAACGGACACCTTGCTAATGGAGGGGTGGGAAGTGGCCCTTGGAGAGGCAATTCAAAATCCAAACCCTTAAAAGACTCCGAAGAGACCACGGAAAAATCTGGAGCCTCCTTTTGTCAGACAAGAAAGGATGCAAGTATCCTTTGATGAGATTCAGTCTCAGAGCTCAAGAAATGCACAGGAAACAGGAAAAGACAACAGCAAGTATTTCAGACACCAACAACACCATCTTGACCCAGTAAAGCTACTGGTGAGAACTGGAGGCACCAAGAGGGTGAGCAGGCTTTGGTGATCAACTTCAGGAGCTCTTCTGAGTGAACAGCCACCCATTGCTTCACCTAACACTAATCCATGGAAAAAAACCGGCACTCCATCAGTTCTGGGAGTATCGTTTTACATGGAAAAGGACTCACTTATTAACATCGTCAGAACCCAAGGATCATTTAGAGATTTGTACAGAGAATTTAACACTTAGCAAAAACGAGCACATGAAAATTTTGCTGTTTCTTTGGCTATTATTTCTAGTGTTTGCATCAGAGGCACATGAAAAATAATATTTTCCGTAATAAAGAATGTTGTTCTTGAAGTCTACTGATTTTTAACATAAAAATTATGAAATGACCTCACGTGCAAAAATGCCCAGAGGCTGCTAAAATAGCAAAGAAATGAGAAATTCTAGATATTAAGAACATGCAGCAAGGCAGAATCATTAAAGAAATTAGAGAAGATGAAAAAAGAGACTACTCTGAACCAGAACACACAAACTGCTTTTGAATAGTTTTCCACATAAGGCACATTCATCCCTCATTCTAATTCAAGGAAAGCTTAGAGATCCCCTTTCAGATCGTGCAAGTGACAGCAGTAACTTAAATAATAAATCAGTTGTAGGAATAAAAAAAAAGCTGGAACAAGGCAGCAGATTTTCATTGTTTACGCCAACGTTTTTCATAAGCAGTTTCCCTTGTCCAGCAACATTGATGTGCCATGTATCACTAAAGAATAAACCAATTTATAAATAGTATGAATACAAGTGGTACCCCATTGTTCTCACTTGTATTGGTAAACGTAAGACTTCTCTGAAGTGGGTTTCATACTCCCTTACTACATTTAAAGCCTTCTTTTAACCAGCTTGGTAAGAAAAGTAGCACTTTCAATGTTCTGCCTCAGCAGTCCACCCCCTTTTCCTCTTTCAGAGGGATGCTGAGTCTAACATCACATTCCTGCAGCAGTACCCAGCCCAAGGGATGCACGATGCTTCCACAGCTCAGGCAGCTTCTCCTACAATGTTTAAGTCCCTCCTGCTTAGCAGTGTCTTCCCCTTCTTAGCCCAGGTTTCTGGAGCTCTCTGCCAGAAACCTACAACGTTGGAGTCGGGTTTGAGTACTTCCATCTCACTCCCAGGGCCAGTGAGGACCCACAGGGTGCAGCAGGGACACAGCACTAGCTCAGCCAAGGACACAGGCTGGGCTGAGACGAGAAGCTCCACACGACAGAGTTACACCATGGAATTGTAGTCTTACGGCAATGGCTGCAGTTCACACTGAGTCAAGGCAAAATGTCCTATGACTTTCTTTCCAGGGGGACAGGGCCATTCATTCTGCCTGTCTGCATTAACCCACAGAGCTCTACTGAACCAGCAGAAAGCATTTGTCTAAAACCCCCGCCTCTTGCCTGAATACAGAACAGACACTTCCCCAGCTTGGAAGTCCAAGCTTCCCAATAGTGTCAGTCATGAAGTGGTCACAAGATGTTCTTACGAATGTACAAGGGCAAACGAAAACTCCTGTCAGAAATTATTATAATCTCCCTTCTTTTGAGAGATTATTAACATTCACAGGTAAAAACACTGATAGGATCTGCCTTACCAAGTATTTCCATTTTCAAATCAGTACCATCACTGAACCTTTCATTTAAAGTTAATACACTTTTCTCATTTGCACCTTTTTCTCCCTCCCTTAGAAACTGTGAACCTATTTGAAGTATATGAAAGATTTTTAAGTGAACAAGCAGTTCAGTTACCCTCTCATTGGCATACATGATACATATGTCACTATATATGAAATATATTCATATACATATAGGAAACAGTGTTTCCTAGAAAATCCAAGGCTCCTTTCAAGGAAGCCATCTACTGAAGGGTTAAACATGCAAACTAGAGATCCTGTCTAATTCCATTTAATCCCCAGTAACACAGCACAGAAGATGAGGTATTGTCCCTGGGTTGCTATTATTGCTGTCAGACACAAAACAGGGCACAACATATGACCACCCAAAAATACCCCACAACATAAAATCATTGTTTTGGGAGACAGGACTGAGTGAAGTCATGTGGTGTACAAGTGATGCCAATATGCATTAGTCATTCTATATTAAATATAAAATCATGGTGGTGAAACCCTCAGCCCTGTGCAAAGAGGTTAAAAGAGAATTTATGTTGGAGAGCCAAGAAAAAGGAGTTTAGCAACTGCTGAGGGGTTTTTCCCTAGCAAAACTCCCTAAAGTATAAAATGGCAAACAGAAGTGATCCCTTCAGGACACATACATTTTTTTTTAAATCTGACATCAACAGTGCAACACTTATTAATACAAGAGGGGAAAAAGCTAAGATTCATCACAAAACACATTCACACTGTCTAATCATCTAGTGACAGACCAGATTACACAGAAATAGGATAAAAGTTAAAAAAAAAAAAAAAAAAAGCTTTAAAATTCAATAATTGCTACCCAAAATTACACGATTTAGCTGTAGAATACAATGGAACAGAGATTTGGGATTTCTTTACAAATGTCAAATATTTGGGACTTGCAAAAAACTTTACTTCACTACTTGCACTTTTCTGACATCTCTCCACACACTTTTCTCTCCATGTAGTAATAACAAGCACAGACACATACACAAGATGAAAGCTAATGCTAAAAAAATATAAGCCGCAAATTGTAAATAAACTTCTTTGTTTCCTAAACTTTTTGCTGTTGCTTTACTGAAAACCCTTTAGTCTCGAGGCATACCAGCTGCTCTGGGTTCAGCAAAGGATTCCCCACTGTTCTGCTATTGCAAAGCTCTGCCTTTGGATCCCTCTGGTCAGAATGCACTACATACAACCCTGGGAGCTCTGCACTCAGTGGTTCTACAGTCTGATCCTACAGGGCAAACCCCAGGGATGGATGAGAAATACTGGAAAGACACTTTCTTTTTCAGTTAGAGCACTAGGTGGATTTTTCTGCTATTATTTGAAAAAAAAAAAAAAGTAAAATTAATTAGCGACAGAATTTGGGAGGGGGGGAGGAATAATCACACCATTTCCCAAGGACAAGGATTCATCCACTTCTAGAGCAAGTGGTTTCACATAAGCCTGCTTTTCTTTTATATTGCCTGCTGGCAAACCACAGCCCAGTCACTGTTTCAAAGCTGTAAATATCTCTATTTCACACCAGGTATCTGTCACCCAACCCCACTCCTAAATTCTACACTGGACAAAAAAAAGATCTATTAACTTTCTCACTACCAGTGCTTTCCCCTCCAATCTCAGACAGCACGTTCAACACTGGGTGGCTCTGTGTGCTCAGTGGTTCACTCACACGCCACAGAGCAATTAAGATGATTTCAGGGCAGAGAGCGTGGCAGGCAATGAAAAGAATCATGTAGACATTGTTAAGCATATCCTATTACTGATTTTCCCTTTCTTTAACCATATTCAGACGCAAAATGCAAAGAAAGAAAATATATAATAGTCATGTTTTTTTCTCACACACACACAAAAATATTCCAAACCAAAACCAAACAGAAAATAACCCAGCCTTCATCTTGCTGTGTATATATTAAAAAAAGTTGAAGACACTGTGGACAAAAGAACACTTAAGTTTTGTGGCTCCACAAAATACTCCACAGGTTCACATGCATTCTCTGTCCCCCTTTGGTGTTCTGATTATAACACCAGCCAAGCCATCACACCACCTTCATTCCAGGTCTGGAATAAAACACTAAACCTTTTGAAGTACACATTCAATGCACAGACACTTTATCATGAGAGGGCTTTTAAGGAAGGTTGTTCACATACTCGGGCACTGGCTAATTTTTTATGGAATAACACCGCCAGCAAACTCTGGGACCAAAACATGTGCATCACATACATCAAACCAAACCCCAAAAACGTTGCCATTCTAAAGAAATATGGGAAAAAAGCTGCATTGCTTATTCAGCAGCCACTGACAGAAGGCTTGCAAGAATGTCATCGTAGTAGTTCTCATTCAAGTGTTGGACAGCAAAAGCCATTCCAGAGAAATTCAGTCAAGAGAAAGACTGCATATGGTTATGTTTTATAAACTTGATAGCTGATTATAATTTATAATATATTTCTAAAGAAGCACAGTAAGTTAATTACATTTGGGAGAAAATGCATTTTAGAAGCTATAAAGATACAGCCAGTAATAGGAAATCCCAGCTCCCAATTATGGCTCTCAATATTCTTTACACAATAAAACATTTGCTTTTAATTTGGTTTATATTCAACAATGTAAAATTTCTTTTAAAGTTTCAATGGTTGCTCTCTTCCCTGCTCAGCAAATACTTGTATCTTGCATGTTGTAAAAATATTTAATTATTGCAGCTATAGGGTTGGGTCTCCTACGAGTTCTTCTTCAGCCAAGAAACTGCTCAGACTCAAGGGTGAAGGATTATGATCCAAATACCCACTGACTCTCAAAACATCAAGACAAAATACGACATAATAATATGAAAAAAATATAAAGATCTTATCTTTACTAGCAGGAGTACAAACACCTGTATAACAGGAACCTTCTAATAAAAACAGCATGAATTATTTAAAACAGCAGCACTGCTTGAATTGGTCGTATTTCAATACACTACTCTTCTTTAAAATATCATAAACAATAGCACATAGCACACACACGAGAGATGATGCTAAGAAGTCTTGAATTTGAACAATGCTCAAACTCCCTGCCTGATCGTTACTTCATAGAGCATCAGTCACACCAAGGTGATATACCTACACAGATCACACAAACTGCAATAAAAACAACAAAAAAAGCAGCTATGAAGAGAAAAATCTACAGTTGCCAAGCAAGAATTAGAAATACAACTTCTGCTAAAATCAAACGGGGGGAGGGGGGGAACAAACCCCACACAAACCACCAGAGCATCCTTGGTGGCTCAAAACTAAGACATAATTCCCAGGAGGAAGTATAGCCTGGGGTAATGCCAGGGATCCATAGGGCTATGCAGTATTGAGGTAATGTATTCATCTGGTGAAGGAATTGATTCCACCACTACGCACTACCAGCATCCTCTGCTGGTTGACCCACTCAACAGTGCCAGCCCCAAATTCCCAGGAATGACAAGTTAAATGGCTCATGGTGAAGTGCAAAAGGCAGCTCCAAGAGATGGTGCAACTTAAAACAAACAGGAGATTCCCTTTAACACCAGGCTTCTTGGAATTCCCAAAAAAGACAGCAGGAATGGTGTCAAGGATCAGCTCAGTGACTCAGTTACAAGACAGAGCAAATAAAACGTTTGTACTTCACAGATGACTTTTCAAACCTGTTTTCCACCCTTCGCTTTTCAAGCTAATGAGGCAAGGAACATTTAAAGACACTTCAGTCAAGGTAAACAGCTTTGTAGTAAGGAAAGTTGCCAACTAAACTGTTATGCTTTTACCACCTGTCACATCCAAGAACAGAAACAAGACTATTTTCATACTCACCAGCGTAAAAAAGTAACAGAGATTAGACGTGTGTGAAGAGACCTATCATCTCAGGGACTTAGCCAGGCATGGATGGCAAGAACATCCATGACTGGAGACACCAGATGAGTTGTTCAGAGAGCAATTCCCTACTAGTCAGTTCTCATGTCCAATACCGACATGTTGACTGCAGTGAGAGAAGTTCAGTTGTAATTCTGAAATTACAAAGGAGTAGACAGGGAAACAACTAGTGAATAAACCTTTACCTCTGCTCGTTGTGTGCGGGGCAAAACCGATGACTTTTCAATGGCATAAACATCCACCAAGTAGAGACGTGCTCCTTGCTCCCTGTCCAAAATGGCAGCAGTCTGGATGACCCCAGTATGGCGCCCAATGGTGAAGAGGCGCCCAAGACTCTTCTCTTCGCATCGGACGGACACGATGTAATATTCCACCTGAGCCTCAGAGCCCCGTGGACTCGCTGCTTCAATAGATATCACATTTGTCCCGATAGGCTCACCTTCTTTCACGATGGTTATATATTTTGGCTGAGTGAAAACAGGCCCGTCAACCCCTTGCAGAATTATAGTCATCTCAGTGGTGGATTTTCTCCTTTCAGGGCCAAGATCCGTGGCAGAAACTATGAGATTGTACATGAGCTGAGAAGGCACCAAAGCTGATGCTACTCGTAAATCTCCACTGTAGCGATCCACAATGAAGGTTTCGGTGTCTCCATTGACTATTTCATATTCCACTTCTCCATTGGCACCCTCGTCAGGATCCGCAGCAATGATTGTCGTTAGGACAGAGCCGATCACAACCGAGGGGTCAGCTGCGAGGGCATTTTGAGACACGAACACGGGAACATTGTCATTTTGATCTGTCACCAAAATGGTCACATTCTTCAGAGCAAACCGCCTGGACTCCACAGGAACGGCCTGATCAGTGGCTTTGACTGTCAACTCAAAGAGATTAGCAAATTCACGATCTATTTCAGCGTTGGTAAATATTGTCCCTCTCACTTCATCTATACGGAAATGATTACCCCTTGGCATCTGTTGAATGATTGCATATGTTAGCAGCCCATTAATATCCGCATCCGGATCATGAGCGGTCACAGAAATGACAGAGCTACCAACAGGAACATTCTCAACAATGGATTTAAAGATGTCTCCCGGAGGAAAATTAGGAGGATTATCATTGAAATCCCTAACATGTATTACCACTGACATTGTAGATGACCGTGGTGGCCTTCCTTGGTCTTTTGCTGTTATATTTAGCTTGTACAGTGATTGTGTCTCAAAGTCCAGCTTCTTTGCAAGGAAAATACTACCAGTGTTGGGGCTGATGCTAAAAGTCCCATGGTTGTTTGTCCCAGTAATGCTATAGTGGAGGTCAGCATTGTCACCTGAGTCAGAATCAGTGGCAGTGACAGATGACACAAGTTCACCAACCCTCATATTTTCCAAGACATCCACTAACAAGGTCGATTTAGGGAAGGAAGGACTGTTGTCATTTTCGTCCAATACGTCGATGCTCAACATGCAAGTTGAACTCAGGGAAACTGCTCCAGAGTCTACTGCTTGGATGACAAGGGAATATGATGCAGTAGCCTCATGATCTAGTTTGCCAACTAAGGTCACTTGGCCTGTGCTACTATCTATTGCAAACTGATTTTCTTCATTTCCCTTGATTACAGAGTAGTGAATCACTCCATTAACCCCTTCATCAACATCTGAGGCAGAAACCCTCAGCACCTGTGTCAGATTTGCTGCCAACTCCGATATAGTAGCTTGGTAGAGATCTTTCAGGAATTTGGGGGCATTATCATTGATGTCCTTCATGTAGATCTGTACAGTTGCCTGATCCTTTAGAGGCTTTGGTAACCCCTGATCTGTTGCTATTACGGTGAGACTAAATACTGCAGCTCCCCTTTGTCTCATAAGAGCTTCTCTGTCAAACTGATGAGTGCTTCTAATTTCCCCAGTTACAGTGTTCAGATCAAAATCTGGCTGCATATGCTCAAAGGAATACCTGACCTCACCATTTGGCCCAAAGTCTTTATCTACAGCATTTATTTTACCTACATAGGACCCACCTCTCTGCTCCTCTTCAAAATAAAACACATAGTTTGTACTGTTGAACAGGGGCCTGTTATCATTTACATCCTCCAGAATCACAGTAACATTTACAGTAGCATTCAGTGGTTCTACAGCTCTATCAGAGGCAATAACCAGTAAAATGTATCTTTCCTGAAGTTCACGGTCCAGTTCACTTTTTATATACAGCTGACCATCTGGGAAAATGCCAAAGGCACCACCAGCATTTCCTTCAATTATACTGTAAGCTATTTCACCATTCACTCCCGAGTCTTTGTCAGAAGCCTGTACCTTAAAGAACCTGGAATTCACAGGCTCTGACTCCAAAATAGTAATTTCATAGGAAAGCTGGTCAAACACGGGTGGGTTATCATTTACATCATGGACAGAGACAGTCAGGATAAAGTTAGAGGACAGCTGTGGCACCCCCATATCTGAGGCCAGGATTTCAACCTGGTAAGATCCAGCATTTATGTCAAGTGGCCCTGTTAAGCTTATAGCGCCAGTTTGTTCATTGATTGAAAACAAGCCCTTTGGGTTTTGCTTAAGGCTGTAAAGGACCATGCCATTAACACCTTCATCAGGATCAAGAGCTTTGGCCTGGAATATGGTATGCCCAGCTTTCCAGTTTTCAACCACATTTACACTTTCCACTGCATGAATGAAGTGTGGGGAGTTGTCATTTAAATCTTTGACAGTTATATTGACCACAGCATCACCTGTTACTGCCCCACCACTAGCAACCACCTTCAGCTGGTAAAATGCTTGCTCCTCCCTGTCAATAATACTGGCTGTGGTGATCTGCCCTGTCACTCTGTTGATAGCAAACATGCCCTTTTGGTCACCTGTTGTAATAAGGTAACTGATGTTGGTGTTAAGGTCCATGGTGGAAGCAGAAACAGTACCCACATGGTAACCCAGGGCAACATTTTCAAAGACGACAAAACTATACGCGCCCTGGCTGAAAACAGGGGGATTGTCCTGAGTGTCTAAGACAGTGATGGTGACAATGGCTTGGTTCTGCGACTGAAGTTGGCCACCATCAGTAGCAACAATCTGCAGCTGGTAAGCAGTTTTTTCCTCCCTGTCCAGGGCTATTTTTGTTGTGATGACACCTGTCTGGCCATGGACCTGAAACCTGGAGGTATCTCCAGCTGAGATGCTGTACTTGACTGTCCCATTGGGTCCCAGATCAGGATCCATGGCAGACACTGTGGTCACATAGGTTCCGGCTGGCTCATTCTCTTGGATATGAGCAAAATACTGAATGGGGTAAAACACAGGGCTATTGTCATTCACATCCAGGACAGTCACATTAACTCGGACTACAGAAGAAAGGGGAGGAGAACCTAAATCAGTGGCCAAGACCTGCAAGGAGAAGTGAGATTGCTCCTCCCGGTCCAGCTGCGAGATGGTGCTGAGCTTGCCCGAAACTGGATCCAAGCGAAAAATCAGGCGAGGGGTCACCGAGGAGGGGCCAACCGCTACCAGTGCTGGTTCAGCTTCCTGCAGGGAGAAGCGGACAGTCCCATTGTCCCCCAGGTCCCCATCAGTGGCACTCAGGACCAGCAGCTCAGTTCCTGATGGGGAGTTCTCAGCCAGGGCCACCTGGTAGCCCTCGGGTTGACTGAAGCGAGGTTTGTTGTCGTTGACGTCCAGGATGGTCACCACCAGCTGTGCATAGGAGAACTTGGGCTGCACCCCCTGGTCACGGGCACTGATGTTGAGGACCACCTGAGAAGCAGTCTCCCGGTCCAGCCTGCTGGAGATGAACGTGCCTGCAGCATGTCCAGCACTGCCACCCTCGTGGCCAGCTGTGGTGACCAGCCCACTGTGCTCACTGATGCGAAACCAGCCAAGCTCGTTGCCAGAGACAATGCTGTATTTAAGGTTGGCATTGAGGCCTGAGTCACGGTCCGTGGCACTCAGGCCCCGCACGTAGCTGCCCAGGGGCACCTCCTCACTGATGTTCACCCTGTAGACAGACTGTCCGAAAACAGGAGGGTGGTCGTTAATGTCATTCACAAAGATCACGAGGCTGGCTACTGAGGAGCGGCTCACGGGAGCTGCCACAGACCCATCGGGGGAAAAGACAGAAGTGGGGGAGCCTGGAGGCGGTGGTGGGGCCCCATAGTTATCCGCCACTGCCACGGTAAGGTTATAGGCTGGGATGCGTTCCCGGTCCAACGCAGCTGCTACCTTTATAAGGCTGAGGTTGGGTACCTTACTGCTGTGCACCTCAAAGTGCCGTTGCTCATTCCCTGCCAGGATTGACACCGAGATGTTCCCATTAGCTGCAGGGGAGTCGGCATCACTCACCGTCAGCAGGGCCACCACTGTGCCAGGGGCCGCATTCTCATCCACGGAGGCAAACCGGGAGGTGGCCGGGAAGTAGCGGAACTTCACCCGGGGCTCGTTGTCATTGACGTCGACCAGGCGGATGAGGGCCTCGGCCCGACCGCTCAGCGCTGGCACCCCTCGGTCCATGGCCTGCACTGTCAGCGAGTACTGCTGTCGCATCTCATAGTCCAAGCGCTCACGGATGCGGATCACCCCGCTCTCAGGGTCCACCTCAAACGGGAGGCTGCCAGCCCCATCCCCACCACCACTTCCGCTGCCATCACCTCCTTCCAGGCGGTAGCGGATGTCAGCATTGGTGCCTTCGTCAGCATCAGCTGCAGTGACTTGGAGAACGCTGGCTCCAACAGGTGCATCCTCAGGCACTCGTGCCTGGTAAAGCGCCTGGCTGAAGATGGGTGGGTTGTCATTGATGTCCTGGACGGTGACATTGACCTGAAGGTACCCTCGCCGACGGGGCTCACCCTTGTCCTCCACTTGTACCAACAGCTGGTAAGTGGGGGTGGCCTCCCGGTCCAGCCCTCCACGGGAAACCAGGTGCAAGAAAGCTCCCTCACCGCTGGGGTTAAGGGTAATGTTGAGTCGGAAGCGGCCCTCCTCATTGCCGGACACAATCCGATAGGAGCCATGATCTACACCATTGGTGCCACTGTCGGCGTCGGTGGCTGTGTCCAGGATGAGCTGGCGCCCGCTGCCCGTGTCCTCCTTGAAAGTCACCACGATGGAGGGGTCGGGGAAGACGGGCGCGTTGTCGTTGAGGTCGAGCACCAGGACACGCACCTCGCTGGGGTAGGTGGGCTGGCTGGAGAGCACCACCAGGTCCACCACGTCGCTGGCCAGGCTCTCGCGGTCGATGGTGGCACGGGTGTGCAGGGCGCCCGAGGTGGCATTGATGGTGAACAGGTCGTGGTGCTCGCTCAGGCGGTAGGTGAAGCCGGGCCGGGTGGCGATGGTGCCCACCCAGGTACCGGGCGGCTGCTCCTCCAGCACCTGGAACACCTGGCGCGGCTCCGCGGCGGCGTTGGCGGCGCTCCCCAGCGGCGGCAGCAGCGGCAGCAGCAGCGACAGCAGCAGCGGCGGCGGC
>VXBA01005457.1:239477-362471 GCA_013399895.1 Serilophus lunatus
GTGGTGGTGGCCGCCGCCCCGCCGGCATTCCCAGGCGCGGGAGCTCGGCGGCTGAGCCGGTCCCGAGTCGGCGGCCGCCCGGACCCAACTTTGCCCGGCGCTCATGGATCCCGGCCTTCTTGACGCCCGGGCCCGGCTCCCCCCTCCGCCGCCCATTGGCCGCCGCGCCGTCATCGCCCCGCCCAGCGCCCCGCCCACCGCACCTGAGGGGCCGCCCCGGCGGGAGCCGGACGCGCGAGAAGGGGAGGGCAGGGAAAGGAACGGGATGGGGGAGCGGCTCCGCCGCCCCCGGAGGGAGGGGCGGGGTCCTCCCCCCCCCCCCCCCCCCCNGCTCCTGCCGGGAGCGCAGGGAGCCGGGGACACCCGAGCGCGCCGAGGGGCGTGGCGGCGGCGGCGGGCTCTGACTTTGAGAGGAGTTCTTGGAGAAACTTGCGGGACCCGTTATCCCGGGAAGATGCTCGGCCGCGCCTCCCGCGGGCCGCGGGCGCCCTCTGCTGTCCTGCGCGGCGGTGGAGCATCGCGGGGATGCGGGAGCATCCCACAGAACCTTTATTTTTGGTCCCCTACCGTCCTCCGTCCCAAAAAGGCAGCGCGTGTAACTAACAGGGAAAGTCTCTAATCCCGCCCCCCTGCGTTGCCGCTGGAAGTAAAAGGCTACATTTTACACGTGCTGACCTTTAAATACAAGCGCCTTTAAAGGCGAACCTACAGCAGACAGCAGTCGAGATGACAAGGTAAAATCAGTGTAGCCGTGTAACAAATCAGCAAGTATAGAGCTAATTATCCTTGTGTGGGCGTTAAGTGAACCTGGCACTGGATTTCCCGGCATGGAAAAGTCGGAAAAGTGATAAAAAAGAGGTGAAAAAAAAAAAGGTGGAGAGTGTTAAAGTGAATGTGGGATAAGGTGTCGAAGGACCCCCTCCCAGTACCCTGAGATACAGGATGAAAAAAGGAAGATCAAATAAGCAGCAGCAGTCCTGCCTGGAAGCAGTTAGTAAGGAAGAAGCAGTAATTCCTGTTCCTGGATAGCATTGTCATCTAACACAAAGGGATAACTCCGGGCCGATAACTCCTGCAAATCCGTGTTTCCTTTAGGGATGGGGCCTCCCACCCACGCCCAGCCCTGACCCTGTGGACAGTGCAGCCAGCTGGCAGGGTCGGTGAGGCTGGGGAGCCTGGTGCCAGTGCTGCTGTCCCAGGTAATGTCCTCAGCCTGTATTTAGTTTTACACTTTTCGCTGCCTGCTGCCGACCTGGAGATGGACTTTTGTGCCTGGAAGTGCTCTGCTTTTGCTGACTGCACTAGTTCAGTAGGAGATACCAAGTTGTCTACAAGCTATAGTTGGTGTAAACACCTCCTCTTCTCTTGCAGGGAGCTGGACAGTAAAACGATGCGACAACTAAGAACGGATCATCAGTCCCGTCTGCCTGCCGGGACTTATGACACTGTTGCAGTCTGCACCGGTTCTTTGATATTTAACTCCACCTACAGGCGTGACCCTCGCCTGCAGCGAGCAATTCTCTGTGTCTTTTTGAAAGCACAGAAAAGTGACTTCTCTACTTGCATTACAAAAGCGCCCCCAGTTAATAGAGTCGGAAAAAAAATAAAATACTGTATTCACAAAGAAATAAGATTATATGGGTTGGAGAGGGAGGATTACCGACATAAGTTAACATCAGCCCTCACTAGAATTGATCTTCAAGCACTCACCACATCTTAATCACTGGAGTTTTTTCCTCACTACAGGGGATTTTTCACATCTGCTAAATTTGATCTCCAAACCAAAAACACAGCACTCAGAAACATTTTGACACCCCCTCAAAGGGCTTTGGTCGTTTCCCTAACGAATAGGTCAGAATGAATCACTAACCAAGTATTTTGTGTGTGGAACAAGGACAATGTTGTTCTGACATTGTTCAAGCTTTTCTGTGCCCACAGTTTGTGCTTCCCTCTGGGCTCCTCTCCCAAATGTCAAAATTAGAAATGCTACTACAGAAGTATGCAAATTCAAATATATGAAAGCACAACATCATCCTTTTAAATGCTGTACATCTGAGGTAAGCAAAACGGCTAAAATTCTGGAGAAAAAGAAAACAGGAGAATATCTAGACAATAGGTTTGGAAAAACCAGGTTAATGCTACTCTAGCCACTAGTAAATATTATCTGTCAATATTAGATACCAGAATTATGGTGTGTGCCACTTGCATTATAGCACCAGAAAATGATACATTGCAAGATTTTGCGACACACTTAAGAGTGAATTAAACAATATCTATTTGTAGGTTTACAGGCCATGTAATTTAATAATTGTAATTATATCAATGATATGATGACTGTAAATGACAAGTTGTTTCAGAAACACAATTTGCTTAAGTCTTTTGTACTCATAGATGTAAAGCAAGCTTAGACGTATTTCTAGATACGAGCATCCCACAAAAGAAAAAAACCCCACCATTTAAATTCCTGAAGTGTTTCAATATATGAAAAAATCTATTTCATAGGATTCAGAAAGTGTGTATGTAATTAAAATGTTTGAAAAAAGTTATACAAAACTTGCAATTTTCAATTATCAGAACAATTTCAGCCAAACTTATTTTATAACTTTCTTATTGCATCTGTATTATATTTTTAACGTGAGCTCTTTCAAATGTAGCCAAACTTTTAGAAGATGTTTTAAAAACAACTGTATTTTTTTATTTTATTTTATTGAAAAAAAATAAATTAATGGCTAAGAAAAAGCCCACTGAAATTGAAGCAGCTATAGTAAATATTAAGCAACACAAAACTGCCTGTGCTGTCACTGGTATTGTCAGCAAGATGTATTTTAAATGAATCAATGAAACAGTGTAATAAATCTCTCAGGATCCAGCCTCTCCTCTGTCACTACCCCAATTTTGCTTCAAGAAAGATGAACAATTTGTTTATCTGAAGATTGGGATGTGACTGTCACAAACACCGCATTATTTCTACATATCTGTGGTAAAAAGACAGTCTAGAACATAAGAAACCAAAGCCACAAAAAGACAACTGCTTGTCAGGCACAGGGCCATCCCCAGTGGCTCCCAAATCCAGGTATTGCTGAGCAGCGGATGAGAAAGACCAGTGCTGCTGCAGTGAGGACTCCCATCCTGCCTTGAGGAGGGGTAGTAATGAGGAACCTGGTGAGGTAGGAAGCAGGAATTAAATCATTCAACATCCCCAGCAGAGTTTGTCTGTTATTCAGGCTGAAGCTAAACCAAACCTACTGGAACAGATCGCCCAGAGAAGCTGTGTGTTTCCCCACACATCCCTGAAAGTGTTCAAGGCCAGGTTGGATAGGGCTTTGAGCAGCCTGGTGTAGAAGAAGGTATCCCTGGAAAAGAGTTCTTAAAATTCAGGGAAACTCCAAAAATTCTTCCCTGAAGCCGAACAGAAACTTGACATGTAGATCTTTTTCTTCATTGAAAATCTTACAGCCTGTGAGTAAACTATGACAGAGACATCCTAAGCCAACTTCTACTTCACATTGCATTATCCTAAGTCAAGGGCACCAGAATAAAAGTCAGGAGCACCAGAATTAAAGTCAAGAGCACCAGAATTACTCTGGTGGTGCATCAGCATAAGTGTGGGTTGAGTTTTGATCGAGCTTTTAGATTAACACACATAAATGTAGACAGTTAAGGCTGTGCTAAGAAGCACTCCGCCACTCATAACTTGTGGGAATGGAAATAAAGTGAAGAAAAGGTCATTTTGCACATTTTGTCTTGCTTCAGGCTCTGTTGATAACACAGCCCAACACTTCATCAGGCTTTCACATCCAGTTACAGGAAAAGCAATCTAATCCCAACACTGTCGTGCTCACACTCCACTGCAAAGTCCTAATAATGACCTCAGTGTCCAGTGTCAACAGATCAACACATCTGGCTGTCGTGTTTAATGTGTTTGCAACATTGTTTTGCTTAAAGTGGTCAGTGATGCTGCTGAAATGTGCTGGAAGGCACAGAAAATAGAGGAGCAAGTGGAAGGTTGATGAGTGAAGTAAAAAGCATTATGGGGAAGAAAAAGTGTTTTTTTAAGTGTTTTTTCCTGGGTAAGCCAAATGAAAATTGGATGTGTACCTATTATCTCACAGAGTCCTCAGAGATCTCAGGCTTACAACTGGGTATTACAACAGGCAGAGAATTTTATTCTGCAGCCAGAATAGGAACTGGTTACGAATTCATCAGATCTGGCAGGTAGGTTTCTGTGTTTTGTACTTGATATGTTGAAGGTGAGAGCACAAAAGCTCTGTTTGATGCCCCGTACTCCTGAGCGATGCAAGACTTGGCACTGGGCATTTTCATAATTCCTTGAAGGCGGTTGGAATCCTGGCCACGCTTACATCATTATGGTTTTGTTAGTGACCTTAAAGGTTTTGCAAGCTAAATGATTCTATGATCACCTACAGACCCCAGCTTCATTGATGTTCATCAAGGTAGGAGATGTCAGAGTCTTTTTAGGATGGAGTTGTTCCTCTCACCTGCCTAATGTCATTCCTCTAAAAGCATGTGGTTGAGCTGGAAGCTGTTCAGAGTGACAGCAAGGTATTCCCAGGAAGTAGTTTCTAGTTTCACTAGGATGGTATATAAAGGAAAATTCACCACACAGATCTAGGAAAATATTCCTGTACTCCTACCTGCAGTAATCAATTTACTTCTTGTCATCACTGGATTGAGGAATTCTGTAGTCAGGAGATTAAGCAGTTATCTTAAAAACAATTGTAGTGTGTCTCAGAGGTATATCAACAGCTCCCCTCTCAGTGTGAGCTATATTCCTTGTTCCTATATACACAAATTAAAAATGTATTAAAGTGCGTTTTGGTCTGACTTCAGCTTCCAAATAAGTAAAGATAATGAAAAGTGCAGCTTGTCTGAGGACATAACTATTCATTTCTATGTTTTCATATGGTGTGTGCTGTATCTCAGCCAATAAACGTTCCAAATTACTTTGAATAACTGACTTTGCATTTTACTGTACCACATATTTTGCTGTCAGGTGGTGATTTTATCAAAATTAACTCTATTTCCTTCTAGACCATTGATAAAGATCTGGAATGGTATTTGACCAAGACTATGCAATTCCTGGTAGAGCTACAAAAAGCATGTTAGCAGAACGAGGATAATTCATTAATTCTTTTTTTGAAGTCTATCAGACCACTTGTGCCAGTGTACTGAACACAGACTGCTCTCTCAGCAGGGATGTTTTATCAGCATTCATACAAGATTAAGTTAAATATTGTAAAGAATCCTTGTATCACTACTCTCCAAAACAAATCTCAAACTCATTTTTTGTTTTTATCAATTAGATAAAAACTGTTTTTAAATACATTACAAACCAGCTTGACATTCATTTCTTTCATCCAGTGCTTCCACACCACAGGAGCCTTCTGTGATTACAATCACAGAAGACAGATAGACAACAGATTAACCTGATTGTCTTCTCCAGCCTGGGTAAATGTAAGAAGTAATATTTGCCTCTCCTCTAGTATTTCATTAATGTTGCTCAGGCACGTGATGGGATTCTTGGGACTGTTCAAGGGACCAGGCTTCAGACTGGTTTATAACAAGCACATTTTGGAATCTGCTTCTTCACAGAAGTGTTATTTCAGGCCCTAGACTAACGCAGTAATTAGAAATTCTAGGTTTTATGATAAAATTGCGGATTTCCCACTACAGAATTTGATGGCAAAGGAGGATTTTATTAGTCACATTCTGTTAAATGTACAGCTACATAGGGTAAGCATGTCCTACCTTCTCTTAGCATCTTGTCATTCAGTTTCTTGATTGTCTAGGATATTTTCTCAGCTTTTTATCTGAAAATGGATTTTTTTGTTTTTTTCCTCTGCCTCATCTGAGACACTTCCCTCTTAAGCAGGTGGTTTGATGAATGAGTAAATCTAATTCTCTTTGTTTCTTTTCCCGAACTTTTTCTCCATTGGTTACTTTTATTAACTGCACTCAAATTTTTAACATCAATTTGTATTTCAGTTAGGGGCAGATGGATTTAAAATCACCTTTGCTTCATTGCTTTCTCCTTTGATGTTACAGGGATGAAATATTACTACAATATTTTCTCAGTTTAGCAGCCATTGAGGCAGAATAATATCAATTTAAATATATAGGTATTGAACTCTGCCTTTCGTTATTATTCTGCATAAAAACAGATGTTTGAGTAGAGGAAAGAAACCCACTTTTCACTGGTTACAGAAGTTATGGTCAGCTATTTTTTCCTCCCCTAGCTGTATTCCATGCACTTGGCTCCTACCAAGGCTGTGAGGGACCTCACATGCCTCTGTACGTGGGATGTGTTGATAAAAGACCCAAAATAGGTAATATATCATGAGTCTTGTTTTTATTATGAGGACTAAACCCGGCATATCATTCAAGTTTTACTTACTCTGACACTAAACAATTTAAATTGAGATAGTCATAATGTGATACTGAGAAACACATCATCCCAGATAGGAGCAGCAGCATCAGAGCTTTTGAGCCTGATTAAATTCTCAGTTGCCTTCCCAGTCACAAATAATGAGAGCTGAATTGGTCTTTTGATAGTTATTACTTAATAGACTCACTGTGCTTGGAAAAAGAACACTAAAGTGTTTTTCTAGCCATGTTTTATAGCCTAGAAATATACTGGTCTGAACTTAGTTTTATTTTTCAACACCTGTCTGCAACAGTATGTTTTCTTTTTCCTTTAACAGCTAGAGCACTCAGCAGTACTCTTAACTGTATATTGTAGCTTTTTTTTTTCCTTAAATTTTCTTAAGGTGTTTTTTTTTAGTAGCTCATGGCCTGGCTGTTGGTGAAACCGTGCTAAAGTCAGCAGCTGCCACATAAAAATGGTTTTAAAGGTTTTTAAAAGTTTGAAAAAAAAAATCTTCTACAATTCAAGTGTTAAATTCAGCATTATTTCACTCTAAGTCAGATTCCCATCAAATGAACAGATGAATCCCATCACTTCTGAACAGCAAAACAAAAATGCTCTAATTAAAAAAACTAAAGCACAAAAACCAACCAAACAAATAAAAAACCAAACCAAAACAAAAAACTCACCACCACATAAAAACCTCTAAAGTACAAATCCTGCAGTTCCAAGGCAAAACTGTACTGATCTCTGACGCATAGGAACAACTTAACTGGCCAGGAGAAAGAAAAGGAATCTCAAAGTAATTGCTAATGTTTCTTTTTAGTTCACTTCTTTCTTTTAAATGCTCTGATTTCCTTGTCATGAGATTTAAAAGCCTAAATTGCAACAGAAGGTTTGAGTCATTCTCTTTTCTATTTTCACTGTAAAACTTCCTCAGATCAAGTTAGAAGTTTGTAAAATAACAGGGAAATACTATAATATGTGGAATGTATACATTTTGTAATGGCTTGAAAAGCCACAAATGGAAAGTACAAATAAAAAAAACTTTAATAGTGTTTTGTCCATAGAATGTCACTTAGTGACTAAAAAAAACCCAAAACAAAAAGCCCCACCAAACTAACAAAAAAATCCAAACCAAAACTAACAAACAAACAGTATTTTCAGTTATTTTAGACTGACAAAGCTATTAAGATGGTTTTGATACTGAAACTGTAATTTCCTGGGAACCCACAAGATGGTAGAGTTCAGCTGGGAAGAGAATCTATGCTGAGTTACAATCGCCTGGATCATGAACATGAAGCTAACAACTAGTTAAAAATTTGCCACATCCAAGAAGCTCAAACCCTTTTAACTACATTTCTTTTTTCACAAGCTTTTTCATCATTCAGAAAGCTTTTAATTCCTGGCTTACTCTTTGTTTTCTATTTGAATGAATGCATCTCATTAATCCTTCAGGCATCTTTATTCCATATTCTGGATGAAGTTTCGTAATGGGATGCAACTACTGATAGTGAGACATTGGGAAAGCAGACTATTTGTCTGGAATCCAGTAAATCTGTTATACAGCTTAGTACACCTCTACACAGTTACTGTGAAGCTGTTGGGCTTTTACTCAGCCTTCACTGAACAAAGCAACTTGTCTCTAAATCAGAAATACAACCTATTATCCAGTAAAACTGCTCTGCAGATCTACAAATCTGGAAGTTGAATCTGTTCTTTGGAGTCCAGCAGCTTTACTACTAAGTGGGCCTTTACTAACTCTTGTCATGATGCCTTTTGTTCAATGAAAAGAAATAAAGTATCTATAATATTTCAAATGCAGTTTTTGAAGAATTAAAGCCATTAATGTCAAAATCACTTGGAGCTCAGAAAAATAAAATATTAGTATGGACTTGGATTACAGCGTTAGCTACTTCAGCATGGATATGATTAGAGGATAAAGCAAGAAAACTAGGGGAAAGTGTGTTTAGAAAGAATTTTTGGCATACAGTACTATACTTGCTATGTTTTCAAGGCCTGTGTCCACTGCTGATTTGAAAGCATCATGAGAAAGCAGGTCTCAGTATCCCAAAATCCTCTGGTGAGATGCTGTAGGGAAAGCCATGAAAGTCCTCCTAAAGCAGCTTACAGCTGCCTATAAACCCAGATAAAGGAGCTGGTATTGAACTGTTAATGCAGGGACAGCTAACAAGGCTCAGCCCCTGCTCGTCACCTACTCAGACTCATTTTGGGATACTTCACTCAAGCCAAGGTGCTAAGAAACAGCAAGGTGTGAAGAAGCAGCAGGAACTAAATTTAAGTCAGAGACAGTATCAGCATAACATTCAGAAATGTGTACTCTCGATAACAAAAACAAACAAAAAAAACCCCCAACCACCTCTCTGAATTTTTAGAAAAATATTAAGAAAAACCATGTACTGTGAAGCAGTACTGTTCTGACTAATGTGAGATGTCCATCAGCTTTATCCTACATCACCTTAAAGCAAATTATTATGTTTCAGACTTGATAAAAAAGCAAAGATCTCAGAATTAAATCAGGCTGGAAATAACACAGAACAAGACTATGATGTCTTTACTTTCAGTATCATATGGAGATTTACTAGGAAGACTTTGATACTCAAAGGAGAAAACCCGGAGCCTCTAGGCTGTGCAGAAGGTGAAACACTTCATGGTTTATGTTAATTAAACATTTAATCTTTCACTGATTAGGTAACTAAGGTCAAACTTTATTTCTACAAAAATTGTCAGGAATATTAGAATTCTAACACATTGTGAAGAGACTGTAAGGGTAAGGCATAGTCACTTTATATCACTACTTAATGTCATCCTGAAAAGTACTTTCATTACTCCAAGGTAAAATATAGCCAACTAATAGCTGAGTTGGAATTATAAGAGGAAGCTGGAACTCACATCAGGTGACAGTAAATGAGGAATGATTACTTATTGCAGGAGAAGCAGCCGAAATGCTGTGGCACCCCACAATCTTGACTGCCCATGGAAGGAACATCAGTGGGGACCTGGGAGGGCATTGCTGGTGATGCTGTGACAGTGTGCCAGCTCCCTGCTCTTCCTGCAGGGCTGCAAATGCCTGTCTCAGGGAAGAGCTGTGCAGGATTTCAGGAATTTTGACCTTTTCAATAGCACTGTTGCAGCAGGATAACATCCACTGGGAATAACTGGGCACTTTGCATTCCTGAAACAATAGTGGACTTCCTGAGGAAGAGCTTGCACAACACCCTCTGCACTCATGTTTTCAAGGCTGGCTTCACAAAAGAGGAAAGAAAGGTTTCCTTAAGGAAAGAGGTGACTAAGTCCTGAGCAAAGGGGGATTGAGAGCAACTTTCTCCTGCAAACCTTGCTCTGGTCACAGCAAACACCTTACAATTAAATGCCAACAGCCACTTTTGGGAACAGCTATCTGAGAAGAAAATAAACTCTGATTATCAGAATATTGCCCTAACCTTTCTATATAGAGCTGCACCTTAAAGCATAAGAGGCATTTGATAATGCCAAGATGATAGGTTAACCTAGAATTGAGCAAAATAAGAATTTTCTCTTGAAATTTATTCAAATTGTTCATCAGGAAGATGGTCAGAGAGCTGGAGCACCTTGGGGCAAATGCAGCAAGAGTCAAACCCTCCCCTGAACAGAAAGCGAAGTCCCTCCAATGCTCTTTGATGTGCCAGCTTTCAGGTTGTTAGAAATTTTAATAATAAACCTCTCTGGTATGCATAATTTCACATAGATACATATATATGTGTGTTCGTTAGGGAATGAAACAGCAATAGGAGCAACACCAGAGAAGGGAGAATGAACCCTTCAAGTATTTCTTTTACACTTCTTCAATATTTAAAATGATCTTTGAGTGGGAATAACTAAAATTTCTTCCGAGATGTTCCTTAGGGGATACCTCATTTACACACTGCAGTAAACATCCTGTATTATTTCAGAATAAATGATGTCTTGGAGTTTTTACTGTAGTACACAATCACCCGTATTATCAAGGGTGGGGGATTTATTTATTTGCATGCAAGCTGCATTAGAGGTTAAGCTGCTTCACTTTCTTTAGTAATCACGGTCCACATGGAAAAGGCACTGTCTTTTCCATTTGACCCATCCTCTGTTTTAGAACTGACTGCTTCCATTTAATTTTGAGGTAATGAGAATGAAAACACACCCATTTAAAATCTTTCTGTTGATGTTTCTGTTATTGTAGGAAAGAAGTACAACACATTCCAATTCCTCCATTAAACAAACAAACGAACATGCCTAATTCCTTCACACACAATGCACTGAAAACAGGAGGTCCCTTGGCTAGCAGTCTGCTCCCAGAGCAGGGATAACGTGTGCTTAGCCATGGGGAGGCACTGCAGGTTTCTAAACCTGACCCTTTCTGCTTTGGCAGGAGTGTTCTTTCATCTTTCGGGCATTTATTAGATGAACATTCATAATTGCCTCTTCAATAAATCTTGTTATGAAGTTAACCCAGTGTGCAACCTAAACTAAACAATTATTTGCTCTTAAAGTACTTGGCTTTATAATCTGAGCCACACTTTGAAACAAATATTTTAAGACGCCCTAAATATTAGGAAAGCTACGATTTTCACACTGAATTAAACATTTTCATTGCTTCAGCTTTGGTGCCCCCTGAAAACATCAGCGTTTATAGCATAGTGTTATTTTGCACCAGGCTGGACTAGAGGTACATGTTTAAATACATAAATATGGTATATGTTTAAATAAAAAGCATGTCGTGATTTCAGAAAGACAGCTTAATCTGTGTGTCTCTAACAAAACTTTCCTTCCTCTCTGTACTTCTGCTCTCCTGGAGGTGCCCCTGCCAGCCCATCTCAGGTTTGCAGGCAGCAGGGATAGTACCCCAGCACAAACACTGCCCAGGTGACAGTGCAGGCTGCATAGGAAATGTACCCAAATATTAATTGCCCTATCTTCTACCTTCAGATTTACTTTGTAATTTCCCTGATGGAGCAATGACCCTAAAATAACCTGGAAGGGATGTAGAAGACTTGTAAAGGCAGAGAAGGATTTGTTTTAGTGCAAATTCTTTGGCCTTGCCACAAAGGAGAGACCAGTGTGCTGTGGATCCAGGGACCTTGTTGTGTCATGACCCAGGCCTTGATCAGAAAACACAGATTTACAGAATATGCCAAGTTGGGAGGGACCCCAGGATCATCAAGTCCAATTCCTGGCCCTCCACAGGACCAAGAGTCACACCATGCACCCAACAATATCATCCAAATGCTTCTGGAACTCTGGCAGCCTTGGTGCTGTGACCACTTCCCCAGGGAGCCTGTTCCAGTGCCCAGCCACCCTCTGGGTGAAGAATCTATTTCTAATGCCCAACTTAAACCTGCCCTGACACAACTTCAGGCTATTCCCTCAGGTCCTGTCAGTGGTCACCACAGAGAAGAGATCAGTGCTTGCCCCTCCTTTTCCTGAGCATGGTTCTTGCCCAGCTTCTGCTCCCAGATTTCTGTAATGTGTAAATAAGGATGTTGAGAAGAGGGATGGAAGGCTGCTGAGGCAGAGAACTAGGAGCAGTGCCACAGCAGTTAGATAGTGCCCTTCTTTGCCCTGCAGTTTCTCACCATTGAACTCTTCCCGCTGAAGGTGATGTTTTCTTAAAATTCACAAAAATTAGCTTAACTTGTCCTAATGTCTGTCATTCTCTATTTTCCATTGGGAGTCTGCAGCAGTAATTCTGCTTAGTCGGTGTTAAGAGTGAGCTGCTGTGTTTATGTTCAGGGCCTTGCAGGGTAAATCAGTTTGGCAAGTCATTGCTTGGAGCACAGGAGACAAACTGCTCTTCCATGCAATCTGTGCCCATAGAGTTCTCAGGCTGCTGCAGACCTGAAGTTGTAGGGAATTATACTAGGCTGGACAGTTTAGAAGTGGTGTAAAACTCATTTCCTAATATTTTACCATTAACACAGGGCATTTTACTTTTTTTCATACATGCAAAGCAGTTAAGTCTTGGCAGGTCAGATTTCCTTTGTGATAGGAAGTGTCGCATGCTAACATCTCAAATTGAAGGGAGTACATATTTCCCACAACATACTTTTCCTTAGTGTTGCCTATCACAGTGATGCAATGCACTGCCAAAAACCCTTTGTGAAAAGCACCCACCTTTTCTTTGGCACTCCCTCCTGCAGCACAAGGGAGGGCACAGGTGGGCAGGGTGGATGCAGGGAAAATGAACCACAGCTAATCTATCTGTTTGCCTGAAAACCTGAAATTGTTGTTGGGCATTTCCCAGAACCAAATGTAATTTGATAAATGTATGGACTTCTGTTTCTGCGGAATGATGTGTGCACTTGGAAGCACATACAGTGATTAGTGCTAAGAGCTGTTATTACACAGCCCTTAGGTCAGAATTATTTCAACAGAAGCATTTTTTTTTTCCAGCAGAAAGTGCTATTAAAAAGGTGTCTGCAATTGAATATTTTTAATTCACTTACTTTTCTGTTTCTTCTCTCACCACTTACCTTGTTCACTGAGATATTAAGCCCTCCAGAGCAGAGATTGAACTCGCTCTGCATTTAAACCACCCACAGTGGCATCCCTCCTTGTTTGAAGTCCTATCCTTGACTACAATACCAGGTAAAACACCTCAGTTTGAGCAAATACTTTGCAGAAATATTCTGCATCACTTGCCCAACTCTAGATAAATGACAGAAAAGAAAGAAGAAAACCAGAACGCTGTATAAAGAGCTTTTGGGGTCATATCATTGTGTATCAAGTTTTGATAAATTGTTTCCTGTGAAATTTGAAGACTAAAACCCAAGGACTTAGTCGGCTGTTTATTCTGTTGTCATAGATCTGGCTTCCTACCAAAAGGGGTTCACAACAAAAATGTTAGTGCTGCATTTCAGATCCAAGTGCCAATATCAGTATTTTTTACAAAATAAAACTTCATTGTTAACCAAATTTATTGAAAAACAAATCAGTGGGACCTCTTTGTAACTATGTATGTGCCTAGCTATTTGCAAAATCTTTTCTTTATCTGTAATCCTTCAGAGGATGTAGTAGAAAAGGGCCAGTTCCTCTGAGTTTCCCTCCTGCTCAGAGTCTAAAAGGCTTTAATTGTCTGCACAGATGTTGGTCTCAGCAGGGTACAGTGGCTCTCTGTTATTTTTTAAAAGGATGAAGAAAAAAAGTTAGAGATTTTGTGAAAACTAATACCCTTAGTGTTTTCTTGGAGCATCTACGTACATCCCTTTTGCTATCTCTGAGCATATGAAAAGATGGAATCTTTTTCCATAGGACACTGGACACAAAGCCAGCTTTTTGTGTCCTCCCTGCCTGCCCTGCCTAGCCCCAGCCTGCAGGCTGCCCCTGACCCCCAGCCCCTCCCTGTGCCTGGGAAGGCCAAAACCAACCCTGTGACACCTTTGGTGCAGGTGTATTCTCCCTTCTCTAAGAAGGGGCTGTATTGTGCATATTTGCATGCTATTCCCATATCATTCTTAAGAGAAGTTGTAGATGCCTCATCCTTGGAAGTGTTCAAGGCCAGGTTGGATGGGGCTTTGAGCAAACTCATCTCATGAAAGGTGTCCCTGCCTATGGCAGGGGTTTGAAACTGGATGGTCTTTAAGGTCCCCTCCAACTCAAACCATTCTATGACTCTGATCATTGTAAAAAATGGAAATTGCACTGTAAGGAAGTACCTTATTTCTGTTACACATATAGGAAGGAACCTTGAACAGATAAAATGACCACCTCTCAAATGAGAAAGAAGGAAAACTGTAAATGAAATTATTCTATCAATCTGTCATATCTAACACATAATTTTCTTTTATTTAATTTTCAAAATTTTGTGAATGTAATTTTGCTTTCATGCTTTCTCTGAAATTTAATGCATATTGTTACTGGAAAGTAATCTGCTATTATGTTTGGATAGGATCAGAAGTGAATGATGACTTCATATTTCTTCATTAATTAATATTTCACATAATTATTCACTCATTTCATGCTAGCTCTTGTTAGTTCTAACACAGTTATCTG
Organism: Serilophus lunatus; assembly: GCA_013399895.1. Lineage (NCBI taxonomy): Eukaryota > Metazoa > Chordata > Aves > Passeriformes > Eurylaimidae > Serilophus > Serilophus lunatus. The sequence continues at coordinate 253,891 of VXBA01005457.1, forward strand.
AACCTCAATTACCACAATCTCCTTGTTTTTCAAAATAATTGTGTCCCCAGAAAGCTATTAATTACATTTAAAAGTACTGCCATTAGGCAAGGCCTTAATTATGCAAACATATTCAGTGTCCCCATGACACTTGGATAATCAAGGTGGTACGGTCTGAACAGCAGCCCTGTGATTAAGTCTTTCTGCCCTTGGCTGAATAATCTTCCCTGCACCTGTTGTGCACCACAAAAATAATGGGATGTGTTATGAAATAATAATAAAAAAACCTACTCCTAAATGATGACCCTGACTCCAGTTCACTGCCTGAAAAAATATTCAATTTTCTCCATCAGCAATGAACATGATCCTAGATATCAAGAGATTATTAGCAAGCTTTAAACAGCAGAATTTTGGAAGATGAAAGCTTTACTTGCTCAGTGTGTTTTCTTTCAAATTTCTGTTTATAGATCTATTATTTAAAAAAAAGAAAAAGTAAAAGAGTCATCCAGTTATATGGATCAATATCCAACAAATCATTGACAGAAGGGAATCCCCATAAGGCACAATTAAATTCTGCAGCAAGTAAAATCCATTCACACTGGCTTTCTGACCACTGTGCAATGGTATATTCCAGAGGATATGCTGACTAAATGTAGAGAAATATAGAAAAATACTAATTCATAACTGACTACTATAACAACAGCTACAATCTTTGTCTAGATCCTCCCATTACCTTTGGGTTATAGTATTTTGCTGTACAGCAGACTGACTCCTTTTTTGCTAGGAATTGCTGCCTTAGTCTACATGCATTGCTTCATTTCCAAATAAATTTGTGGCATAAACATGATCTGCCGGCAATTGATGTTCTGCTCTGTGCCGGTTGCTGCATGTGGATTAGTGTGCATGGGGTTTGCTGAAGCAGGTGCCTGCAGTTTCAGGAAGGCCCACCCTACTCTGCTCTCACAAGAGGTACTGCTGGGACCTCATGCTGCCTGCCTGGTCCTGCATCCCTTTGTTCCAGAACAAAGAAACCTCAAAGTAAAAACAGCACAGATCCTTGCTCTGTTATCAACGCTGATTGCAAAATCAGTTCATGCTACAGAGCAAATGCTGTATAAATTGCTTTCACTTTTAAGGTTAATCCTGTTGAGCCAAATTTCATCTTGGACTATGTTATCCTTTGGAATGCTGCATCACAGAAACGAGAAGCCCCGTTTTAGTCACTGCAAGGCCCATGTTACCCAGTATTTTAGAGCAGAGCTTTCTCATCATTCCTCTTAGAGCCTAAAAGCGTGTCTGAAAGCTTGTGTTGATATATGTCCACTTCAGACAACAAATACTTTGCTCATCATATCCTGCAGAGCACCTCTCTATCCTTGTTCAATGGATACCTGGCAAAACTGATTGTCTTTCTATCCTCTAAAAAATATAATTTTTTGATTCTTACTACAAAATTTGTGATTCGGATGATGAGAGAAAGATCTCGTCACTGTTAATATTGATGAACTTTTCTTCCTCCATGTGCAAACTTGATTTTCCTAATTAATAAAATGTTGTCAATGCTGCATGGGAACATGGAGACATGTGAAACATTTTATACAATTGGCTGTTACACTTAGGAATATCAAGTGCCTTCCAAGATAATAGGATCTGGTATCAGAACCCGGAGCACAGATTATATTTGGTAATAGAGGAGGTAAGGATAACACAAAATCAATGTCTGTACTGCAAACAGAGAGGAACAGAAGCACTGCATTATTAAAATGTAGTAGAATATCAGAAATTATTTGAGCATGAGTTTCATATTTACTACCATTCCTTAAGTGAAGAAAACATGGAACGCACCGATCTTACTCAAATTAATGAATTTCAAAGCATTTCCATATCTCCAGTTATTATATTTTTAAAAAAAAAAAAAAAAAGAGAATATTAATCAAGCCAACAGCTTATTATAAAATGTTGTATATATTTGTATGTGCAATACTACATGTAGGAGTTTCAGAGTACTAAAAAATGCCTAAGAAGACAAAATGCTCATCTCATTTCTTCTGGATCAAGATCAGTCTTGACTTGGTTTGAATGATTGGAAAAATTCCCAGGATGTATGTCCAGTAGGTTCTTGTAATTTCCAAAATATATTTGTAATCCTATAAACCACTTAGTATTAAATTTCCATCCTAATTATTAAGCAAGAGTCAGGCCTTACCCTATTTGATGCAAATACTGAACAAAACTTGCAGTATCTTAGCTCAAATGCCATATGTAAAAAGAGACATAGTCTGGAGTGTGTCTTGCTCCACCTCCTGAGCAAGGGCACTGCAAGACAGAATTATCTTTGGTTGGGATAGATGTCCCGATCCTTTGAGCTGCCCACCATATGAAACCTTCAATGATGTTCATTCTGTGAAAATTTTCACACTGTCTCTGATGAGAGATAACGATAAAATTAAATCAGTTTTATGAGTCTTGTAGACGCTTATTTGTATTTGTGTTCTTACTCATTTTCCCTCCTGGGTCTCACTTGGTAGTCAGCTACACACCCTTCTTCCTCCACAGGTTCAGAGATGGTGGGTTTGCTCTGTGGCTGGCACTCAGATAAATTGATTTGTCCAGGGCCAAAGTTCTGACTGCTTGTTCAAAAGCCAAACACAATACAGTGATGATGTTCAACCAGCGAGCCATGTTTTGAGGCTGAAGAGTGGGCTGCCTAAAGTTTAGGGAGGTTCTCCTCTCATCTCCATCTGACAGCCAGAGGTACTGCTGAAGTTCCTGGTCTCCACATGCTCATCTCATTTCTTCTGACTAAAAGGTGATTTAAGAAATTCTCAGTTCTCTTTTTAGATGCCAAGAGTAATATAAAATCAGGGTTAGACTTATTTATGGCCAGCAAAGACAGGGAAAATCCATCATTAAAGATCGCAGAATCATAGAATCACTAATGTTTGAAAAGACCTCTAAGATCTTCAAGTTCAACTAGCCCAGCACCGTTGTGTTCACCACTAAATGGTATCTCCAGGTGCCACATCCACATGCTTTTCAAACAATTCCCGGGATGATGATTTCACCACTTCCCTTGACAGCGTGTTCCAGTGCCTGTCCAGTACCACCCCTTAGTGAAGAAATTGCTCCTAATATCTAATATAAACTTCCTCTGGCACAACTTGAGGCCATGTGGGAAACCCTGGACCCAACAAAAGCCTCTTGACAGTCTTCAGGGTGTGTTCTCTGTGTCCGCAGCAGCCATGGTGAAGGCACTTCTTTTGGATTCAGGCAGGAGTTGGAAAAGGAAATGAAAGGAGTTGGCTGCTCCAACAGCAGTTTCAGTTGGGTAATGTCTCTTGTACAGCCAGAAACTGCAGTAGCATGTGTTTGCCCAGAGAACTCTTCAATAATGTATGGTCAGCTGTCAGGATTGAAAGAGCAGGGGATAGGGGCTGCTTTAACATCCAGATTGGCTCGGAAAATTACACTGTGAGGGCTTCCCAGTGTGGCGTTGCCATCACAGCAATCCCTCTATTTTGTACCCATTAACACTCCCCAAGAAGGAATAAAAGAGGATAAAAGCTAAATTTCCATAAAAAGCTGCACAATTTGTCTGCAGCAGTCCATAAAACTCCACAATACATAGAACGGAAGCTGAAAGAATGCAAAATAAGGATGCTTTTTCCAGGCATAGATGTAGCTATCCCTGACTGTAGTTTGGCTGCTCTGGTTGGCTTTGTAAGGTAGGGACATGGTGTATGTTCTGTCATTGTGGAGGAAAATGTCCCTCCTGGTCAGCACAGGCGCCACCACTCACCAACCAGGAACTGAAAATTTCCATCTTCTTTAAATAATGTATTCTCTGTCTCAAGGACTCGATGAAAACTAAAGGATGTGATCAAAGGATTTCTCTTCTGTTTTCTCTTGTTTCTCATTTCAGAAACAGGTATTGAAAAAATTTCTCAGGAACAGAAAAGGAAAGAAATATCTAAATATCATAATACCTTTTCTTCTCATAATGGCTTTTATTTTGGTCATAAAACCAAAAGAACATATACCTTACTTTTATCCCTCTGTTCATCAGGTGTCAAGCATACTTGAGCTACAGATGTAGCTCTCAACAGGGAATTTTTATTTCAATGGGAATTCCATAGGTGCGAGGTGAGAAATCAGGCAAGAAAGTTGCTCTACCAAATAGGAGGGATGGAAGAAAAAAGGAATTTAGCACTATAAGGGCTGTTTTGCTCCAGACAGCTTGTATACAACAGTCTGCTTACAACAAAAATAATGTCATTGAATAACCTTCCAAAAAATAAAGGACCTAAAATACTGGGTGGTGTGAAAGCCAGCAAAGAGGAATTGCATTGAACATTAGCCAAGGGTAGGATATGCCCCAAAAAACATGGATGCAGTCTCCCTTGTAGCACTTAAAGAGATAATTATTGATAAAACTGAAGAATCAATTTTGGAGATAAAAGATGTCAGATGTCTCTCTGCCTGGCTTGCACATCTTTCAGACTCTGCTTTTTAGATCTAAAATAAAAAACTCTAGGGTAAAAACTGCCTACCTGTCTGTATACTGGAGGTATTTCTCTGTAGGTCAAGCATTTTTAATTCAGTTCTAGGTATATATTTTTTTTTTTAAATGGCCTAATTTTGTTCTTGAAAATTTTAAGGAATTTGTGAAGCATAGGATAAGGAGATTTCAAAGAAATATTTTCATTTATATCTAAATATAAATATTTGAAAGCATAAAGGCACCACTGCATTACTGTCACTGCCGGAAAATATTCCTACTGCTCTGGTCCCGCAAGAGTTCTGATACTTTCCAAGATATCCTAGTCACACATCTACCAGAGGAGAGGAAATACCTCAAAGGAAACCTCTGGCACCCATGTTAACACCTTCAGAAACATAACCCCTGCTCAATCCACAGATGTAGGTGCCTTTGCAGACTATGTTGACTCCACTCGGAGAGGAAGGAGAATAGATTCCTGATATTTTTTTCCTTTAGACTGTAACAGTGAGTTAAATAGTTTTTTGTTTGCAGATGTCAATGCCTTCTAAACAATGCCACCGTTGTGAAGGCCTGCCCTCTGCATTGCAGCTGCCTAGAGTGGCTTTCCATTCAAGGAAACCACTCCCATATATCTGTCTCCTTAATGAGCATTCCTTATTTCTGAGAAGCTGTAACCTAGAGGCTGGAGTTGCATTGTTATGACAGCACAACTGTGTATTGATGTCAAGCTTGTAGGTCCCTTATCAGTTGTCTGCCTCAGCGCATTCAGTCTAGGACAAACATTGTTGAGGCGACTTCATTTACAAAAAGTCCCTATAGTGCTCAGAAATACCAGATGCTATCAGGGAGTATCAATAGACAGGGGTATAACGTAACAAACTGAAACCTCAGAGCCCCATGTGATTTTGTAGAACCAAGATCTGAATTTTCCTCTGTGCAGCACAGCAGGACCTGCAAGCAGTGGCCAACAGTTTGCTCTGCAGTGGCGCTTATGACTGGTGAGGACTTTCTTACAGCCCACTGAGAGAGATTTTTACACTTAGTAAACCCCATCACTCTCTGGGTGCCCCTAACTTAAATCTGTTTTTGAAAGAAGAATTTCAAAATTAAATCTCTTCTTGAAAGATGAATTCCAACTTTAAAACTGTGGTTGGTTACCATGGCAAAGCCGAGTTCTTTGGAGTTGGGGCTACGTGATGGTGCCTTCCAACCCCAAACATTCTATGATTCTATGGCCAAGGCCGAATAACTGAGACCTTCTTGGTAATCATTCTGTATCTAGTGCAGAGATGCAGCTTTACAGATATGACCAAGTAAAATACTGCCCCAAAATTATATTTTTGCAATTCTCCAGAATATTTTTTATTGACAGTAAGAAAAAGAGTCTAAAGCTTCCAGATATTTTGTGAAAAATTGCTACATTTTATTTGCTCAGTCCTTTTTTAATTTTGGTTTAAAAGGTTTTGTTGGAAAAGTCCATTTAAATGTAACATAAAACACATTTCAAAATGAAAAGTGACTTTGAAAGAGAGTGTCAGGATCATCTGAAACCACCTGAAAAAATGAATGATGGCATCTTGAAAAGAAGGTACTACTACTTTTTTATTCTAAATATAGGACTGTTGCAGCTAATAGCCTCAAATAGAAAAAACCCCTTGACTCTGAATGACGTCAAGGTATTCTCTGCTCTTGACAAAGGACTAAAATATTTTCTCCTCGCTCCCGTGAGGTGTGTGAATTTACATACAACATATGCTGTACTATGCTGGGTTTATAAGGCTGATAAAAATGATGCATGAGGGTCACATGACATTTTGAAAAGGCCGTGTGTGGAAAAAAAAGCACACAGAAGGAGAGAGTGTGAAAAAGGAAGTCATTATCTATGAATACAGACCCAGATTTGGCAAACAAAGCTCAGCCCAGAAAAAAACATGTACTGCTGCCTATACAGAAGCATGTGGCTTAATGGGGCTCATGTGGGCATTAGACTGGCTTGGAAAGGAATGCTGCCAAAAGATTGAAACTAGAGCAAAACAGGAGGCAGATATATATCAACTTCAAAAGTGGAATTGAAAGAAATACTAAAGAAAGACGTGTTTGTTATATACAGAATTAAAAACTAGCACTGGGGAAGTATTCCCTTTTATCATTAGTATGTGTCACGCTACACTCAGAAGTGTTTCAAAGGGCTTGAAAACCCGCAGAATTGCATGCAAAAATCATATATTCCATCCCAAGTGAGGAACAAAAAAATAATGAATTAATTTAGTTTACTACCAGATATTAATTCATAACACAGGTTTATTTCACAATCACTGCTGAGCAGGGCTGTACCAGCTGGAGTACCTAAACTGACACCCAGTGGGTATGTCCATCACTTCCCACTTTCTGAATGCCTGAGAGGTCCCCAGGAGCTTCCTAAGGGACAGCCTGGAATCAGTGGCTCTTTTTGAACTCCCTCTTGGCAAGACACTTGGGTTGACTGTTTGCATCTGCGCATGTGTGGGTGTGAGATGGGACACATGGGGTTCCCGATGCCATAAGGCAGCAATACTGTCCAGTCCTCCTCTAACAATTTTTGGGCTGCAAACAATAGTGCTTTATGTGTGTGAGCACTGACATAGGACACGAGGAAAGGGAGCCAGAAGGAGAGCAGCTGCAGCTCCTGCCGTCCAGCCCTGTTCCTGCCTCTCTCCTCTGCAGCTCAGTGCACCCACACCCACTCCCAGAGCTAGGTGGGTTTTGCTTGTGCCCCTCACTGACAATATATAAAGGATAGAGCTGTGTGTTCACTCCCATATGTTGGCATTCACTGCATCCCATTTTCTCCCCGACAACCAGTGTTATTTGGATTAAAGCAGTGAGGTGATTTTTGAACATATGAAACTCCAAGCACCCTGCCATGTTTTAGTCCTGAGTCCAATTGCCTTTGCTTTGCTGGCTATAACCAGTGAGTGACAGCTGCTTCTAAATATAAATCAATAGGGCTTTTCTTTAAGATAGTCACAGCTGGCTTGTTTTTCTCCTCTAGGCTTTTTCGGTATTAAAAAACTGGCACTGAGAACTGATGAGTGCCTGCAATCCGTCTTTCCAAGAGAAAAGGGACACATCCCAGCAAAACACTCGTGATGGTCTCGTTTTCCTTCCAGACGCACAACTCCAGTGGAACTTCATGCTAAACATGAAGATCCAACTTCTCTCTTTCTTTTATATCATTTGTGTGTTTTGGCTCCTCTGAAAACTTTAGAAACTGTAATCAAAGGTGTTGTGAAATCTGTCTGTGCGTTCCTACCTCAATGGGAGCATGCAAGAAGGAACACGACCGTTTGCCTTCATGGCTGCAGCACTGCCTGGCAGGTGGAGACTTGTGGCCTCATCTCCCTCTCCAAGGCTCTTGTGGGGCTCAGGCTCCAGACTAAGGCATTTTTCATTCTCTTTTGAGAAGTGTAACAGCTACCACAGGAGCTGAGAAAAGCATCTTTCATGAAAAGATGCTGATGACTCATTTTAGGGAGTATTACCTTGCCTACCTTTCACAGCTCAGAGCATCTCCAGAGCTGACTCCTCTGGCCACACAGCGGTCCCTTCTGAGGCAGCTCCGGCTGGACTCTGTGCAGTGGGGCAAGGTCGAACCTGCCTCTCTGGTTTGAAACAAGGGATGACAGGGCAACGTACAAGAAACACGGCAAGCTCAGGCATAGGTTGCAAAGAATAAGTAAACAGGGAGGTGCGAAATCTGTCTTAGTCTGAAAAAAGCCCGAAGTCAGCCCTCAAAAACATGATGGTAAACCTACATTTACTCAGGTGCCACTTAACTATCACCATTTCACTCTTTCTTACACAAAATCCGTATTTCATTTTTTTTCTATACATGTCCAGCATAGCAGCAGCTCCCAGCTGCAATTCCCTGAAGTTGGTGCTGGCTGCAGGGGGCAAGTTTCAGGATGGAGGGAATTGAGCACCACTGATTCAATTAGCCTCCTGTGACTCATGGCTCAGAGAAGTGCCAGGAATTGATGGGCTTGGGAAAGTACTTATTTTTTTTCTAATCAGGAAGGAGCAAATCCCAGGAAGCCCAGCAGAGCATTTGAACATCAAAGACTCCAAGAAAACCAAATCCCAGTACTGTGGAGGCGAGCTCAAGCCACCTAGCAGGACTCAGTGGAACCAAGAAAACCTCATGTTATTTTCAACATCTGCATAATCCAGTATGACAATAAATTATTTGTCACCTAGTTGCAGAGAACTGATTTGAAAGTCGAGGTCTGGGAAGTTGTTGGCAAGACTGCATCTTTCCAATTTTTTTTTAAATTTTTTTTTAAGTATGTGGCTCCAAATAATGAGGGAACATATAAAAAAATAAAAGCATCTGAGTAAATACAGTTTTTACTTTAATAAAACAGCTTTGTTTTGCAAGTCATAGACAAAGCATCAATTATTTGTCCGTTGTCAGTGTAATGTTTTGTTGAGTTGCAGTAGATTATATTTCCAGGTTAAGGGTATTCTTTGCCTATCAACAAATACTACTCCCATTGCAACAGAAGCTAAGGACCTTGTGTTCATGCTACAGAAGACAATATAACAAAGAAGTCATTATCAGAAGTTGCCATTTTTGTAGCTACAGTTATTCTGTCAGAATTAAGTTCACCAGTTTCTGTAGTTCCTCTAGAGAAGGAAAATTAGCTCTCCTAGGCCTGAGAAAGGAGTGTTTGCTTCTAGACTAGGAAGGCAAAAAATCACAGCAAGCCCAATTTATTAAGATAAGTAGAACAGAAAAATAAGTACTGCTAAGGGTATATTACAGAGCCAGAATTTTTGATGTGGTGGTGATGAATTTCCTTATTTCTTCCTAAGTGTTTCAACTGAGGTCAAAGGTAGGACAAAAGATATTAAGTCAGCAGAAAAAAGTGAGCTCCTAAGTGGTCTGTCCCGCCCTTTGGCTTCATTGTGTGCACTAGTTGGTTTGGGAAGGAACAGCCGTAAAGAAGTCAGAATCTATGACTATTCACATCAGCCAAAATATTGGTTCACTGCCATTAAACACTACCATAATTTTATTTTTATTAGATCTATATTAGTTCTACACGAATGATGGATAGATAAAAAAAGATTTGTAAGAGTGCTTTGCTTTATCTAACATTCTCCCCCCCCCACCCAGAAAAAAAACCCCGAACAGTAAAAAATACCAGCAGCAACAATTTCACCAGCAGCACTGTAATTTCAGAGCATTCATTTTTTCTCAAGTATTCTGACAACTTGTTTTGAAATCATTGAGAGGTAAATCTGAGGTTACCTGTGATAATAAATGAATCTGAGGTAAAAAGTAAATACAATAAACCCAACAGACTGGAACAGCAAAGCCATCTCACTGAGAAAGAGGGCAGCAGCTGTGAAGGGAAAAAAAGTGTTCATTTCCCTTTGATTTGATTTTTTTTTTTTCTGATTGAGAAGTAGAATATACTTCATTTCTTCTGTTTCCTCAAAAAGATTCTGAAAGAATTAGGACTGTGAAAAGGAGACCTGTTAATACTGAGATAATTTCTATTTCAAATAACTACAGCATGAAATTGAAGAGCTTAAAAAAAACAATGACTGTCACCCAGAATGGAGGTGGGGGCAATTCTTTCAGCTTGGTGCTTTTTAATAACACTGATGTAAAAATGACACCCAGGGTGAGTCAGGCAGATGCTTCCTCCTCATCTTCCCCTCTCTGTCAGATCTAGAAACATCCACCTGCATTCCTGCTTTTATAACTGGCTATTACCGCAATAAACACGCTCCTTATCATAGTCTGTTGCTGACAGGCCTCTCTTGTGGGTATTTTCATTGACATCATTGCAGACATAGTCCAAATACCTGTAAGTCCAAAACCAGCTTTAAAGTTGATTTTTGTTGTAGTAGTTACATATAGGGGAAACAGCTATTTAGTTACTCCTATGTAATGCACAAAGATTACCAGTACGCCTTGGTAAGCAGATGCATTTTTAACCATGGTGAAGATCAATGGGTTTATGAATGGAAAACATTCATGAAACACATTGGTCTTGACTTCATTCAAAACCTAAAATGGACCTTCGCTGTCTCTGTTCCGGTGCTTGGGCAATTTCTCTGTACTTCTTGATTTGCTGCATGCTCAAGTCCTTGGATGACTCCAAATGCAGGGGCTCATTTTGACAAATTTGGATATATCCAATGAGACACAAGTAAATGATACATCTACATCTTCACGGGTGGAAAACCACTGCAATGATAATCATGCTGAAGGGGAGAGATCAGTGTACAGATTCATTTTTGCATGGCAGGGTCCTCCATCAGCCCCCACATCCACACTGGAAAGGGGACACACCACACAGGCTTTAATGGATTTCCAGCAATCAAGGAGCTCATTCTCCATCCAACAGACATTGGAGTTGGCATATCACGTCATCCTGGTGCCATATCAGGTTCTGAATACTAGCATGCTACTGCTTAATCCCACTATATATGTGAAACAAACAAAAACCAGGAGTGTAAACTGAGAGAGTAGCATAAAGAAGAGACATGAGTGGAAGCAAATATTCTTCAAAAAGCTCTTAGATGTTGCTAGATTTATTGATTTATACCTTAAGTTTTTCTACCAAAATAATATTTGGCAAAAGCTTGTCCTTTAAGTTACTGAATTAGCACTATGTAGAAATATCAGCTTCTAAAAGACTTTTGAAGAGCAGTTCACTGTTGTGCAGCCATGGCTTTCCTGTTTATTTTCTGCTTCCAGGCTCTGTTTGACCTTTTTTGTTTGGATCTTTAAGCTTATGTCATAATCATTAATACCGTTTGCTAGCAAAACACATTATCGGGAGGAATTGTGACCAAAAGGCTGGTACAAAATTAAGAGCCCGGAGAACTGCATCATCTTCCTTGTAGAGACAATTACAGAGCCTGATCATATCACCTCTATTTACTGCTCTTCCCTTGTCTTCTTTGGAAAGTTAAGCAGGAAAATCAGACATCTCAGAGTCACCTGAACAACATCTGAAATGAGTGCCAGCTTCACCTGGAGTTTTCTGAGTGTTTCTTATCTTAATGAGATCCTGACAGTATCCTTGTCCCAAATAAAGCTAGACAGCAGAGTCTGGGCTCAGATGTCACAGAAAGACAGGACTAAAAGTTCTGAAGTACAAGGAATAATAAATTAAATTATATGACTGCTTGGCCCAGAAACTGTTAATTAAGACAAGGCTGTGCAGACTATTTAGCATATTCAGGTGTGGGGGAATTAAATCAAATGGAACAAGACGATTAAGGCTGAAATAGCTCAGCAGTCTGGAAGAGTAGAGGAAATAATAAGACCTATTCTGAAGGTATGTGCTATTGAAGGTATATGGAAATAACAAAAAGACTCTTCCAATGATTTTTAAAGAATATTTCTAAGATTTCAATTAAGCATGCTAAAAACCAGACAAAAACCCTCTGCAAATGAGAAAAGTCATTGTATCCTAAAAAAAAAAACAACCAAACCAATAAAAAAAGAATAAAAAAATTGAAAGCCCACAGAATTTCTGGGATTCAAGTTAAAGTGTAGTGACAGTCTTAAGTTCTGTGGAAACCACTAAAATTTTTTCAGTATAATCTAGGAAGGAGAAATATTCCTTCACAACTGGAGCAAATATTAATTTTCTGGAAGAAGGAGACCTTATAACATGCAAGGAGAATTAGAGTGACTTCAAGGAAGAGAAATCATGCATTTCTGCTTGTGATAGCAAAGCTGAGCAGAATACTGAGTACCAGGCAACACTTTTCATGAGGTTAAAACATTTTTGGAATGTCATGACGTTTTCAAAGTATTATTATTTAAACTGCAAAAGAATTTTTCATGTGTTAAATAAATATATGAATGAAAGAATGAGAAATTGAAAGAAAGGTTGGATTTCACTCATGCCAAGTACTGCCAGCAAACATAGACGATCCTTGAAATTCTTATTTATCCTGATTCATCTAATTTCCAAATCATTTTGACATGGACTCAGAATGATGAATGATTTCTGAAACCACATTTAAAAAGAAAGACTAACAAAACTAAAATAGCAGAGCCAGATAAACCTCCAGTTACCTGAAAGAGTACTGGGGGACGCAAAACTTAACCTGTCCAGGCTGGTGGTTGAATGTCTTTCTCCAGAAAGCCATCACCTTATTCTGGCTTTGTGGAAAACACTTAATAGGGCACATCTAAGGCCTAGATTTTTCAGCCTTTTTTTTTTTTTTCCTTAAAAATGCATTATTAGGTAATTTCTTCATTTTTATTTTCCCAACTTTTGGGCACATTTAAACCCCTATCATCTACTGACTATTGTAGTGCACGTAATAGGAGCTGGCAGATTTAACTGATCTCTTCCAGCCAAATCCAGTCTTTCACAGCAGGGAGAGTGTGTGGTAGCTTTGGAAGTGTCAAAGGCAAGCAGGTAAGATGCAGCGACTGCCAGCAGTAGGGTTTCCTGCCAGACAGAACAGGGAGAAGGAGACGAATGAAGAGAATGGTGTTCCTTGGCAATTTCTAACAATGGATAAACTGGGAAAGTATCTTCAAACATTTGTCGTGTCAGTGGCAGGATCCAGCAGGATAGTAGAGAGCCTGATCACCCATATCCCACCAGGCATTCCTTTTCCCTTTGTATTTACAACTATAGAATCATTAATGTTGAAAAGTCCAAGAAGATCCTCAAGTCCAATCGTTGCCCACAAATTCTGCAGCAGCAGAGCACATGCAAAGAATCCAACAGCTTGGATCTCTGCCTGTTTGCTACAGCATCCATGGGTGGCACGAGCTACTTTTATGCCCTTTGGGTATAATACAAAGAGATATTCCCCTTACAGCCAACATCTGGGGCTACAGTAAAATCTGTTAACTATCATAGATTCACATGCTCATGAGGTGACTGGTTTGCTTCCCTCGTGGAGACTGCTGCCTTATCCAAGGTCACTGCAGCTGCCTCAAAACACTCCCCTCTGCCTACCTAATTATATCATTTTTCCACTCTTTTCAGAAAGGAGTTGCTTCATTGTGGCTCTTTGGCTTCACGAGGAAACATCACTTCAACAATGAATGAGTCCCAGGATAAAAAGCACGAAGTTTTTATTTTCTGACAATTGAGGCACATATGCAAACTTCAACTCAGAACATTTAACATTTTTCAATGTAACAATGGCTTTTGTAGAAATATTCCTCTGATGTGAAAAGCTGGTGAATATGAGCCCAGTAACAATTATTTTCTGTTATGACTTTCCCTAATGGAAAGCTGTAGCAAAGGACTTTTCTAGCTTATACATATATATATATATATATATACACACACCTATAAATTTAGAGCTAAATAGAAAAGAAGCTGTAAATCAGAAACAAACCCATATAATACTAACCCGTACATAAACTACTTGACTAAATGAAGACAAATTTTTCAATTTGAACAGCATTCCCTGTTAAAATTGATGCATTAGTGGATAGGAATTCCAACACATTGCCTTTGCACTCCAGAATTCAGGTTAGGTAATGAGCATCAAAATGTTTTCACTGACAGCCTCCCTGAAAAAAAATTATGTTGTTTGAATACTGTAATAGTTGTTCAGAGTTTTTCCAGAGATCTAATGGCACATAAATAACAATGTAGAGAAAGCCATTTGAAGCATCACAACATGTGTGCAGTGTTTTTTTCAGAAAGTATTTCTGCAAAGGAGTAAAGTAAACATGCAACTTCCAGGCAGTTGAGGTTGCCTTGTAGAGCCTAAAAAAGGTGGCTTGAGGGAAGCACCTTCTGCTACAGACAAAAGAGTTAATTCACCAAAGCTATGGGAAGAACTCTTTTCCCCAAAGAAAAGATCTAATGACCCCTATAAAGAGAGCCATATTGTGATGCTGTAACCTGATTAGAGGGAAAGAGGGTCTTTGTGTCTTTTAGCCTTTGCACTAACAGGAAAACAAGGTGTTCTGCAATAAATAGGAAACCTTTTTCTAAAGCTTTATGGTCTTCTGTGCTATGTTACAAAGTACCCAATATAGTACTCACCTCAGAAATCCACAATAAAAGTGAAGCAATTCTTCTCTTTTCAAAAGTCAGGCTGGCTTGAAGAGCAGGGTTAGAAATGAGAAAGTCAAGAAGCTGCTCTTTTCAAGCAAGTATATGCAATAGCCTTATTTTAGAGTAATTGCTGTATGTTTGGGGCACAAGGAGAAGGGAATGTACCTTGCAGCAGGATGAGTGCCTTCAACTCAGTCTGCAAAAAGCCCTTTTGTGAGCGCACAGAGGGGCAGGGATGATTGCTTTGAATAACTGAGCCCTTACTTTATGGAGCAGATTCCTAAAAGAAATCATGCAAGTAAGCACAATAATGGAGGAAATAAAGTAGGTAAGCTAAGTTTGCTCATTCTTATAAATACAAAAATAATCACAGAATGCTTTAGATTGGAAGGGACCTTGAAGATTGTCTAGTTCCAATCCACCTGCCATGGGCAGGGCCACCTTCCACTAGGCCTGATTACTCAGAACCCTATCCAATCTGTCTTGGAACATTTCCAGGGATCCACAACTTCTGCAGGTGATGTGCCAGTGCCTCATCCTCAAAATAAAGAACTTCTCCCTAATATCTAACCTAAACCTACTGTTTTTCAGAGAATGCAAGGGGCATGAATGGAGATTTTATGTTTGCTGTATTTTAAGGAGAAAATTGATTTACTTAGTGACTGGTGGAACGTGTCCCAAGACATTTTGATAAGTTTAGACTAATTTAAAAATAGTATTTAATTTCATTGAAAGGAAGATTACAACTCTTCTTTTTAAATACATTCCCTACTTAAGAAAATGGAAGGGAAAGTGGTATGGAAAAGAGCTGTTGCATTTTAGAGCACAAACCTAGGAAAAAATTGTCCTTTGGGAGAGCAGTTCAAGTAAGTAGCTGTGTGATGCAGGATTCTTAACTCCTTCCTCTAATGCAGTTCTTACCAACCACTTTTAAAGGAAATTAGAGCTGATGGACTATTATGTTTAGTCTCTATGACTCCTGGGAGCCAATTTGTGTTATACTATGCAAGCTTCTGTACATTTACAGACAGTAGTGATGCTGTACCTGGTAGCTGCCTGTTTAAATGAAGGGGGATGAGATCTATTAGAAATCTGGCTTGATTTCATAAAGAGGTGGCATATTTGCCTGAAAGAAAAAAAAATCCCTATATTCTGCCTTTTTCAATTACTTTTAGGATAAAAGGGAAAATAGGATGCTGTGAGGAAAGAGCTGAAAAGATAGGAGTTTCTTATGCAAGGATTTGAGGACCACCTCTGGGAAGAGCAGATGCATTGGGAGGATGGGGGCATAAAGAGCGGGAGTCAGGGCAAAATCTGGGGGGACCTTGCTGCTCTTTGTGTTAGGTGTCTTTAGAGTGAGTATAGCCCTGATTTCCTGAGAAACCCTGAAGGACAGATTGAGCATTTTCTGGATGGGGCTGTTAAAAAACATAATATAGCTATTCCTATACCTGCTCTTTCTCCAACCACTGCCTAAGGGTGGCACATGATCCAGAATAAATAGGGAAATGTTTACAAACACTGTGAATCATCAAGGTAAAGGGTCTGCTCCTTGCTGCCAGAACCCAGTTCTCTGCATGAAGGCAGGTCAGGGAGCCCTAGGACAAGAAAGGCTGATGCACAACTCCTTATGGAGGCTTTTCTTTGGTTCACTTCAGATTTGGTGAGAAGCAGTGTCTTTTAGGTCACTTACACTTTCCCTTAGTGATGAACAAAGCAGAAATGCACTCAGACCCTTTTCTGGCTGGTGGGGGAGTAAATATCTGTCTATTGGTATAACAATATGTCTTTGTATGTATTTCCAGAGATTAATGTTTTTCCACAATCTAGACATCAAAGTTAGTGATCCACCTATGTCCAGCTTGCAAGAGGGAAGTGGAAAGAATAAAATTTGGGAGAGGGATAGGTTCTGCTGTCTTTTGAATCCCTGAATACACATAATAGCTACTTGATTCACAAGAGTGAGAAAAAGGGTTTCACTGGAAGGAGATACCCCCCACAAATATTTGTCAGTGATCATCCTGTCTAACAGACTCCAATTTCTCTGTTTTGGAGAACGGTTTGAAAAGCTGAATTTAGCATGGTCTTTTCCCATAAATATCACATGATATGGAAAAAAACCTAAACATGCAGCCATAACTTAAAACCAAAGATTTTTCCATACTGGAATTAGACAATGAGTGGTCTGGATCAACATGTGACAAACAGACCATCTCTGCAATTTACCTTCTGAAGGTGACAAATACTACACAAGCTAGTTTAAAGAATTTCTCTGGTTTTTCTGACATATTACAGAAGTATAGACCATAGAATCATCATAGAATAGTTTGAGTTGGAAGGAACCTTAAAGATTATCTAGTTCTAACCCTCTCTGCCACAGGCTGGGATACCTTCACCTTCCACTAGATCAGGCTGCTTAGAGCTCCAAATCAATCAGGCCTTGAACACTTCCAGGGATGGAGCATCCACAACTTCTCTGGGCAACCTGTTCCAAATACATATACACTAAGCCTCTAAATTTAACTATAAAGAGAAATATCAAAGTTATGTATTATTTACTTGCACTGAATGAGATTTGTCAAGTATACAGGCATTTTCATAGAGATGAAAAGTGATAATAATAAAAAGCCACACATGCCATCCTCATTCAGTCCCTCCAAAGCATGTCAGGGTGAAGGAGATAGCAAGCAGTAAGGGAATATGGAATAGTACCAGAAATGAATAACTTGAAGAAAGTGAGGTCATTCAATAGTGCTTCTCATAAAATGGATGCTGATGTTTTCATGTTTTCCAAAGATAATGAACAAAGAAATTTTGACACAGTTAATTACAAAAAAGAGGACTGCAAGCTGATGGCTAATTATTACCCGTGTAGGCTGACAAATGGCAAACCCTCCTAGTTTCACTGTTAATAAGCTGTATCCAAGATCCTCAATTATGCTTTTATTCCCTAGACTGCTCTGAAATACAAATACCTTATCACTTTGAGAAACCCTCTCTGCATCTAGGTTCAGTTAGTTAATTTTGCCCTTGTGCAGGATCTACCCATGCATCCCCACATCAACAGGCAGCTCATTAATCATGTCTCCTGCTTTCTTTTCATTTGATATCAAAACAGGGCATTTTTCTCAGTAAAATAATCTGAGTAAACAAGAATATGTCCTGGGCTGGAAATCTCTACCCTTGCAATGAGCTTCAGGCAGGCACGTCAGATGTAAAGCAAACCCAGCAGTGGAGGTAGGAATGGATGCACCTCCTCTTTGTGTGGAAGTGCTCTTGCTTGGAAATAGGGAGGGAGTTGCAAAATGCTCATGATAAATACCATTAATATTTATCCTATAGATAAGGAGAAGAGCTATTACCTTCCTGAAATACATTTTTGGGATTGTGAATGTAAAACCAATAAAGAAGTTTCTCTTGAGGAAAGATAATGTTTACCATTTTAGGCTCTCTATCTCTTTTCAGCAGTCAAAAGGATAAGAAGATCAGCTGCTCTTGCTATTGTGTTGCCTTAAGACATCCCTGATAATACTATGAATATATGAACTACAGTCGGAACCATGAGGATCATCTTTTTGTTTGTGCGTATTTTCTTATCTGTTCTCTCTCATCTGTTCCTTATGCTACCAGATACAGGCAACAAATACATGCTGTTGTGCACAGTGAGACTGAGGGGATGAAGTTCAGGACCCCAAATCACCCATATTAATCCATTCTGATTCAGTCACACAAGTGCCTTAGCCTCGTGGCCTCCAAAAAGTAAAAATCCCTCCCCAGCTAATTCACTAAAGGTCATTGCCACATCCTTAACGGGCTAAAACTGGTGTATCAGCTACTTGATACCTCTGGAAACCGTCAGGAGACAGAAAGGGCAGCTCATATCAGGCATCTCTGACATGCAGCAGCAATTCTAATCTAGCAGCTCATGGCCACATTTTGGATTAAATTGTGAGAAACATTTTTTCCCACTGCTCAGGCAATAAAACTGCATTATAATTGCCCCTTAAAGCTTTGCAAATGGTAAAACCCAGTAATTTTCCTTCCAGTTTTTGAATTCCCTATGTCCAGTATAACTTTTATGCTGAGGGAGATTTTTTATTTTTTTTTTTTTGCTCTGAGCAGCGTTAACTTGTTTAAATCCCACTTTTATCCTGGCTTGCAAAAATTTGATTTTGTTTAATAGAGGGGAAATGCTGGAGAATGGAAGGAGGGAAAAGAGACTGCACTAATAATTTCTTGCTAATTAAACTGTCATGGTTGAGAATTGGAGCACAAGGCAGATGAGGGCTAATTCTAACTCTAAACCATTACCAAAACCTATTTTCCACAGTGGCAGGAAGTCAATGATGTAAGCGGAATTTCCTACAGCCTAAGAAACAGGATAATGGAGGTTGACATGCAGGTATCTGGAATTGCCTTAACAGAAAATAAGTACTTTCTTAGGTTTAGCCATGGGTTTATAAGTAGGATTCTTGTCCTTTTTATTATTTTTTTTCCTGCTATTATAAGTTGAACTATTGCGTTATCTTAGAAGCAATTAAAACCTTTTATATAACACTTTGGTTTGTATGAACCACTAATGTTGCAATTTGATCTGGTTGGAGCTCAACATGTTCATTTTGTCAAGGCTTTTGTGAACTAAAAGATTGAAGCAGCAAGGGGAAAAAAAGGTGCCATAGCATTTTTGGTTATGAAGCACAACATATTCTATGTCTGTTTTCATGTCTAACAGTGGCCTGTCCATTTGCTATCAGAGAAGTCTGAATGAATTTTTTACCCTGTATTTCCCTCTTGCATTGCAAGAGAAATAGGGACAATAGGGAGATGGATGAGTACACTGGGGAAAGAAAGGACTTTTGTTCCCCTCCAACAAGTGCACCAGAAAGAACCAGCGTACCTTTGCACATCTCAGCTGTAGAGTCAAGAGTTTACCAAGGAAATTAGATGAGGATTTGGCCTCTGTTCCTGGGGCAATCTAAAATGGTGTTTTCATGCTGGATTTCTGGCAAAGATGCAGCTGATGCCATGTACACATCTCAAAATATCAGAGTTTTGTATGGTGACTGAAAGCATTAATCCCTATGATATTCAAAATTCACAGCCCAAACATTTCATGTATCTGTTTTAATACTATCAGATATCTTTCCCTTTGAATAGCTATGACATATGGAGGCAAATTCATTTTGGGAGAAGCAGTAAAACATGCAGAAAGAAAATGTGTCAAAAACAGAAGGAGGGTGGGTTTTTTTGAAACACCGCAGTTTAAAACCTCTTCTCCAGCCACATTAAAAAAAAAGTTAAGCTTAATTGCCATGGCTTGATTTTACACAGACTGCATTTATATATAGCAGTTGTGATTGCTGCTTGTTGATGGATTAATCTTTGCTCAAATACTGCTTTTTTTTTTAAGCCTTGCAGCTGCCTCTGCAAGTACTCCTCATCCTGACCTGCCTTGTTCTGTGCCTGGGCCCGTCAGCCAGCAAAATCCTCATACTGGGTGAAGTCTCTGCAATACAAAGCAAACAAACTCCCCATTCCACAGTCGTTTTATACCTTAAGGTTTTTGTCACTAGAGCCTTCTGGACTTGCAGCCCAGAGGAAATGATGACTTCCAAGGGCTGGAAGAGAATTGGTCATTTGTAATTAGAGGGAGAGAAAGCAACTCCGAAAACATCCCCTGAACATCAAGTGCCAGGAAGAAAGACGAGTTTTGTGTGAGATGTTGGCCACTCTATAGCCATCTGGGATGTGGTGCAGCTGATCTTTATCACTGAGAGGTGCTGATGGAGGACAGGGAATGTACAGGACAGTGAGGAGTCCAACAGGAGATAGTCTATCAACTTCAGCATGCATTCACAGATGGGGAACACTGCAAACATGACCCTGTTAGATTTTATGCATCAGCAGGAAATAAGTGTGAAATCACTGTTTACCTGATTTTGACGTCTAGTATTTTTCAGTAGAACAGCTGTTCTTTGAGACAGGGAAAAAGATATTTGGCTTGTAACTACTTTTATTTCTCTTGCTGCCAGTATTCCCTCTACAACCTCTTGCTGTTTCCCACATTTGTGCCTTACAGATGCCACCAACAGCAAGAAATTAGATTCATTATGCAAGTGACTTTTGCCAAACTATTTTTTATCTGTCTCTGGACACACATGGATAGGATGCATTCCCAGACAGAGCCATCAGATGCATCTTGAAAGATTATTTAAGTGTAGTAAGTAAAAAAAAAAATACTTGTACAAAGTACTTGTCTGTGCTCAGGTTTTATCTATGAATACCTTGAAAAAATGATACAAAGACTAAGGTTTGACGTTTCAGCTTGCTAGGTAAAATATAGGGTTTGGAAGAGCACTAGGTTATATACCAAGTTGCTTTTTGCAAGTTGTTCTCATGGCTGTTGTTCCCTGTTCCATTAAAGATCACTAAGAAGCAGTGGCCATAGCTCACATTTAGCATGCAGAACTTATCATAAGAAAATAACCCTGCACTGACATTTCAAAGACCTAACAACTGTAAAACATATTATTGCAGAAACATAATTGTTCTCCTCTCCTTTTAAGGAAAAAAAAATAGACCTTTCACATATGTATCATAGAATGACCAAAAAAAAAAAAAAAAAGACACGAGCAACAGATGACCATTTTGCATCTCCTCTCAAGCATATTGCCTATAGAAACAATCTGGGGCATTGGCTGAAGATTAGTGCAGAAAGTGCACCTCTTAGGTCACCCAAGTCACTTACTTTAACACTTCCATTTTCTTTGGAAGTTTCCCAAAGGCAAATCTGCCCTGAAAGCCTCATGACTTTAAGGTATGGCAAGTCTACAGCCTGAGACATTATAGCTGCAACTTCCATTACCCTCCTTAGGTGGTTCATACACACTATAGCATGTGGGAGTGTGCAGAGGGCCATTTTCTGTGTGTCTTTCCTGTTAGTTCAGCCAGACTTAAAACCTCATCTTCAATTCCAGATTCCTTTTCCAATCCGAATACCATGAAATAACTTCCAATAGTAACTTGTTTCCTACGTTGCTTTTTTCACAGAGCTAATGTAGGAAGCACTGCACCAGTTAATCTTAAACCAAGGGAAAGTTTTTGGAATGAAAATTTACAAGACCTAGTCAAACCAAGATCTTAACAGGGTTAATGCTCAGTGCTTAAGCAGCCTTTAGGGGACTTTTAAATTAAAAGTGAGTAAAGAAACCAAAGTTCCAAGTGCAAGACTGGAAACCAAAAAGGGCAGTGTAAGTCAAGAACTTTGTGCTCAGAACAGGCAAGAATGATTTTTTTCCGTGGGATAAAGTACAGACATGCCAACAATATCATCATAATGCAAAACAAAGCTCTGGAAGTTTATTGCACTGAAAACAAACAAAACAGCAAACACAATGTGCTTTATTTCATAATCTCTGGTATCCTCGTCCTCTGGGGATCAAATCCACATCTGGTATAAAATATAATTTGATTATCACAACTGAGCTACATAAATTGACTGAAGTTCTGCATCTGTCTTTTTATTCTCCGGAATGTTTTTAGGGTCCACGCTGCCCAGTATCTAGTGCAATCCTCACTGGCACTCACACTTCAATCTAGTGTTTGGCCTTTTAAAGAGACTTTCATAGACTTTCATAGCACAACTCCTGTATTTTGATGTCTGGCAGGAAAACAGCTCTGGGCAGGTGTAAAGGAAGCTTGGACCGGGTCAGGAGAAATATGGCCAAGAAAGGAAATGAGTTCAGTCTGGAAAAGAAATTAGGACAAGGACAGAGGGATCAGTAGGCCCAGAAGCAGAAAACAAATGGAAAGGGAAACCCAGAAAGGATGCAGCAGAGATGATAGGGAGGCAAAGAGGAAACACATATGTACAGGGAGTAATTAGGTGACTGTGGTAATGAAAAGGAAACAGAGAAAATCCAAAACAAGATGAGAAAAATGTAAAACTTGTTTTTTCCCCTCTCAGGCATAAGCTGAAAGCCCTCTTTTCAAAAAAAAGGAATGAACTGCATCTAAGCCAGACTACTTGAAACTTTGTGTACACATGAAGGGTTTTTTTTTTTATAAAACACTGTCCTCATTTGCTGCCTCTGGTCGCAGACATTTCATATTTAATGACACAAATGCAGGAGTACACATCTCACAAATGTGAGAACCATAACAATAAACTACAAGCCTAAATCTGTTAAGAAGTTACTCAAACACTGGATAGACACTGCTCTCCTGAGTGAAAAGCTGAACCATCACTCCCCCAAGCACCTAAGGAAAGACTTGTCTTTAATTTAAAAATAAGCTTCTTCATTGGAGTACACTTTATGCTTGAGAGGTACATTTGGCACTGAAATACCTTCTTTCTAGAATCATTACAATATACTATTATCAACTCATGACTTTCTGTTCATAAAAAATGAAGAGGCAGGGGGGGAAATTGACAATTTAAAAAAGACAAGAAATTAAATTAATTTTGGAGTTTTATAAAACGACTCTTAGTTTCTCAAGAGCACAAAGATTGTCTCTTTTTGCCACTTTCAGCTCAAAATGAAACTCAAAATAAAACTAATACAGTCATCCTTCTTTTTCTGATCAATTGTACTCTGTCTTTGATGGGAGACAGAGGTGTACGAAAATCTAAAATGGTCATTTACAAAATGCCTGTAGACAGCCTCTGGTTTCAAGGGAGTTCCTGCAGCAGAATACTCATCTTCTTGAAACACTTATCTTTTATAAAGATATTTTTAATCCTTGCTATTGTAGCACTGTAAGCAACTTGTATACGGAAGAAGCAGGATAAAAACCTAATCTGAGGTTGAAATAGAGAAATTCATGTTAAAACTCTGCCTTACAGCAAGGAGTTGTTTTATTTAAGAATGTATGATTCTTATATACCCTGCTGCCTTATATCTTTGTCCAGAAGAGAGTGAAACAGGAAAAGAGAATCTGAATGGAAACGAAGTAATGCCATTTATTGCACTGATCTAAATGATGCCACATGAAAAATAACAGTATAAAGTCTATCAATGTTGTCATGTCACAAGACAGAAGTTTGCCATGCCAGGAAGTCTTTGTACAGAGATCATTCCACCTCAAAATGAGAATTGTTAGAACATAGCCCAACAACACTAAGAGAATTTGCACAATTAATTAGCAAGGAAAAATGCTGTATTTCCTACTGCTCAGAATTACCAAACTCTTTCTATTGAAATACACAGCAAATAGACACACCAGAAATCTGACCTCCAACAATGAAAATTTCAGCTCAGTATTTACATTAAATATTCCTAGAAGAAATGAAAACCATACGCACAGAGGCATTTGGCAAGTGCAAGAAGGGGTAGTCCAGCCACCCATCATATTCCTGCCCAGTATAGAATTGCCTCTCAAGACAGTTTCTAATTACATCTGTTCACAGACTCACTATTTAGAGGGGACATAGATGCACTGAACGTCTACACTCATTTTTATACATGACAGATAGATGTTCATTTAATTTTAGTGATATTGCAAGTATTTGTTTGTGGAGAGCTCTGCAGCAAGAGCTACAGCTGCTTTCTAATACAGGTTGTTTTATCAGAATATCTTCCAGATGATTACCTGCCTCAAAAGGTGCTGGTTTAGCCAGGTATTTTCACTGAACAAGGCTGCCATTATTCATAGGAAGCACTCATAGGAAGTCTGCAGATGACTATCTTGTACACAGAAGTATTTTGACATTTTATCAGATTAACTGGATATGTCTATTTGGGCGCTTTTTTTTTTTTTTTTTTAAATTAGGACTTTGAGATGTAATCATAAATAGAGTAACATGAGCACCCAGTGGCTCATTCCACTGGTGAAGGAGCTGCAACCCGAAAACAACCTCCCTCTACTCAGTCCAGCAAAGAACTCTGATTAAATGGATATGTTAATAATAATTTTGCAGTTATCCAGCACCATCCTCCCTGAAGTACCAGCTGCTGAGTACCTGAGTAATGGTGATATTCAACCTCTTTGGCCCGATGAGGTGGCTGACCTGCACCAGGAGCACTGCACAGCACCTTTAGGAACAGCAGAAACGTACAGTTAGACATTCCATTTTTGAATTTGTGATGACAGCAGAGGGTCTCCAGGGACCCCTCACAAAGTTGATGCAAGCAGCAAGCAGGGAAGTGAGGCACAGACAAATAGCATCCCCTGGAAAGAGCACCTGGGTAACCTGACAGCACCGATGTCTGAGGCACATACCCCTGGGTAACCTGTGGGGTGCCTCAGACAAGCCCAAGGCTTCTCCAGGGGAAAACTGCAGGTTCAAGAGAGCACTGCAGCCACTTAAAAATAACTTGATGCCAACTATCTCAGAAAGCAGGTGTTGCACCAGGCAGGTGGAATCTTAGTTTTCTGTTATTTGTGCTTAAGAAAGGATTTCAATACAGCTTTATAGCACATAAATATACACAAGGAATAAATAGGAGGCTTGGTTTGTGATAGTGCTTAGCACAAATATAAAACAGCCTTTGGAAAAACTGCTTTTTGGGCACAACTATATCCACAGATATTTCTGAAACTGTGCATATAGAAGCTGCCACAGCAGAGCAGACTACTGGCATTCACCCAGAGGTGGGCAGATGCTTTGGGGAAGGGATGCCAAACAGATGAGAGTCTGCATGTTAGCTGTCATATACAGACCTACCTAAGAAAAAGTCATTTTGCTGAAGCTGGAAGAGTTACACACACACAGGAGCACATGAAAAAAATCACGTCAGAGCCGAGCTACTTGGCTGAATAAACACCACAGAGAGAATCTCAGCACAAGGTGGTAGGGCTGCAAAAGCAAATGTGCAGCTGAGAAGAAAGGGGTCCCCAAAAAGCCCTGTGTGGCAGCAAGGTAGGCTCCATGGCAGGTTTTCCTTGGTTGGAAAAGCCCCTTTTTGTTAATGCAGAACAATTAGCTGGGAAAGGCTAGTTTGGAGCCACAGAACGTGACAGCTGCTGTGGCAGCCCAGGGGCTGAAGGCACAGACACAAAGTGGTCTGGCTGCATCCCTGCAGCTCGCCTCAGGGCTTTCAAGAAGGGTTTTGTCTCTTCAGTGCCTTGTACAGAACACTGACATAAAGCCAATTATTAGAGGGAATCTTTTGTCAATTTTCCTGTATGCTTTCAGAGAAAGAAAGGAAAGAAAAAAAGATCCAATTATTAAAACTCTACCATTTTCTGCAGCTGAAGAGCTTTACTTAGCACAGACCAAATGATTTTGTTTTCACTTCCCTTGTGTGGCTTCCCTTGTTAGAGAAACCAATTGGAAATCATTAGTGGAAATATTAGCAGGAAAAGCTAATGGGTTTAGTCATTCATATGCATCAGCCACTGGATATTTCACAAACTGCTACCTGGAGCACTGTTAATATAATTTCCAATGTTTTATTTGATGTTGTCAGCCCTCTCGGATTTGCACAAGATGGTGAACAGCAGCAGTTCCAACTGCACCGGCTGGTGAGGGCTGAACCTCCAGCTTTCCCCTCCTGCCCTTCTGCACATGCTGTCGTTCTCTCTGACTAAACACAGACAAAAGAAGGATAAGGGTAAAGCTTTCTCCAGGAGAACTTGGAGACCCACCCACTGGCCCAGCATCCCCCCTCCAAGGTTTGGGGACCTTGTCACAATTAGCACTGCTAGCTTAAACCGTACCGGGATACAAAGGAGCCCCAGGCAGGAGTGCAAAGTCTGTGCTGGAATAAATGCCAGGGATGCAATCGCAGAGCGATTTGCTCTCCTTTCCTTCTACATGACTGCTGCTGAGAAACACCACTCTCACTAGGCATGTAGATGTTCAGAGAAAGGCTGCATCACTTTTGTGTGACAGTAGGCTTTCCTGAAACACGTTTTCTTAATCCTCTGATTAATCTGATCAGATGGGTTTTGATAAAAGCAAGAAGGACTTCAAATGTATGCACTTAGTGCACCCATCAGTGCTTCCTAGGGCAGGGGATGAACATGTGTGGAGGCACTTTACTTGCTGCTGGTTTCATTTCAATCCACTGGGAATTGCACCTGGATTTTACAATTAATGAGATGTTCCCATGAGAATAAACAGCTTTGCCAGAAATAAAAATAGACAAACATTTTTCCTAGATATACTTTTCAAGGAATTTAAAAGGAAATCTCAAGCAATTGACTCATGAGAATTTTAATTCCCCTCCCTAGCACAAGACCCTATAGATGTTAAAGACCCTGATTCCTTCTCAAATGAGTAAGGAATAACAACTCTGAAACGATAGTAACTGGTCTGGTTTCATGCACATTATTTAACCCATCATGAGATTTAAAGTGCAATTTACTGCTATGAAATATAAAAATCTATGATGTAGATGTAATTTTCTTATTTTTGTGCTTTAGAATGCCAGTTGCATGGAGAGAAAACACGTATTTTTCTTTACCTCACTAGAGACTTTCATATGCACTCCAGTCTGAATTGATTGCACAATTAAAATTAATTTAGAAGAGACAAAAAGCCATTTTTCAGCAAAACTGTATATGAAACATGTTTTTCAAAGAACACTTTTCCTGTTTTACCCTGTGTACTCTATACATAATCTGTATTCAAGATGTAGGATATTCTTCTGTGCCTCAGGATGCATTTGAAGTATTTTTAAAATAATTATGCATTATTATGGGGTAGGAAATGACAGTTTCCTCTTGGAGCTGTCTGGAATTCTGGATTGAAACCTTACAGTATCATTAAATCGTTACTAGTCTGATCTGAAACATCATCTGTTTCCCTCAATAGTACAGACTAAAATTCTATCTCAACAATGTGCTTTTTATTTTCTAAATTCATCGTCACTGGTATTTTTTTTTTTTCAGGTCATCTTCATTAATTTCAGAGGGTAGGTCATCCCCTGCAGCAACTTATCACTGGGACGTTAAAGGCAAAATTCATTCTCTAATGCACAAGCTATTGAAGGATAGCTGCTGCCTGCTGGCAAAAAATTTTGGAGTGGAGCATTATACAACAGACTGTGGGTTGAGTGAAAAGCCACCCCCTCTCATAATGAGTCCCACACACTGTGTGTCCTAGAGCTGGGGAAAACAGGAGATGTTATAGTCCCAGAGAAGTGATGGCCAGCTTCCCTATTAGCTACCCAATACAGAAGGGAGGTGAGCAAAGAAGGGGATACATTTGCAGCACCATTTTGGGAGTGAAATCTGCATGGTCTCTATGTGACAGAGCAGATAGGAGGGTGGCTTGGCTGTCTAAGCATTTGAAACGCAGATTGTTATCCTAACTACATGCATTTTTAAAAATCCATAGGCATCTTGTAGGCAATTTCATGGGAGGGGAAATAAAAGGAAAACAAGCTAATAAAATACATTAATTTTGACTATTTCACTAAGTATTACTAATTAATCCTCTCAACAGCCTCATGGGATAGATCATGCCAATATCCCATGGGTAATTTGTCAGAACATCTCTGCTTATCTCCAATTGTCTGCCCAATTCACAGAAACAATTTGACTTCATCTTGGACATTTACTGATAATTCACCCATGCTTATTGAATAATAATAGCAAAAGGGACCAAAGCATTTCACTTTAGGAACACCTTTATTCCTTCAAGTTCATAGACTAAAACCATTTCCTCATCATATTAAAGAGATGAATAGACTCGAATTTCTGCATTTGAAAGATGTTTTTAGTTAAGAGCAGAGGAAGACTGATATCCTTGCAGCATTAGAAATTATTCAAATGCTAGAACAAAATCAGACCTTGACAATACTGATGTTAAGTGTGTTTCACTGAGATAATCCTGACTTCTTATGATTAGGAGCTTGCAGGAGTCCAAAGTATGGCTAAATTGCAATCCAAACTCTGTGCTTTCTAGGATTCCCACAGCAAACCTGCCCTGTGGATTCCATGCCATGCAAGACAAAGAAGTACTACAGCTCATGTAAATAGATGCATCAAGTTTGATAAGTCAGGCAATGCTATTTTGTCTTGGACTAGCAACATGGGATTCTACCCAGTTCCTTTAATGGAGACTTTTCCTGGAAAAAACTCCATGTTATTTGGCAGACAATGATAACGTTCCCCCTGCTAATTAGCTAAGCAAATGAGCTACAGTCATCTTGATCAAGTAATATAAAAAGCATCTGCTGTTTTAATCAGAATCTGAACACTAAGTAAAACTTTTTAATTTACCATTTATTGCTTCAAAACCAATATGTTCACTCTGATATGGGTGAGACTAGGGATCAGAGGAACCTCAGTGACATTCAGCACTAGGTTAGTTGTCAGAACAAAGGTGCCCAGTTTTTCATCTCCCAGGTTCAGGCCAACCCAATTGTCTACAGCAGGACCTTGATTTTTGCGAAACTCATCAGTTTGTTATGTCTCTAGCTGTATTTACAGGAGATTTCAGCACCCAGATTGCAGCTTCATTGAAATATCCTTATAATTCATATTTGGAGGGCTTTGAAGCCCTCAGTATGCCAAAAGGGAGACTGAGTTATTCACCAGCATCTTCTCCAGCAGTTGTGTAAGTAATGAATGAGCAAGAACTCCATATGGAAACTCTGAAAGGGGGAGGAATAAGAGGGAGAAACTATTGCACCAAAACCTTGCTCTGGAAGAGGATCAATGCTGGAGCTGGAAAGCAGTTTACAGTTAAGTATGACCTTCCAACCTTTTGCTGTGCTGGCTACATCAAAGAAAGATGCCGTATCTACAATGATTTACACAAATAATCAAATCCCTAAATTTACTGAGTTTTTCTCCCTTTCATGTGTTGCCTTTGATGTTGCAGCCTCCCCATGCAGGTGCAATAACGGCCTTGGTGAAAGGAATGGTGTGAGAGCACTGCAGTACAGCTGAATGTCCCAGCTCTGATTGGGCTCTGCAGGAAGACATGGCATGAAGAATCATATGAAAACCAGAATAAGGAAAATACTTTTAGACCAGGAGACCAGGTATTTATAATTGTCTGCTTCTTACTGTGTTTTGGAGGTTCATATAGCAGTTGAGAACAACCTCGTGGTTGGAAGAGCTCATGAGACTGTCCCATGCCGGTTCTCTTGCCCTCTCATCCTGCTTTACTTATACCAAATTGCTAATGACATCATTACATGATTTAACATAATGCTGAATATTAAACATAGCAAAATTAGACTGTGCTAATTTTGAAATACAGTTACTACCAAGTAAAACTACTTTAGCTCAGAGAACTATTGAAAGGCAAGATCTGAACAATAGGAGGCAGTACAGCATGTGGGGACCTGGTTCAGGCACCCCCAATGAAAGGCAAAAAAATTAGGTTATTAAGACATTTATATATATTTTATGTTAAATTTCTATCTGCCAGCAATCCTTTGGGAGTTAATCTTTGTTCTGAGGGTTTCAGAGAATAGTTGGAACATGCATTATTTATTAGACATGCAAATTATGAATTATAATCTCAATGAGTTAAAGATAATTGTTCCAGACAAACAATAAATGTGTTTAAAAATTGGTCTAACATCTTCATATTTCACACTGAAAAAAGACATGAGATTTTCTTATTCTTTATGTTACATGAAAAGCAAGTCTTACAACAGCCAACTCAATGTTTGGGTGGGGTTTTCTTGGTGTTATCAAGAATAATAAATAACCTGTGAACTATGTTTAAGAGCCTATAAAAATGCAGATTGAGGTTTGTTGTATCAAAAGAAACATTAATGGGCTTTACTTTACATTTCCAGATCTAGGAGACAACACGTATTCCAACAAAATAGGATCATTTAGGTGTAAGGAAATTGTCACTTAACAAATATTTCTAAACGCATAAATAACACTCCGTGCAGCTAATAAAAATAGCTTACCAGAAGCACACACCCCAATGCCAGCACACTACTCTACAGGAAGTAATAACTTTTACATTCCTTTTAACAACATACATCTGTCTATATAATTTATTTTGATTATTAAAAAAGAAGTTATTTACCTAGGATTTTCAATACAACTATTTTAGACTCTCTGTAAGGCACATGAGTGAGTTTACTTTACAGATGCAGTCCAAAATCACTCTTAATAAGCATCCTTAGCAAAAGGAGCTCCATAGCTCTCTGGCCACAGAGGCTCACAGTCCTCAGCTAATATAGACAACAGAAATCCCCTCAGAGTTGCTAATTATCAATAATGTGCTGCCAAAAATAGAATAGAAATGCGTCACCATTAATGGATTTTATAGATCTGCAGTATTTATGGCAATTTTCTTGCTATAGTGGGATTCTGCTCATGACTGATTTTACTCAGTGTACTCAAAACTTACTGGTAGTTGGCTAATGTCCATTAATTTGATATCAAGAGCTATGCACGAATAAATTCTGCAAATATTGCAGTCTCCATAGCTGGGAGACTCAGTCGCTTAGGACTGCTGGTCACAGCTGTGGGGTTACATTTCTTGTTTCATCAGTACTTCCCTTTAACATTCTTGTCTAAACATACCTGATGCAGCATCAATTCTGCAGCAGCTCCCACTGATGGTTTTCTTCCTTTAAATTAAGCCACTTTTACATCGAGGTCATACGTAAAAATATGTTGTCTGAAGCCAACTCTTCACTCCTGCTTTTCCTTACAAATGTTTTTTTCTTTATCAAAACCATTGAAAAACAACTCTCCTTGTCCCTTCCTCCAAGCTTTTAATTCTTGCCCTTGTTTAAGTCTTCAAAGCGCGGTATTGCAAATCCAGTCCTAAATGTATTCCCGTTTTCAGGAATTAGAGCTAAAATAGACAAGTACTTCATGAAAAATCCAGAAAAACATCACCTCACCAAAACACATATGATGGAATATAAGAGTTTTCCTTCCTATAGTTCAGTCAGTAAAGCAGCAAAATTTTCCCATGGTGTTCTAAAAGGGAAAATGTATGAGAGAGAAATTACACCAAACAATCCCACAAACTACCAATTCAGTTTGCACTTCTGATTTAACAGCATGCCCAACTGCATAGCCCTGTGCTATTGAAATTACTTCTCAGAAAATTTAAAACACTTCCTACTAGCACTAGTTCATTCACTTTAGAGTGCTCCCATTTAATTTCTTCTCTCTTTTCCTACCATAGCCCCTAATGGCCCCTTTGTTTGCCTCCCCTCCACATCAGCCTCCTCGAATTAGCCTGAAATCCTGCTAAAAGCCATCAGCTGTGGAAATTGCAGAAGGATCAAGTGGTAGCAGGAGGTCCCCGTATAGCATTGTCTGGCAACATGCTGCTGGATCCCTTATTACATCCCATCTCAGCCCCCTACCCTGACATCCAGGTAGAACTGGGAAGGGAAGAAGGCTATTAGTTAATAGCCAACAAAACAGCAAAAGACAGTTCCTTCATCTCATATTGATGTTTTACAGTCCATTAGTGACAACTGCACTCCAGCAGGTCCTCAGTAACGATTGCTTCCTTGTAAAAGTGCTTAATATGGAGGCGGAAAGGCTGAGGAACGAGGGGCTCAGACTCATAAAGTGGGAAAACTTTACATCTTTACGTTCTGGGAGGCAGCCTCCAGAAAGAGGGGTGTCTGCAGCACATAGTCATAACCTCCAAACATCCACTGCTCTTTACAGGGGTTTCAGACTTGGAGCCAGAAGGACCAGAAGCGTTGTTGTATGCTGGTTTTAGTAAACAGTTACATCAAAACAATCCGGTATTTTTCACTAGTTATAAAAATACCAGTTGGCTCTGTGGTTATCTTTTCCTGGTGTGTTTCCTATGATATCCTCTCAATGTCAAAAACCATCATCAGTAGTAGAGATAAACCCATGGCTCCAACAGAGTTCTAAATCAAGTTCAGCTGCTACCCTCTAATATATTTGCTGCTCGTCTTGCAAGTTCACTCAACTCTGTGTCATTTCTATTCCTTTTATTTTGACTATGAACTTCAAAGTCTTTGAAGCAATTATGGAGCCACAAAAGTGTAACACTCAGTAACAAGTTAGACAAGGCCGAGGGAACGCTCTACCAATGGTAAATATTGAAGGGACTGCAAAACAGGCAGAGCTTTTGTGGATTTTATTTTACTACACAATACAAAAATCATCGATATTCCCTGTGTAGCACTAGGATTCACATTGCAGTGCAGATGGTTCACATATTTTAAATTGTAATTTAATTACACTTTTCATGATCAGACTGTATTTGATCTCAACGGAATTACTATCATGTTTATGCAAATACTTTATTGTAGAAATATGGCTTTAACAGCCTAGTCTCCTCTCATAATTATCTTTTATTTTTAAACATCTTTTGGATCATTGGCATAATACCAATTACATACAGAAACTCAGTCTTGGAAATTTGTATTTACATTTACAATAGGGCTTCATTAGTCTTCTTTAATTCTATACTGTGGTTTGCTGAAACTATTTTGTGGCTTCACATCATAATGTCAAGAGACTATGGAATTAGCAAGACGACAAAGAAGCAGAACACCTTTCCTGTATGAGTGAAAAGCCATATTTAATTGTTTTACATTTTGGCTGCTATCTTAAAAACTACTGCACAGCCTAAGAATCCTTATGGTGAGTTAAGAAAGTGTTGAACAGGCCAGCAGAAAACAGCTTTCAGACCCTGCACCAGCCCATCCTCACCTCTACTCGCACGTCTTTATAAAAGCTTAGAGAATTATATAAATTATGTCCCTAACCCTTCTTCTACCACCACTATGCTTTTTTATCTTCTTGCTTTTCCTTCATATGTACTCACTGGAGACATTTCTCAAAGTATAAAAGAGCCCTCAGTCCCACTAAACTCTCATTACTATGTTGCATCAAGAAATATAAACCCTCTATCTTCTAGTACTAGAATTTGCTCCTCTGTAGAAAAGTAATTTCCAGTAAGTTCCAGTAAGTAACTTCACAAAGTCTCTGTTTTTTCTTACCTTACAACTACTCCCTAGAGACTAGCTCTTCTCTGATAACAGCTCACCTCCAGATATAAACACTACCTTTTTAACTCCTTTCCCCAGGCGCACTATTTAAACATCACTGCTCCAATGCCTTGATTGCAGGTCTTATGTCCTTCACCTGGGATGGTAGGTGGAGGCCAGGGGAATTTAAATTCTTATAAGGATGGGGCAGAAAATGCTTTTAGTTTTGGGTGGGTTTTTTTGGTTGGATTTTTTTTTAGTGGGTGGCCATTGAGGGATTTCTTATGTAGTAGGACTACATTTCTTCTTAGCATTTGATAGTCTTATTGCTCAGAAAATCTGTCAGTTGTTTAATAATGTTCTGAATACTTAAAAAACAAATGAAAAAAACCACCACCACCAACAAACCAAAATCAAAAGAAGGCTGTTGTAGAGCTACTGGTTTTAGCTCGGTTGGTTAGAAAATGGTGCTAATAACACCAAGGTCATGGGGTTTGATCCATTCACTAAGGAGCTGGACTCGATGATGCTTATGAGTGCCTTTCCAACTCAGAATATTCTATGACTCTGCATAGAGCTTTACTTTGGCTTTGTGGTTACAGATAACCATTTTCTGTTTCAGCTACAGCTGAGCTTTGGGACAATGTGTGTCTGCAGGAAAGGATTTTGAGGATCTAGAGCAGTCCCTGCAGGCAGTCAGTGGGATGCTGTGATTAGAGCATTCTTCATCAAAAACATGGGTTCAAGTCCCTTTCATATTTTCCCCTCTCTAAATTTTCTTTAGATTTCTAGGCTGATGTGAAAAAAATAAGGAGAAAGCTCTGATGGCTTGAAAATCCTCAGAGTGCTACTCCGCTTGTCAAAGTAGCTCTAATAAAGATAAGAACATTTTAGAGCAGCTTTCCCTTGTTCTATTCCCAGGACTTCCAGAAAGGAATCAAATAGGGAGACAATTTTGTATGTTTGTGTCAGCCCTTAGAGTGGATAATCTGTTCTTCATAAGATTTTTTTACTTGCATTGCAAGAAATCACCACTAAATAAAACATTGGAAAGTTTGTGGAAAATGGTCTGGAAGCCTCATATTCAATGTGCTAGGAGAATATCCTATCACAAGCTATGGTTGTGCTTATTCTGTTGCAATAGACTTCTGAAAGCAGCACTTATTTGCTAGGTGCCAGTAAACTCACTGACCTAAACTGAAATCTTTCCAGGATTTTAATTCAGGCCTCTCTGTTATTTAGCGTTAAACTTTTAGTCCATGTTTATTTTAAAAGGATATTGCTTATCAAAGCACATCAGGTTTTGAAGTTTTCCTGAGTAAAACAGCCTCTTAAAAACAATGTTGCACATAATTAGTGTGTTATTGGATTAAAGGAAGGTCAAAATATAAAATACTGATTTGAGTCAGTTTGTTTGGGTTTGCCTTTCCTATGCCTTCATTAATGCTGTTGGTTTAGCATCACCTTCAGACATGTGAGTTTTCCTAGGCTATCTCATCTCTGGAGTGGGCTAATTGCTTTGCAGTATTGACTTCTCTGTCTCCACAGACCAGTTTTGTTCATCTTTGCTTTTTTATTTATATTTCCCACTGTTTATACTTTCACAGGTTGCTGATGACTCAGTTCTCAAAACCTCTTAAAATCTCTTTCTTAAAATCCTGTTTTCTTTTTCCTGTAGTAGTGCACACCAGAGGGTTCCAGGACTATTGCAAATGAATGGCCATGGAGTTGGTATTTATTTTGTGACAGTTACATAGGAAATAGGAAACTGAAGGTTAAAATTAATTAAGGAGGCATAAAGGAACTGGTTATACTTCTGGGTGTAGTCACTGTATGAGATGTACAACAGCACTTTGAACAGAATTACAGATCACAGAGAAAACTATATGCTCTAATAGAGTAACTATTTGCCATGGGCAGAAAAACAATGAAATACTTATTATGTGAAAGAGTTGTATGCATTAAAAATGTTCAAATACTTCTACTTTAATACTCTATTCTTAATAGAATATAATATGCCATTATGCAGGGAGAACAATGAACCTGTCCTGAAGATAAATGTGCTGGTCTTGGATGCTGAGTCACACACTCTTTTGTTTACCCTGATTTCTCTTATTTGCCCATTACTAATATTTTAATGCAGTGACTGCAAAATGTCAGTACTGTTTTCTCCTGCAAACTTCCATCTTCTCTACTTTGTCATGGAGAACTCTGTTGCCATTGAAGACTCCTGTTGATTTAAATAGTTCAGGACTTTCGGTATCTAGGGGGCTTTAGGACACACTGTACTAAATGAATGGCATTAATTAAAACTGTCTGAAATGGCTTATTTCTATAAACAGTCCCTTGAAGATCAATATAATTGGAAGTAATTCTATATCAGTAAGTGGATTACAGCCCCTTGCCCTATTTAAAAGACATGTAGATGTGGCACTCAGGGACATGGTTTAGTGATGGCCTTTGCAGTGTTGGGTTAATGGCTGGGCTCAATGGTCTTTGAGGTCTTTTCCAACC
Source organism: Serilophus lunatus (assembly GCA_013399895.1). NCBI lineage: Eukaryota > Metazoa > Chordata > Aves > Passeriformes > Eurylaimidae > Serilophus > Serilophus lunatus. The sequence continues at coordinate 289,800 of VXBA01005457.1, forward strand.
TAGATGATCCTACAATTTTATCTGTAGAAACTGCCGGGAGTTTTGAGAGCAAGAGGATTTGGGGAGAGTCGTCCATGCAGGGAACCTTCACTGGCACATTACAAGTCCCTCCAAAAGCCTCTGGCTGTTCCTGAAACCTTCATTTTTAGTTCTCAGAGTCCAGCAGGCAGCCCTGACTCAATACACACCTCAACATCAACCATTTCTGTATGCCCCTTTTATTTCGCACACTTTGGACCAACATATTCATTTGTTGCGTGAGAAGAATACTTGACTTCTCTCATACAGTTTACTTTTGCGTTACATGGATACTCAGTAGTAGGTCTTGAGGTCGTTTTATCTGAAAGGTGGCAGCAAATCCGATGTGGTAGGTCAGAGTTAATTACCAGGCAACCAGAGCTCTTGCTTAGGTGAAATGGAGCTTGTGATCCCTCTTTTTCTTTTTCTTTTTTTTTTTTTTTTTTTTTTTTTTAGTATCAAATACATCTCTGGCCTCTCCCTATTTTTATTTTTTCCTCTCTCACATTACATATTTACTTTGCTGCACTATTTGTCCTTTGGGGCTGGCAGCTGAGAGATTTCTGTGGGTGGCACAGGAACAAAACAGAGGATGTAAACAAAACACAAAGCAAATAAACAGTTTAAATACACAGAGCACCAAGGGTTGCCTAAAGATAGACAACTGATGGCAGCCTGTTGTGAGGCTTTTCAAATACTCAAATCTATGAACTGTCTCTCCTGAGCAAACCCACTCAGCCAACTCACTTAGTGGACAATAATTGGCTTTGTTAACTCTTTGTGTTCATTCACTTCACTGTATTTACAGTGATCTAGGGATCTGGTTCCAACCCTGCACGCGTGTGTGTCTGACTTCATTCATGCAAGTACATTAAATCCAACTGCTCCTGTTCTTATTGTGTGCTTCTTTTTTCTTTGCTTCCATCTATTGCATCCCACATCAACCTGCTACCTTTAATCTCTGCCTCTTGTTATAACTGGCAAAAACAGTAATGGATACAAAATAAATAATATCTGCAATGAAAAAGAATTATTTTCTGCATTGCAACATTAATGTTTACAGTTTGTTTTCATTTCTTACATGGCAAATATACTAAACCTACCAATTTGCTCTTATTTTTCCGTGTTTTCCAAAGATGAATGGTCTTTTTTGTAAGGAGCCATGGAGTGCTAATTGATCTTCTCCACTGCTCGGGCTAATTAAATTTATTGCTGTTTCATTGCTTTGAAATAACTCATCGAATTCAAGCTGAATTCAAGAAATAAACACAGATTATGCAGAATTGCAAACAAATTTATTGTCAGGGAGCCATAACCATGGCCACAGTTCGATTTGATTGATTTGGCCTGTCATTGATTCTGATAGGATCGATCTTCAGTCTTTTGCTTTGTAACAGAATATGGCTTCTCTTGATTTTATTTGAGTTTTCTGGAATTGGGAGGAGGGCAGAATGCCATTTTCTCAATTTACAGAATAGGATTCGTTTTGTCAGTGGATTATATATTCTATAACCTCAGTCAAGATCATCCAAACTAAGACTAAAGAAACCCAGCTGAGTTTAAAAGAGTTTATGTGTGTATAATATGCTTGTGTACCAATTTTGCTGCACTTTCATCCTTTCAACCTCTTTGAATGATGATTTAGGGAACCAAAAAAAATAATAAAAGAGAAATAAAACATAGGAACAAAAATAAATTTATCATATAGTTTTCTTCATTGAATATCAAATGAATAATTTTCCCAGCTTGTACCAGTCTTCATCAAATGCACAGTCTGTGTCCAGCTTCTCTGGAATATAACAGGTGTTTTAACTTCTCAATGAGAATATAATATTAAGATAACTGATAGATGGCAGATTTGAGTATGGCAGTATAAAGCTGTCCAAAAATTGCTCATCTCCTCCAAAAAGTGTTCCAAAGTGTGATTTGCTATCCTCAGCTCATCAGTATTTCATTCTTATTATCTCTAGATCTCAAGTCAAGACCTCAGAGGTTCTGTAGCACAGCTCAGCATGATGAATTCTTCATCACTGAACACATTTTAAGTGTTATTTCATCCTTTTCTGCATGTGTAAGGTCAATCCTGACTGCCAAACCAGCAAGCAGTCTGGGAGAGGGAAATATTGAATTTCTTTGGCTGCAGCCATGCAGTTTGGAGGATAAACAGAGACTACAACAGTGATTCATCTGGTCTAGTGGAAAGTGTCCCTGCCCATGGTAGGGGGCTTGGAACAAGATGATCTTTGAGGTCCCTTTCAACACAAAGCATTCTGTGATTCTATGATGCTATGATTTTTGCTCTAGAGAAGGAAATCAGACATGAAGCTACCTCACAGCACCTCTTTTCCTTTCTCAGATGTTATGTCCCACATGTTGGGGATAACTAACTATTTTCCTATGATATCATAGGGACAGTGAACCCTCACCTGGGAAAGAATCAATATCTTTGTGTGTTACCACTCATAACTTCCTCTTGCTCTCATAGATTCTTCTCTCCTATTGACAATTAATTTAATCTTTAATACAAGACAACATATATGCAAAGACACAGAATTTTCTTGTACACCAACCTTACCAGGGAATTCTGTGGCATTATTCCCACATAGAGTCGTTGCTCCTGCCTTTGCCCAATGCTGAGTTTGAGCTGGATTTCACCCTCAGTGTACTCTATTTCTCTGCTGTGTATTATAGAATTCTCTTAATTTCATGCATGGATGGCTGTAGAAAGAAGAGATAAAGTTTCAAGTCTCTTTGTTTAACCCATATGAAGTAATTAAAACACATTTTTCATCTTAGGATCCCCTTAGGGCTTAACGTATTGTGAGAAACACGTCCTAATGTGAAATGAGCTTCAAAACAAATGGTCCTGGCTTTAGTTTGAAAGTCACCTCTGCAAAGAATGCATTTCTTTCCTCGTTCACACCACTCGTTTCTTTTTAAATTCTGACACGTTAAGATAAAATTGTCACAACAAAACCTACTCTTTAAATATGAAGCTGTACAATTTTACACAGGAATAAAAATATTCCAGGGCTGGTTTGCTTTAGGCTTTGGCAGCTATTGAAGGCTCCCTTCGTCCAGCTTGCTGGCAGAGCCACAGTCCTCCAGGGCAATGACAAATATTTCTCCCCAGCTTCATCTCCCTCTCTTGGCACACACCTGATGTTGAACACAGAGCTCTTTTGGCCTCTTGTGGCTCTCCCAGAAATCACAGCCAGCAGTGGCCAGGTTGGGCTTGCCTTACCTGAGCAGGCTTGCCCAAGGAGCCACTGGAATAGTTTGTCATTTCCATGCTGCCTGGCATCACTGCATTTACCCAACACTTATAAAGAAAGAGGGTATCAGGAAATGAAACACAACTAATAACCAGAAATCTCTTTAACACCCGCAAACAGGACTAAATGACACAGGCTGACTTCCTAGCAAATGCCTATATGTTACATCTATACACACACATATACATTGGCTTATTATTTATTCGGACAAGCATTATTCCATGTAAGCAAAAGCATTACCACTGAGCCTTGAGAAACAAATTATTTGCTATTATAGTGTTAAATAGGGCTTTCCTTCCCAATAAACTCAAGAGAGGGCTGTGGTATGTCTTTCAATAAGGCAAATGAGATTCTACTAAAGAAAATAGATCTCTCCCTCTGACCAAGATCTCCCATAGGTGTGTTTATGAATTCCCTTGGCCAAATTCTTTCATCACATACATACGTATAAGCCCCTGCCATGGAACATTTACGTTCATGGAAATGCATTGAGCTCCCCAGTTCCCACAAAGCCTTCTAAGACTTTTGTACAGTTATGAGTACAGAAAATTACTCTAATGAGAAACCTACTTAAACTTAATTGTCTCATTTAATTGGACTGTTTAAATTGCTAATCATTTTGGAAGACTTTCTAAGTTGTTTTTAGCGGGTAGTTTGCCCTTCTTTTTGTTGCTAGAGGAATTCAGTAATAATTAACTGACCTAGTATGTAATTATACCACTGAAAATAAGCTATGAGACATTTAATAAAAAGAGACTATTAATAGGATTTGAATTTATGACCTTCAAAATGTGAAGCAAACACTTTATCCATGAGGTCACACAAGCTTTCACTACTGTCTGAGAATTTATGGCCAGTAGATTAGCCACAAAAAGACTTTGCTCTCCTTCTTTGGATGTACTCAAAAACTGATTAAAATAATATTAGAAGAAATATAGCAGTGGAAAATTGTTTGAGAAATCTTGCTGATCTTAAAACATTTATACCACAAGCTTGGCCCTGACGTGGTGAGGTAGCGGACATAACGGCAAGCAAACATTTTGGGATCTGAGGATTTCGCTGTGGGATTCCCCATGAAGCACCAGTTTCCTCAGCTACAATAACTGCTGGTGGTGGTGACATTTTAATATGCAGACTCTGCAGATTCAGGACTTGTGTACTGAGTCCTTTTTGTAACTTTTGTACCTTTGACTATGTGAAACATTCCATTACAGATAGAAGCATGGCGTTTTTAGAATTCACTGCTCCAGCACCATCAACGTAAGAAAAATGAGGCTGTTGTGATTTCCGGTTACCAGGAATACAGGCAGTTTCCATGGGAGTTACCAGCTGTGTTATGTTTTAGAAGGTGAAGCAGAGCATGTCCTATGCCAACCTAACAGGATTTGAGAAAGAATCACCATTCTTGTTTGTGAAATCAAACAGATTTTCCCCCCAAACCCATAGATGATGGCTGTTTTCTCTTTAGGACTTCAAATGTTTTGATATCTATCATTTTTGAACAGTGAGACTGTGTGCAAGGAAATAATTTTACACAAGATGTCCAGAAGCTTATAGCTGTGAAAACACTTTAAAGCCAAGTGCAGGTTGGAAAGAGCCCAGTTCTTTCTACTGGCCAGAGAGCTTTTTTTTTTTGTCAGGTACTGGGGATGCCATAAGATGGGATCTGATATTTAGGTAGAAGGTTCAGAAAGCAAAGGTGAAGGGGAATAAAGCCAAGGTGAAAAGGAATAAAGCAATGATGAAGGGGGACACACAACAATTGGTAATAACAAATTTCAGTGCTTCTCAGTTTAGTTCCCATCTTTCATCTTGGGTACCTAAGAAAAATAAAACTGAATGTTCCTGAACGAAAAATAAGAGATCTGGACTCAAGGAATACTTTAATTATTTCTTCCCAAACAGACCGAATATTGTCATTGAGACAAAAAAGGGGGAGAGACACGTCAACTTAATTCTTTTGAATCATTAGTGATGAGCATGGCATACTGGTATAACTGTGAACTGTCAAAATTTGGGTTGTTTGTCCCTCACAGGCACATGGCTCTGTGTGCTGGGATCGTCATTACTTTTCAGAAACAATTTTGATTCTTAGCTGAGATAGAGAATTGATGATTGGTGGGCTGGGATAGAGAATAAGTATTTATTAACTTGGTTTAATTAAAGAGAAAAGGGACTAAGTAGTTAGATTTTTACAGTATACCTGAGTAATAACTGTTCCTGATTTCTTGCTGATTTTCAGGGAAGAAAAGACTGGTTGCAAACAGATTTGCAAGCTCTCACTTCTAAAACAAGCAAACCCACTTTTCAGCTGTAAGAGGAAGGAATGGTCTGTGTTATCAAATGAAGATCCAGTTCGGCCAAGGTTGATGACCTCAGTCAAATATTTATTAAAGGGGAAAGAAGTATTTGTCGTGACTTGTTTATTCTAGCTCTTGCTCACACTGATAGGATTTCCTCCTCTGTGTTATCATGCTAAAACCTTCCTTGTGACTAACTTTGTCTTTTGCAAATGTTTCCCGTCCGCATCTGACTTTTCCTGCTTTTCATCAGTAGAAAAACAAGCAGCCCATTTCACTGGTGGGTTATGTGGCTTTCCCAGACCCTAAAGCGGGGCAGGGGATGGTGGTGATGAGACAGCTCAGAGCACAAGAAAAATGACTTCTCCAGGAAAGGTGCATCACCCTAGGAGCTTGCGACCAATCCACAATTCCACAGGATGGCTGGAAAGTCAGTTATGTTTGAACAATCATGCATGCTAAAGATAAAACAGGCTAAACAGTTTTATCGGTCTCATTTGTCTCCAGAGCTATACTGTGAAACTAACTGCAAAATTACATCTAATAAAAAAAAAAATAAGGCATGTGTGTAATATGTGTAATATGAAAAGGATGTAAGAAAAAATACATTCAGGTTTGGCAACATTTTCTCCATTCAAGATTTGAAGTAATTTTTAATATACTTACCACCAGTAAGATAACCCTTAATGCTTTTATAGTATGTTCCCCCCTGGATCTGAAAGTAATGTACAGATGAGGGCAACTACAATTAATTCTGCAATTATAAGAAGAGATTAAGAGGCAGATAACCTGCAAGACATGTCCAGTATGATGATATAAATCAGTGAAAAGCTTGGTAAAGATGCTCAATTTTACTGGCTTTTCAATACTACAGAAGATCAGATACTTGTAAAAATAATGATGATAAATGAAACTGAAAGTGTTTTAAAATTATTCTATCTATATAAATTAACCATCACTTTCATTAAAAGGAATGGCTTTTTGCTTTTGCAGAACAGAAATTCTCACGCGTTGATGTAGTTTGAGGAGAATTAGTCTTTTTTTAACTGATTTATAAATAACTTTAAAATTTTTCCATAAATATAATGTTCTTCTCGGGTACTGAAATATCATCAAGGATCTCATTAGCCTCCTGTCTTTTCAAGTCCAGCATTCCCAGCATGGCACTGTCCTGACGTGATCTTTCTGTTTCTTCTGGCCAGTGTTCGTCACAGAGCAATGGCAGAAGGAGTTCCTTGTTCAACAAGGGGGAAAAAGGTTGTTGGGCTCTACAGTTCACATACAGCATGTTTTACATATATTCCCTATTATAATTGTAATGCCTACTTTAACAATTGAAAGGTTATGCACTGTAAGTTAATACAGGTAATCTTATCTTTACTGGTACCAAAAACATAAAAATATTTTAATTTCAAATAAAATAATAACTTTCTTCTTCAAGGGGTTTCTTCCCCCTAACCAGAGTTCAGAGGATAATTAATCATAATTTTCTTGGTAAACATTATTTTACTCTCTGCTTATTACTAGCAATCCAAATTATTTATCTATTATTTTAATGACATAAAAAGCAGTTGGATGAAAGTATGCATGACCTATGTTCTGTCAGAGAATCATTAGTGGGCTGGAAAACTGTGGGATTAGGCAAGGGAGATCTCACATTGGGCATTTTATACCTGAGATGAGGCAGCAGCTTGGTCTCCAAAATTGCACTTTCCTGGAAATAACAGCAGTGGCAACGAGCTAGATAAAAAACAGAATGTAGAGAGTTGCAATATTGTATGATGATGAAATATTGGTTTATACTGTAATTTCCTTTCTAATATTTATCTGCAATGACTCTGCTGTCTTCCAGAGAGATTTCACTGCTGGCATTTTGAAACCTGAGGGGTTTGAGGAAGGTAGACCTTAGACTATGAACCACTGTGGATCCATAAAAGACAATCTCAGCTGCTCTCTCAAGTGACAGCACTGAAACAACCAGAATGTAAACAAAGGCTTTGCAAATAGCCTTGGATAAGGTTTTCTATCCAATGATGAAAATTGAGTTTCCAAGCAGCCTGGCCAGATGGTCTGCTGTTGTTGAACAGTCAAGATGGAAGTGACAATGCAAAGGAGTCCTCTGGTAGCCAGGAGCTACAGAATGGAGAGCTAAGGCTATAAAATTTCGGGAACCCTCTGTCTGAACAGAAGTACACCTCTACAGTGACAAAACCTGAACTTTTCACATACCACACTGTTTTAAAATACATATCAAAAACAATTAAATAACCCTAGCAAACAACAAGAAGTTATCATGCTTTGAAATCAATTTTCCCACGCTCCTTTAATTCTGGCTTTCACCTGTCCTCACCTGGCCAATTAGAGGCAAAGTTTCTGCATACCAAAGTATCCTCAAACAAGAAATACATGCCAGGTGGCCTCTTAGACCGTAGGCCCCCTCCCTTTGCTGCCTCCAGGGTCCTGACGCCAGCACAGCTCCACCAGACATCCAGCACTCATCACTCCTGGGCTGGCTTCATTTCTCCTACATTGTTCCACCATTGATGTAACAAAAAATGAGCTTTCAGGGGGAAAAAAGTTTGGGGTTTGGTTTTGTTTTGTTTTGTTTTTCTCATGGGCAGCTTACAGGCTCTTTTTTTGTTTGTTTGTTTGATACTGTAAAGAAAAAAAATTAGAATATTTGTGGCTAGTCAAAAATTTAGACTTGATGCTATGATTTATTTTTTTAGTAATCTGTAAGGGAGAAAACCTTTTAAAATGAGAATGTAGTGGGCAAAACTAGTTTAAATTTTGCAATTTGAAGGTGCAGCTCTCAGTTTTAAGGCCAAGAAAGAGAATACGAAGGATGTTATTGAATGCATCACACATTCACCAATATTAACATGTGTGGAAGTGTTACTTGTACTGTGCTGGCTTGAACAGCACAGTGTTTTGAACAGATGCCCCTTCCAGTAAATAAACATGGAACTGTGATGTTGTTCCCAGACACTTGCCCAATACTGGAGACCTGCAGGGGCTCAAGACCGTGAGAGTCTAGGCCAGGGTTACTCTGGCTTCTTGGCAACATTTTTCCACTTAATCCCACTGATTTCATCTTTAATCCTGAGGTATCATTCCCATTTCAGCACTGTTTACAGCTAAGAAGGATAGGAGGATTCTGGAGCTGATTTAATCTAAACACAGAGAGCTCAAGGCTGTCCAGACCTATAAAAGAGAATAAATAAACTCCTTTGAAGATGGGAATTGTAACAAGAACAGTTTTGTTTGGTCTTTATTTAGCTTCAAGGAAATTAAATTCACGTTGTAGAAGGTAGTTGTGCTGTGTTTGTTCTTAATTAACTAGGAAAACTTTGCGTGCGCAGTACAGAAAAGAAAACCTTGTCACTAAGACTCCGTTCCTTATGTAATTTGTTTTGATTTATTCCTCAGTGGCATGTATAAGATTTTGCCCATGAAATGAAATGAAATACCAGGATAACTTTTTTAAAAAAATTAATGAAAATAAAATGCGTCTGAAAATATGAATTGTCATTTGGTTATGGAAATATCCATGCAGCTATATAAAATATATGAGAAATTTAAAGCATGAATATGTGAAAAGTCTGGTGTAAGACCAGGAATAAACTTTGAATGCAAGCTGATGTATCCATGAAAAGGTGATAGGTCAAGAATGGAAATATGGGTTTTTGTTTTCAGTGGAAGCAAAAAAAGTAATTACCACCTTTCCCATGATCAACTAAACCAAACACAGTATGGAGAATCCTAAGGAAGGAGGGATGAGATACATCCTCATTTTTCTAAAGCAATCCTGTCAGCCAAGCATCTTCCTCACTGGTCAGACTTCCTATATTTTTATTTTAGGGCCTATTGACTTAGAAAGAAGCTGAGGAAAACAATAAGTTTTGCTTTTGTAGCTGGAACAGTGGAACAGTGTCCGTAATTTTCTTCTACAGGAAGCATGCCCTGCAAGGCAGGTGATCAAAGCAGCTGGCCATTGCTACCAGCAATAACTGGAAGTTTCTGTGGCAGCAAAGGAATGACTACACAGAAGACATGAGGAATTCCACAGAGCCACAGGTCAACCTTTAATGGCTAGCGGAGCCCAGAGTGAGATTCCTGTGATTCCTCCTTCGTGATGACTTTGTCTGATAAACAGAGATGGAGTGGGCATGCTCAGGGACAGGCTAGGCAACCTTTTTAGTGTAAAAGCTTAAATACAGTAGGAAGAGTTGGAAGACAATGTGAGTTAGGGAAAGCAAGGTGTGGTCAAATCAGAGAATAAAAAAGCCTCAAAGAGGATCCATGAAAAGCCTTCCTTTACATATATATTTACAGTAACAAAAATAAATGAATTGCCCCAAACTGTGGTTTGTTTTGTGGTTTTGTTTTGCAATTTAAAGTAATTGCATTACTGCTACAATAATTTCTCTATATAAACCCCATTGGTATTAAAATATACATTATGTTGCAGCCTCCCTTGAATAATAATAAATGGCTGATCATTATTTATTTAAATCATCTTTCCAGGCCATTTTCCTTTGAAGTAGCAAGCCTGAATTTCAAAATAGAGCATTAAACATTAAAATAGAGTCAGGTGGTCAGACAAAAATACAAAGCCTGGGAAAGGGTGCATCTCAAAAACCCAGTCCAAAATGTTATACGCAAAATTTTGTTGCCAAAAAAAGATAACTACATACTTTTGAGGAGCTAAGAACTGCTTGTTGGCCTGGCTAATGTTTTGCCAAACTAACCAATTTCTTACTTTTCTAGTCAAAATTCTAGGCCAGTAAAACACAGGCAGCTTCTGAGTAAAAGTGTCAAAACTTTATGATCTGGACTCCAAATGCCAAGAGGCATTTCTCGAAGATGTGATTTACAGCTATTGAACCTTTACAACCATTTTTTTGCTTCAGAAAACCCTATTTCATTTGCAATTAGAAGCAAAAAAAAAAAAAAANGAAAGAAAAGTTATTTAGGGATTTAACTTACAAATTATGGCTAAGAAAAGTTTCTGAAAACAGTGTTCCCAGATCCGTGCACCATGGGCAGATAAAGGAGAACATGAAATAAAAGGTGACATTGGTTCTCAAGTTCTCAGCTTATCAAATGGTTGGATACAGAGGGATCTTATCGAAGCATTAGACTCTGAAGAAAACAGCTCCACACACTAGAGTGTGGATCAGGCAGAGAGACTGAATTAAAAAGGACTTTCTCCATTTCACCACTTAAAATGATACCATAATTTGTAGTGGTTATAAACAAAAATAACTTCACTGAATATCTTATCACAAGTATGCCATTACCAATAAGTACGTTTTCTTACTTTTTCTTGGGAAAATGGTCTAAAATGCATGAAGAGGTAGTGACGCTGTGGGGCTTGGGGTGGATATTTTATAATAAATATTCTCCAGAGTAAGTGATAAAGATATTTCTGATAATAAAACTTAATTTTTGCCAAGAGATCTAGTATTCTCTATGGAAAAGCTGGATGGTGCTTTGAGGAACCTGGTCTGGTGGAAGGTATCCCTGCCCATGGCAGGAGTGCTGGAACTAGATGTTCTTTGAGGTCCCTTCCAACCCAAACAATTCAGATATCTTCAAAAAAATCTTAAGTACACTGCTAAGTAAAATCTCAATAAATACTGTGGATACTGAAGGAATCACTAAGTGATATGTTGTAACTCCTGTTGTGTGGACCTATGGATTCATCCACAATGGCTTGTCTGATGTGCAACAGTCATTCTGGACGGTCCTTGTATTGATGGCAACATTTTGGGAAACAGGAAGGGCACACATACAATGGAGGGTGTCCTTTAGAAACCTGGAAGACAAGGAGTTATGTTTTGTCTTCTATGAAGTTTTTGTACATCCATAAAACTCAAGAAAATGTATTCCACTCACCTATTTATATATGCAAAAGCATAGAGATCCCTAAGTGGGAAGTTGTATTGTATTGTAATATCAAACTTGTGATGGAATAGATAAGCTGAATATGGTATAGTGGCTATTTTTATTCAGTAACTGAAATGTTCATACTTCCAAGAAACAAGAATTCTAATGGCAAAATGCAGCCATTTCATCTTCTTTTTCCTAGTTGACTTTGGGAAGAATAGTGCTGCATAACAGATGGCAATACCTCAATAAATGGTGGTTTATTTCAATGAAACCATTTAAAATTCGCGTCATGTTGTACATTGTGGTAGGTACTGTCAGCAACTCAGAAGTGACAAACTTCATGCATGACTCCAACCCATTTGACAGTATTCAATGGGATCAAAAGCATCTGGGGTAGAGAGAAAAGTGGGTTTTGTTGTTCTTTATTTAAATACATGCTTGGTAAAATCCTACTCATTAGAAATTGTTGGTTTTCAGTGGTTTTTAAGTCAACGCTTCAGTGACGGCCAAAAAACCCATAGACAAATCCAGTCAAGCAGCAACAGAATTGCACTTTGAAGACATTTTCTAACACACTCTATTGGGTTATGAACACTGCCAATGCCAGTGGAAACAAAAGCAGGGTGAAAAAAACATGATTCAGAGCCTGGTGCTTACATGTCTCCCTGCTTATGTGGCACTTAGATGCCCCTTTTATTTTTTAACAGTGGGAGCATTGAGATGCAAAGTACTAGACCAGGACGGGAAAAAAGTTTAGATAAAATAAAAGCCCCATACAGCAAATAAATGAACCTAATAGGTAATTTTCAAAGCACTCTGAAAGGTTTAAAAATGCAGGATTAATTTTATGGTTGGTTGTGTAGAAAGCTGATGAAACAGAAACACAGTAAATCAGTCAAGTACTGCATCAATCGTGGTTCAGTTACAGTGGAGACCCCCCGCCCCAAACCAAGCCCAAAACTGAGGACAACAACAAGCAGAAGGAAATTGGGATTCAGTCCTAGAAAGAAAACATCTAAATTTAAGAAGGGGAAAAATATTGTACAGAATGTTCTGATACAACCAACTTAGGATGTCAATTTGGCAATGAGTGTATGTAGAGACATGCGAAGGATGGGAATGATTGAGATGAAATCAAGCTGACTGCAGGGATCACAAAAGGAGCAAGAGATTTGTCCTAACAATCTGGTCAGGAGGAGAATAAATTTTGCTAGTACTGCCATGCACATATTAAAGGCAAGTTTTGATCTTCCAGTCAATGACTTCGTAAAATTATAGAATCAGAGAATCACAGAATGGTTTAGGTTGGAAGGGACCTTACAGACTATCTAGTTCAACCCTGCTGCCAAAGACAGGGATACCTTCTACTTGAGCAGGTTGCTCAAAGCTCCACCCAGCCTGGCCTTGAATGTTTTCAGGGATCAAGCGTCCACTCCCTCTCTTGGCGCAACCTGTGTCAATGTCTCACTGACCTCATCACAGAAATTTTCTTCCTTGTGCCTAATTTAAATCTGCCCTATTATTCCCTGTTAGTCTCTATGCTACCTTGAATTCCAGTGCTCAAATAGATGTGTATTTTAATTGGTTATTTTTGCAAGTCGAAGCAGAAAGCCTTCCATCCTTCCTGCCTTACACACAGACCCCATCACACCGGACTCTACCAGCGCTGTCTCAGCAGCTGCTCAAGCTGGGAAAGGGTGGAAAAATCTGACCCCTGAAGTGGCATGTGAAATGATAACCTTAAATGCTAAAAACCCTGTTCCCACCTCCTCTACCGCTGCATTCATAACCCATTACCGAACTGTTCAGCAGAAAGCAAACTAAACCCCTGGCAGGTCAAACTAAAGACTATGTGAGCCTTGTGGGTTTTATCCATGGGAGCTCAGATACATGTGTCAAGAGATATGGGAGCAAAGCCAGGGATTTAAGTGGCATGTAGCAATGGAACATGGAAAAAAACCCTTTACAGCTCCTATCAACAACTTTCATCTTCTGCAACTGTTAGAGGAAATAGCCGGCTTCAAAACAAATTAGTGGGGGGTTAGATGGCTGCTTTTCAATTAATGTCAGGAGGAAATGGGAGGATGGGAGGAGGGGTCTCTTTCATTATAATTTAGAACAAAAAAAAAAAAAAAAAAAAAAAAAAGAAGCTGAGAACTTGCTATATTCCAAGGTTAACAAAGATGCAAAAGAAATGTAAAGATTGAGCCCATGAAAATTTGAAATGCTATCTACTGTGAAATGGGCTTTACCTAGGGTTTTGTGCCAAGAGCCTGCTTCCAGATGAGGAAAGAAGTTGGTCCCTGCCACAAAGAATTATTGTGAAAGAAGAGGATGGGAGTTACACTCAGTTAAAAATAAAATAAAAAAATAAAGATATGAAAAGTGAGCTGCTAGGGGCAAAAAAAGGATTAGAAATAAATCATGGACATGGTATTTATTTGTGCAGAGCAAAAGCCATATACCTCAGAAATACAAATGATGTTGCTTTAATTAGACAACTGAAATTTGGCACTGGAGGACGAGCAAAGCTGTTTCTTTAAGCTATGTTTTGCATCATTTGATCAACTGATGTGCTTTTATTTTCAGAGAAGACTGGGCATGGGACTGCAAAACAAACAAAAGGCATACTACTACTCATTACCCTTGTTGGAGAATTTACAGCCAACATGGTAGTGTTTTACAACAGTGTGAAAATGTTATTATCCATGGAATTTGTCACAGCGGGAAACCCTTTTAAGTGGTCTGTTTTTCCCCTTGTTTTTTAATTATAGCTTAGTGTATGAACTTTGCCATCCTATTAAATGAGTGTCATTTCTTACTATAAAGACAAGCAACATTATTTACAATTCAGTGTCTCTTTTGAAGGGGTGTTGTCTCCATGTCTGGAAAGGAATGCATCCAGAGCATTTCCAAACTGCAGATTTACATTAAATAAATCCCCACAGCTGTGCTGGGACAGCCGGTGCCGAGTGGCTGGCTGCTGTAGGAAGGGGCAAATGACAGGATCTGACTTCAGATAGATCTAAAACAAAACCAGGGAAGAAATGCCACTGAAATCAGCTGTTTAAAGCAGAGCTGACACTGAACCAAAGCCCTTCACCTGAATGAGCTGGGAGGACAGGCAGGCATGGTACCAACTGGGGTATGAAAGCCTCCCTATAAAAATGGATCTCAGCTCTCCTCAGATAGGCTTTTGCTCTCAGAGTAGTTATAGACCTGCTGCTCTTTGAAGGCAGCTGTAGTTGTGCTGGATCGCCCTGTCAACTAGCTCTGCTGCCTTCCAATGTGTCCCCTCCCTGCTGGAGCCTTGTGAGAGACTTTTCTGGTTGCCCCCTCTTTCAGCTGGCAAGCAGAAGGCCTTAATCTCCAACCACTCAAATTGCAACAACCACTATGTTCTTTTGTAGGGCAGGAAAAAAATATTCACATGGTAACATTTTCATCTGTTTAGGAAGCTTTTCTTTTCCTTTTAGCAGATTTGTTGCTTTAAAACGGTGAGGGATTTTATTTTTTAATGTAAATTCATACAAATCTGAGGAGCTGGAGTGATAATAATTAGAGTCCACAGCAGAATAAATGGTATTGCTAAAACAGATGCCTTGCAGAAATACTTAAACTTTTGGAGCTAGCGAACACTATCACACCAACTCTCCCTCCCCAGTTTTGCACAGAATCACAGAATGGTTTGAATTAGAAGGGATCTTAAAGGTCATCTAGTTCCAAACCCTCTGCCATGGGCAGGGTCACTTTCCACTATCCCACAGGTACTGAGTGGCACAGGAGCCTATCTTACCTCTCAGCCTCTGGCATTGAAAACCTGGCTGTGACTTCCATCTGCTTTTCATCAGAAGTGTTATTTATAACTCTAAAGAAGAGGGTAGTGTGAACCAGAGGGCACCACAGCTGCTGGGAGGGTGCCGGTGAGATGGGAATAGAGTCCTCCACTTGGACAGGGAGCAGAACCCTGGTCAGGTCTTGTCCAACCCTCAGGACATGACACTACTTGTGCAGATCTTTGTTAAAGGATGAGTCTTTTTATGCCATGCAGCATGTAATGTATCACAGGTGAGACACTGATTTCCTTTTAAATCCAAATAAAGAGAATTTAAATAAATTTAAGAATCAACTTACAGGCACTTGTGGCCTTATTTGAAGCCTCATCACCCTTCTGCTTCTACTTCTGCTGCCAGAAGTAGCAGTAAAAGCAGCTGCTTCCTGTTACATTTCAGCCATCAAACAGGAAAACCTGAGGATGGCATGTAAGACAAGGAGAGAAGAGGGAAAGGGTAAGACTAATGAACCAAGGGAGTAAGGAAAAAAAATGCCAAACTTAGAAGGAAAAAAATGATGTGTAAAAGTCTGACTGGCCTGAAAATTAAGTGGAATGAATTTTTCATCAGTGTCTAGTTGTCAGACTAGTGCAACCTTCTAGAGGTAAATAAATCTGCTCCAAGCTTTCATACAAGTGGAGAACACAAAGGCAAAGTACAGATTTCTCTTATATAAATCTATACCAAATCACGGATTATAATGCAATAGAAATACAAGCTAATCGCCTACATGGAATGAGACTATTTCTTGAATGACTCTGTGGTTCTGCACAGCATTTCTGGTCCATGAATTTCACAGAATTATAGAATGGTTTGAGCTGGAAGGGACCTTAAAGATCATTGCTTCAACCCCCTTGCTGTGAGCAGAGACACCTTTTACCAGATCACATTGGTCACAACTCCCCAAGAGAGTTTTTCTCCCTTTTCATTTTCTGCTCTTTTTCTCACCAGCAATGAAATCTGTAGCCCTTGAAGGGACTTGAAGAGACTGTCTCCTGTGTGATGAAAGTTAGAAAGAGGGAATCTATCTCAATATCAAAGGTAGACAAAAGGGGAAGTCTGAGTAAGGAGGAATGGAATATTGATCCCTCAAAATGATTGCTGGCAGCCTGCACACCTAGCTGCTGCCTCTTGGTTCAGTTCTGCCTTACACTAACATGGGCAGATCCTGGGTTCCATGAACATGAAGACCAAGATGAGAAGAGCTAAAGATAGTGTCTCTTCTACATGAATTTTGAGGCACCTCCCAGCTTGCAGGGATACAAACACATTAACACATCATTTCCAAATGAATGCAAAAGTGTGATTTCTGTCTTTCCCAACACTCAATCCCTGCTCCCAATAACTGCTTTGCTGCCTGGCAGGGAAGCTATGCTGACTAAAGAGCTTCTGTATGACCACAAAACCACTTCAAAGTTTGAGAAAGAAGAAAGACCGTGTATCTAGCTGACGAAGTTGCTGTAATGAAGGGTTAGCATCCTGTCTATCCAGTCTGGGGTTAGTGACTCATACAGGTCTAGCTGTACTAAGACACTACAGTGGCTGAGATACAAACCTCCACCAGCAGCCAACTCACATAGGGCTGCCACAGACTCGACCCCCTTCTCAGCTAGGAAAATAATATTCCCATGGATAAATATGCGTGGGATTTTCTATGAGCTAAAAAAGTCAGATTCATGCAGTAGAAAGCAAGGCAGAGCTGAAGACCAGGTAGAGGTGACAGCAGACCTGTACCTGGGTGGTATCATGGAGAGGCACCACAAGGATCTCACACCCTCCTTAGGACACCTAATATGAAGAGAAGGGTCTGCCTCAATGCATCAGTTACAAGAGAGATGAAACAGGGTTGTAAGAATTTGTGTCTTTGCTGAGATCTTTCTTCCTTCTTCTCCCTCCTCACCAGTTGCAACAGGGCAACTAGGGTAGAAATTCCCTGCAAGAGAGAAACAGTGGCAGAAGATCCAAACATGAGCTTCTTTCTGTATTTGCAGCCTAATTGTTGCACACATCAAGGGACAATAAATGCATGGAGATTCTCAAAGCCCTCGTGAAATTTGTATTAGTAATGGGCTGATTTGGACAGCCACAAGTAAACACCTCAAAGCTATGTAGTAACTGCATATCCTGGTTATTCTCTAGGAAGCATAACAGGCAGTTCTGTATACCTTTAACAGCCTTTGGTGATAGACCTCAAGATGCCTTTGAGAGGGTAAGCATTATTGCCTCTGTTTACATGGAGAAAGCAGGGCACACAAGGACACAATGACCCCCTTAGATCTCAGAATGAAACATTGGCAAAAATGGGAATACGAGGCAGAAATAAGAATATCCAGTAGTTCTTGTCATTCCAGAGCTCTGTTCTCTGATTCTTGTCTCTGCAGATTAAGATCTGAGGTCAGGCACAACTTTATTATGCCAACATTTTTTTTCTTATTGAAGGAAACCTAGCTCAAGATTATGGACTGGGGTCAGGAGATTTAGTGTAGATATAATTCCTACTAAAATATGACAGGCACTGTTGTGAAACACTTAATAGTTGATGTACGTGTTCTGTACCTGGTATCAGTGTAATCAGGTGAGGGACTGAGTGATCAAGCGCCAGAACAGAAGGTAGCACCTTGGCATCACACTGTGGCCTTATAGCACTGTTACTTTTCTTCTGTCCCCAGAGGTTGTGCCTGAAATGGGAATAGAATTATCATAGAAAATCTTGCCTTCCTCAGAGGAAGAGGTGTATGAGCTCTTGCTGATTTTGTCTTGATCTGCTTTAGCATATAGGAGTTCCTGAAACAACGTCATCATTTTTGTGAGCAAAGTGCAATTATTCAAAATAAAGAAGTAATTTTATGACATTTCTGTACCTTGCTTCCAGCCCTACTTACCAGCTGCCTGCTTCAAACAGAGCTCTTGGCAGAACTAGGTTTTCCATGGGAATCTCAGTCTTAATTTTCCCCAAAATTTCCTTCTTTGACACACAACCTTTTCCTTGTCCTAGGTGTTTGCAGTTTGGACAGCAGTTTGTCTCCTACCACTGCCTTATAGCTGAGCTTTCATGTGCTCATGTCTGTAAATTTTTGCCAATTACTTGGAAAATCTTTGCTGTTTCACATTCCAAACTCCTCAGCCCCAAAGTAATATTTGACAGCAATTGAAAGCAAAGGAACTAATTTGCCACAATCTGTGTAATTCTGTTGCTTGTCCACCATGACAATTTGTATGGAACAAGTTCCAGATTGGATGTCTCAAGAAGTAAAGTGAATGAACTGAGGACCCCTGGAATGTAAACACTCCATGTTCCTGTAGATGCAGAATATAGATGCTTCAGTTGCCCTAGGAAAAATGCTTTGTTCCTTTCAGAGTAATGTGCAATTCTGGCTGACATTTTCCTCCAGGTTTTTACTAAGTTCAGTTATTGCAGTTCCATTTATGTGATATTTTCTGGGTCAGTTTTTCTTCTGCTTCCTTGCACCAAATTTTTTGATCTGTTTACTTAAGCCTAAAAAATCTCAACTCATTTCTGAAAAAGTCACCTAAACCAAAGTGCTACTAAAAGAACCTGCCTTTTGTGGCCGTTTTGCTTAAGGTTATGCAGTTCTAGTCAGTCAATGCACTGAGATGAGTTGAAAATAGCATCTTCTAAATGTGTAAGGTGCTTTTTAAAAAGGCAGGAGTGATTCTTCAGTTACTTTGTACTTCTCAGTGTTGTAGCTCTACTAATATGGGCTCTGATTAAAAATGTGCTTGTATTCAGATCCATTATCACTTAGTCGGCAATATCACAAAGAAATATGATATTTTCTTCATCATATCCCGTTTTGACTTAGAGAAGAGAAAAGAAGTATTGATTTACAGGCTCAGGGTAGCTGATTAGAAGAGAAAGGATCCAGCAGTAGGGTTACAGCAATGCCTTTGAGAAAGCTTGTGAGTACAAAACCAATGAAGTGTGGGGACAAGGGCTACCCAGAAAGTCAATCTCTTCCAAGTCAATGCAAAATGGAAGCAGACATCACCAATACAGAGCAGGAAAGTGCTGTAGGTTCTGCTAGACTATTATAAAGGGTTTAGTTTCCCAGAAAATCTCAATTCCATTAAAATCAATTTACAGCTTAGTTTATCTACTGGATATGTGCACACTTCCCTACCCTGCCAATGCCATCAGTATCTCCTGGGACTTTGTCTTCTATATGTTTTTTCCTCAGTTGTAAAATCAAGGCTGTTCCAAATTGGAGAATCACGATACAATGAATGGTAATTACACAGCACTGGAGAATAATCAGCAAGCAGGCTTTCTTCTGTGGGGCATTTAGTCATTGTTTGGTAGAAATCCTGTTTAGCATTCCACAGTATTTATTCAGACCTGACTTCCTTTAATCTCATCAACTACGTTTAAAGGAGAGCACTAAAAGCTTGAGCTTTATCTTAAACTGGAATTTTCTATCTTATTATAACTTAAGTCTCTTCTTAAAATACAGACCAAGTTGGGTTGATTTTTGGGGGGGCTTTGTGGTTTTTTTTGAGGGGCTTGAGTTTTTTTTAACATCAAGAGAAAAAGAGGCTTTGGAAAGGAACAGAAACTGCTGTCAATTGTCTTCTGTGGCAGCTCCCCAGCTGCCCAGCAATCCTGTATTTACCTTACTATTGAGTCATTAGTGGACTGTAAATCTCACTGATGAGCCAGCAGCCTTACTGGGAGCAACTCTTTACCTTCAGAGTCCCATAAATTCTCAAAAAATTAGGCAGTCTTAAGGATGATTGGAAAAATACCATGAGAGAAGAGGTGTTGCAAGATAAAAGGACAGAAAACTTGAGTATGGGATAACACAATAGTTCTTATTATACAGAGGGCAAAGTGGAAAGAGTTTATTATGGCTGAGACATAAACTAATGATCTCAGCAGGATTACAGCAAGGAAGACTTCTTTAAGCCACTTGAAAAGCACCTAAATGTAGAAGACAATAATACACTAAACCAGATACCTTGGGAGAGGATGCCAAGCCTATGTGAAGAAGCCATAATACCACCTGCCAGGCTGACCGAAGTATGATTGATTTCTGTCTTTGGTCAATGGAAAGGAAGGCCCTTTGAGTCACCTTCTGCCTCTGTAAACCCATGAACTGAAATGAGGTAGGTCACACATCCAACTAGTCTCTTCCAGGCTCCATCACAGTTGTTGTGACTCTTTTTTTCCCTTCCAAACAATTAAGTTCTTTGTTAAAAAAACAGTCAGTATTTCTGCTATGCCAAAGTACTGTGATGAAATAAGTAATAACTTTATTTACAAGATACTCATGCTATTCACATCGCACAATATAATTCCAGAAAGATAGAAAGGAATGTTGAGTTCCGTGCTCTCTTCTTTCTGTTGTTTTTGTTCTGTTTTGTTTTGTTTTTAATATAAATTAAATTGGAGCATTTCTCCCTTAACAACACCTTACATAGATTGTTTTTCAGGACTTTTCTGACATTGTTTGTTCAATTTGGACTTGTTTTCTTATCACAGTGATGTATTAAAGTCTAAACGAATACTATTTCCTTCATGTCTTTCTAGTAGCTTGTCACGGAGCATTGTTGTGCAACAGTGTCATCCACAATTTTAATGATGACATCTCATTTCAGGAGGGCATGAGCTGAATCCCAATGAATAAATTCATAAAGTTTAACCTCTCCATGACCCCATTTCCACTGTGGTGGGTTTTTTGTTTTTTTGTTGTTTTTTTTTTTGCATCCCACTCCAGCTCATTAACTGTCCTGACAAAAGCAGCTGAGATTGAGACTCATAGCTGCAATTTAAACAAAAAGAAATAGTGGGAGGAAGGAGAAAGGTGGGGAGAAGCATCACGTTAGGTCTGGAAATAATTTGCTCTGTATTTGTAAGCAGGCTAATTTTTCCTCAGTATGACATGGTTCTTAGGTGGAACGACGTATCTCAGACTAGAAACTACCCCAACATTATAATTATGTTCAACCCTAACTAATTTCTTTCTAATGTACTATGAGTGGCACCCAGCTTATTGAGATGCAGATTCTGTTCCAAGGGCATCCTGTGGCTATCGAAAAAACCTTTGTCTCACACTCAATTTCAGCAGTGTTTTCACTGTCAACTGTCACCATTAACACAATATTTAGGTTCCCTTTAAAATAAATCAGCCCGTTTTGTCACCCTCTTATTTCTTTGCCAACGCTCTCAAACCATTTTAATGCAGTGCTAGTTCTGTGCCCGAGTTACTGTTGCCATTTGTCTTTGAGCATTAACTTTGTTCTTTTACCCCTTGGTAAACTATTTAGAAACCAAAAAACATGTTTCTGAAAGTATTCGTCTCAAAACAGCAGCCTATGAATTCAGAGAGCATATATATTTCAATCTGCATTGTGTAAATGCCCAGTGATACTCCTTGCCATATCCCAGTCTCATACAGCATTAAATCTGCTGGGCAAAGTGGAGGTTTTTTACTATTTTTATGCCTTTCTTACTGTGTTGTTAGCCGTATCTTCAGCATTAAAAACTAGCAGGTAGGAATTTCAACATGTGCAAAATTGGAATTTCCCCTTTAATTTATTTTTCCTTTCTAACATAGTGGCTGGGTCACTTTTAGGGACAATTAGTTTAAAAATGTGCTAAAAATCTGTATTATCTATAGTCTATTAGTACATTTCAGTAAACATAGCTTCTGTGCAATTGTTTTGCATCTCAAGTAGTAAACTTCTAAAAACCTATTCCTGTTTCAGTTTTCTGAAATACCGATGAACGACTTTTACTGAATTCAATTGATTCCTATTGTAATTCCATTTATGACTTTACATTTACAATGAAAAAGAGTGTAGTTGACTCCCAGGGTATCACCATTATTGGTAGTGTCTTTAGTTTTACTTACATGCTTCAACCTGGGGACAAATAGCAATTTTCTCCTGTTGTTCTACACCAGAAAAAAGGCGATAGAGAAGCATGAGGGAAAAATAAGAGTTTGTTGATGTTCGCTGAATTTATAGTGAATTGTTACTGTCTGAAATCTATTTAGAGCAAACATATCCTGTTTACTGCAGGATTTTATGGGAAGCTCTCAAATTTGCATGCTGATTACATAAAATGTAGGAAGTCCCTCCCAGCCATATGATAGGAAAAGAAGATTGTTGAAACATGAAATCATCTCGAGCATTGTGTGATTTACTCTCAGAGATACAGTAAGGGACACAGCTGTTTACAACAGGAGAGCAATCCCCTTGACTAGGAATAAAACCGTCCAGCCTGTATGAATGTTTCTTTATATACATGTGAGGTTTCCAAATCTATATTTCATATCTACAGAGACAAATAAAGATTATTCTTGTCTTAGATTTCCAGGCTATTCATCTTCAAACTAGCACAAGCCAAGTGTAATCAATAAACACAATGGACTGGTAGAGCACATTTATCTTTAGTTCTTCCTAAACTGAATATTCCACCTGACACTCTGCCTTGAGCAGCCCTTTTCTGGCAATGTAGCAGGGGAGTCAGATTCTCTATCGGGACTCTAAAACCTGATGGGGAACTGGTCCACTTGAGGAGCCATGTGCACAAAGGTTTTCTGACAAAACCACAGGAAGATGCATTAGCAGGAATAGAAAACAGCATATCCTGAGGAATATTTTTTATTGATAGAGCTGAATTATAGAATAGTTTAGGTTGGAAAAGATTTCTAAGACCATCAAGCCCAACCATTAATCCAGAACTGCCAAGCCCACCGCTAAACCATGTCCCTAAGTGCCACATCTACATGTCTTTTAAATGTCTCCACAGATGGTGACTCCTCCACTGTCCTGGGCAGACTGTTCCAGTCCTTGATAACCCTTTCAGTGAAGCATTTTTCCTGGTATCCAATGATTCACACAAAGCAAATACTTCATTAAAAAATAAGCTGCCCCAATACAAGGCAGCTGCTGTGTGGGCTAAGAGCTGATTTGGTTGCTATGGCTTGGCACCTTCTTACACTAAAATCTCTATTTCCTCCGAGTGGACATTAATGGCAAAGGAATCTCTGAAGGTGATGGGGTGAAAGGTAATTTATTTTATTTTTTTTTTTACTATTCACTGACTCAAAATGATCTAAGAATGAGCCAGAGAGAACTGGAAAATGGGACAATAAAGAGAATCAAATAGGACAACTGAGGAGAATGGAAGAGGGAGGGGGAAAAGTACGAGGAATGGGAAAATGATGTATGAGTGTGGAGGAAGGATATGCAAACAACCGTTAGCTCAGATGCTTAACTCCTAAATACATTGTCCCTTCCTGTTAAGTAGGACATCAGTGGGAGTAATGGGTAAGCTAAATGGCAAAATATCATCCTCATCTAAAAAAGAGTAGTTAAAAGGGAAAAAAAGAACAGAAACAATGAATGCGAGACTTTGCAGTCTCTAAAATTTCTTTACAAAGCAAAAATGTTGTTCTTCATGCCCTGTCTGCCCAGTAACCAGGTACCCTCATTTACCATCATCTTGAGGATGATATTTTCTTTACTGATCCTGAAACTTCTGTCTACACTTTGCTGTCATTTAACTGAATAAGAGCCTTTATTTCAACTGCTAGGAATGAACATCATTGTATTCAGCTCTTGTACCAGTGGCATAGATGATGTCCCTCAGGCACCAAGGAGCTTCACGGGGTCATCTTCTAGAGGTATCTGTGCATGAACTGTGGGTCAATGTCAGATGTGGGTGTCTGCTTCTATGCACCCTCAGAGACAGAACGCTGATAGAAAAGCAGCAGATATAATAAGTGTGCTTTTTACAGATTTAGGGGTGTCAAATACTTTAAAGAGTGAGACCAGAGAAAGTAAGAACTCAGAAGAGATCATGAAGACCTCCATCAGTCAAAGGATTAAGTGGTGAGTTAACAAAGTGTTGCTTTGACAAAGAACTGAACTCAAATAGCAAGTCTATATTTAGGTGTCTTGGAATGCTTTGCTGATCCCCTTTTTTTTTCTGTTAAATTGACCTTATTGTCCACAGATGCTGAGAAGTCAACTTGTTACCCGTTGCTGTTGTGCTCTGTTCTCTCCATTTGGTTAGGAGCCACAGTATTTATGGGAGACAACACTGAGCCAAATGAAAGGAGCTGCAATTCCCAAACATCTCCTTCATGCCGCCAGCAGTGTCCAGTAGATACAGATTCAAAGGAATTTAAGCACAAAACTCATTCCCAGAGGATGTAGGTCAGTCTCAAGGGCTGCTATATAACTACAGGCACAATTTTCCCAGATAAATTATGGCTCAGTGTCAGACATAGACTCTAATTGAGTAAAATGTACTGATCCTCTTACTCAATGGGGCTTTGTTTTCAATTAGGACATAGTTCCCCTTGGCCTTGGATTTTTCAGGGATGATTTCTGGATGAGAAGGAGAAATACTGGGGACTGAGAAGGCAAAGGAAGCCTGAGGACCCTCATTAAAGCAGATCACACACTCACTCTCAGCTCTCAATTGTGGCCATATTACTGTCCATCCCTGTTAAGACATTGCCAGATAATCTTAATTACATTCTTAGCTACATGTGGCTGTCAAAGTGCTTCACAAGCTGCTTGGTAAATCTAGGAATACTTAGCTGTTTTATTTTAGTATCAGAAAGGACCTTAATGACCACAGAAGGTGTCCGGTTATGCAACATGCGCTATCTGCTTTCACCTCATAATTTCTGCAACAAATCATTTACCTTAAAAGCAAATTTATCTATAAAAGTAAGCCTTAAGACTGGAGAAGCCTTCATAGATATTTAAGCAGTCTTCAAATATGAGATTCTTTTCTTGTTACTTCTTCAGTAAGACAGAGAACATACTTAATGTAAGTCTTTCCTTGACCCCCTACTTGGTCTTTTTCCCTTTAAAACTGACCTTTGTATTTATGTTGTCCTATTAGTTTTAGCTCTCTGCTCACACCAGAAGATTTTAGTTACTTTTTTCTGTTAATAATCAACTGTATAATGTAATATGTACAATTGTAAGTATTATGAATACTGGGAAATTAATTTGCAACTACTTCCAGCACACAGCATATTCCATGCTGGGAAGACAGCTTCTTCTTAAGGAAGAAATAATGCCCAAATTCCTAAGGAAAAAAAATGCTTTCTCAACCATGGTGTTTTCTCTGAATGGACAGAGATTGTCACCAACTCTTTCTACTGTTCTGAGAACAATAAAAACTGCTGTTTCTCTGAAGGCTACTATACAGAAATTCTGCTGGTCAGATCCTGTGCTCAAATAAACAGCAAGATAGAAGGATCAAGCTTAATAAATGCTGACTAAATGGGGTCATCAGAGGATTTCACCTTCCTCCTTGTTCTTCATAAGGTGGTTGAAGGTGACTTTCTGAGTAATTTTTTTTTTTCCCGAAGGGCTTTGGGAGGGTTTAATTTTGTTTGTTTGTTACTTTTGTTTCATTTCTTTAAACAAAGTGTTCCTGGTGTAGCTGTCCTTCTCCAGGCTTGCCCTCTGGAGCCCCTACTGTCCAGGAACAACTTTGCTGGCTGGCTGCTCATACAGTGAGCAGGAGGAGAGCATCAGCCTGGTTTAATTGCTGTCATTTTGCTCTTCCTGACAGTATGAGCTGATGAGACTTGGGGAATAATGTCTCTTGTCTGATTTCCCTTAACAATTATCATAAAAGGAAAAGATATTCAATTTTTCCTTGGCACTTGAGTTACACATCCATCCTACACCAATAGAGAATAAAATGGTATTTCCACTAGTTGCAGGTAATTTTCAGTATCTTCCTCATTCTGGGCATTTTTGAATGTGCTGCAACCAAAAAACGACAGGAGACATTTGCAACAGTATTAAATTAGATCACCAATGTAATCACGTGTCATGATTCAAAAAGTTATTGTTTGAATTAAGAATTTCATTTCTTTGTAAGGGCAAAACCCAAACCCACAGCATAAATACAGACACTGAGCCCTCACAACTTGTGCCACTGTTTTTGCTAGTGGGATCTGTACCAAAACATCCACAAAAATTGGAATAGGAATTACAGTTTCTGAAATCGGAGTTGGAAACATATTGATTCAACTCAATGATTACAATGGTTTAGTGTAACAGCTTCGCTCCCGACTGAAATAACATTATACTGGATAAATTGCAGTAGAATGGGAAATAGTTTTTGGATGCAGACTCATTCACCAGTATGCAGATCATATAAAAATTAATAGTATGGAACTTATCACTTTGTAAAACATTAAGATCTTTAGAACATAAAAAAAATTATGAGGAAAATGAACATTTCTTTCCTTTGAAGACTCATGCCCTGTGTGCTGCTACTTTTCTGACAAGTCTTCCTAGTGCCTGGTGAAATAGACTCTTTGGAAATACCAGGAGGAAAAAGATGCTTGTGGCACTAAACTATGGTCAAAGTCAATCTAGAAATAACAATATAAGTGAAGGAAATCTCTTTGTCATGGATGTGAGCAGTGCTGGGCCCCTCTGTCAGAAATTGCGTGTCGACTTTGGAAAAGCTTTGCTGTCTTGTTCATTGGGCTTCCTCTCAGAATTCCCATCTTCTGCCCTCCTGCTCCCATCCTGCCCTGCTGAGTACTGACAACTTTCAGGCTGCCTCGTACTTTGGGGGTCTGATTGTGTTTCTTTGGGAATAGCTGTGATTCAGCCAACACCACTGGAAGAAGGAGATTGCCAGGTGGAAACATCTGGTTGTCAAGAGCATTTTTCTGTTTGGAATAGGCAAACTGAGGCTTGGAGAGAAGGGGATGAATTATTCATTGACAGAGTTTTGCTGCACGAAGAAGTGAATTTCAAACCTTTTTCAGGGAGAGTTTTGCACTGGATGCAATGCTGCTCAATGAATCATTTAAGAGAAGTAGCAGCCAGATCTCCCTCAGCTTCTAAAACTGAGCACCAAGTAGTCCCAGCTGCAACAAAACAGATTAATTCTCTCCTGCCACTGCAACACACAGCATTTCATTGAACTGTTAAATACACCTACATGTATATTTTCTGTGATGTTTCCTTTTTGGTGCAGCAATTGGGAAATGATTTTAACCTTGAATTTTTATTTTAGGACATAAACATTTAATGGCAGAGAAATATTATCTCTGTAATTTATGCTTTTGGGAAATGATACACAATTCTATGAATATTAAACAAGAGTTTATTTATAGTTTTCAGGGAAAGATATACACAGTTGTTGAGCCAGAGTCATGCCAAAAATATACCAGTGAACATATGTCACACATTTATGCCTTTGTAGGATATTTTATACTGAGAGTTCAGAAGCAGCTTTACTTTGTTTCAGGGATTTATGCCCAAGTGCTTCGTTTCACTCCTAAATTTAGTGGCACTGAAAATTTGTCCTGGTGATAGTAAATTCTCTGATTCTGATCGATTTTATTACAAAAGGAGAGGATAAAGTCAAGGAAATTCTCTACAGCTAGAGAACATTAATTCCTTCCATTTGGAAAGAAGATTCAGTGAAATCATGAATTAGAAGTATATGTAAAAATTTGTAAATAAGTATTTATTATAACTCCATTTGCTGGCAACTAAATGATTTTGGATTAAAATAGTTTTTCATACACAAACCTTGTAAAGTTCAAATAATTTCAACAGAAATAAAAGAAAATATTTCATGGATCAGTCCAAGAGAGGGTATATACTAGCACCAAAATCCTTTAGTTTCATGGGAGGGGGGATTTTTTTCTCCTGTTGTGACACACTTTCTGTACCTATATCCCCCAAAAATCTTTCCAGCACAGCTAGAATTAAATAGCTATGCTATCAAACCCCTCTGATTTTATCTGTAATTAACCAGTGGCAACCAGATTGACTTTAAATAGTTGAATGTGGAGAGAGAGAGAGAGCCTAACTCCATCTAGGCTGGGCTCTTCATCTGGTGTAACTGAGAAACACAGAGCACAGCTTTGCATACTCTTAATGGATGTAGATTTGATGGCAGAGATTTATACAGTGGCCTTGGCTTAAGTAGGGTCAGTATTGATAGCTCTGATAGAGCTCTTTAATTACAAATGAGGACTCATCACTGGTGGCAGCATTTCTTGTGGATCATTGCGGTGGGCAGCCAGGGCACAGCCAGAAATTTTGGCTGTGTGATGCTTAGCAGTGATGTGGCCAGCAAGCTTTACAAAAAATGGCAAATGTAGTTTCCATGTGGCCCTAAGACTGACAAAGCTGTAGATAACAAAGAGGAGGTGTCATTTCCTGCTGTGATCTGGGCTGCTGCACAGAGAAGGTGCAGATGGTAGATTTGGGGCGCAGAGAGGGTTTTTTTGGGTGCAGTCAGCACTGGGGTTCACAATGGGAATATAACAAAGTGTCAACTCTGGGCAGATCTCTTCTTCAGTGAAAGGTGGCCACTTGCTTTTCCTTCAGCCATATCATTCATCTCAAAATACTCAAACCCACAGTCAAACCCTTTTTCCAAAACTAGGGAGGATATGTGGCTCATATTTGCCCTTTGCACAAATTAGCCTGGCTCCTTCCCTGTATGTCATATTTATCCCTCAGTGTATTACTTCTGTTTATGATGATCTTTTCAGTAGTTTTCACGTAGTTCTGAAGAACAGTTTTGACATTTTAAAAGGGAAAGAATATTCTTTCTCATGGTATGATAATATGGTCTTTTTAATCCACCCCTTCTAGTTATTTCATGTACAAAATGGAGACTCTAGTACCTGCCCATGGCAGGAGGGTTGGAACTAGGAGATCTTTAATGTCTCTTCCAACCCAAACAATTCTGTGATTCTATGATTCTCTTTTGGCATAAAGTTTTTTGAATACCTCTGCTTTTCCTAGTCACTTTGTCAGATCACCTTCCTCAGCTGCTCAAAGATCTCAGATTCTGTGTTATTACCTCCACACAGACACACACCAAGGGTAGTTTCGGTGAATTGTGGCGATCCTTTTGCCAAGATCTCTCCTACCCAATGGAGCTTCTCCCCTCAGAAATCTTGGTAAAAGCAGTCAGTGGCATAAAGGAGAGAAAGAGATCTGAGATTTTCATTTGATGAAGGTCTTCTCTTGCAATCAGTAAACTTTGGGGAAATGAGGCAAACTGGGAAGAGGAAAAATAACCCAAAACTCTTTAGAATTGCCCACTGACAGAGACTGGGGGCTTTACTTTCTGTAGACCTCCTGTTTTAGTGTGGTTTCAAAGAGATTTGTTCAAACAGAAGTGGTCTGGATCTCTGTGCTGCTCCCCACTTCCCGACTTGTACGTTCCCACTGGAATGGAGACCATATGCTGTAGTCCTAAAGGACAGGAAGGAATAAATCAAGAGGATGATGCCAATGTTTGCACATACCAGGACAAGTTGATTTAACACTATTTTATTTCCTTCTGACTTGCATTTTATTCCAAGATTGTTTAGTGTGAAGAGAATATGAAACGGTTCCAGAATCATCCAAAATGGAAATCGTGACAGATGGCAATAAAAAAAAGATATCCATAACAGGTCCCATTTTGTTTTATACTCTTAGGGCAAGGTTATTGCTACAGTTATGGTCTTAAACTCTGTTTTATTTTTATAGCTATGTTAGTAGTTAATGTTGCCTTTGCCTATAGGCCCAGCTGCCTCTACTGAATAAAATGCCTCTAACAGCTTTGTATAGCCAATTGGTGGAGCAAATCGTGTGGTAACTGCTTCAAACTGCTGGTTTAAAATCCAAAAGGGAAATAAACAGGAGGTCCTACAACACCAGGGCAAAAACCTGCAGAAAAAGGGTAAAATACAAGAAAACCAAGTTTGAAAAATCAGATTGAACCAATGGTTTTATGCCTCAGCAGTGGGGTCTGGGGAGCAGCAACCCCAGAGTCCCTCTCTTAGAAAACCCTGTGGACAAAACAGGTTTTGAGGGTTTATCAGAACATGATTTTTTTCCTCATTGGAAAGCATATATTTTCAGAAAGTTGCTCTATTAATAATACTATTATTTTTGTTTGAAAAGCAGCTTTGGTACACTTATCAGAGACATTTATACATTCAAACTGACCAATTTCTCATAGGTTTAATTATCTGACTTATGTTTCAGTTACATGGTGGGGGTGTTTGTTAATTGATAAAATATTTTTTAAATATGGATATGACGTATGGGTTAGAATAAATTATACTTTCTTAAATACTAATTTAAGTGAAACTATACAGTGTTATATTTACAGATATCTTCTGTGCACTCATAAACTTAAGCCAGATCCAGACAAATTGCCTACTCCATTTTGTTATTGTAGGACAAAATATCCAAGTATTTCATATAACAGAAGGATGCTGTTGCTTAGAAGAGTTTGGAATTTCATATGTAAAATTAAATGGGAGAAACTGTAGTGACAGGATAAAGGGGAACGGCTTTAAACTGAAAGAGGGAAGATTTGCATTAGATATTGGGGGAAATTCCTTTACTATGAGGATGATGAGGCTCTGGCACAGGTGGCCCAGAGCAGCTGTGGCTGCCCCATCCCTGGAAGTGTCCAAGGCCAGGTTGGACCAATCTGGGATAGTGGAAAGTGTCCCAGGCAGGGGAGCTGGAATTACATGATCTTTAAAGTCCTTTCCAACCCCAACCATTCTATGATTCTAAAATAACGAGAACCACTTGTGACATGAAGCTGAGATACAGTTTTCTCGATAGAAACTCCCATTCCACAGGTTTGATGGGGTCAGGTTCTTTAAGAGGGCATTTTTTGAAGGTCACTGCTTTTTGCTGGTCACTGGTTTTTGCAGACATTACACATAACAAAACAACTGCAAACAGCACACAGTGCCCTCTAACTTCAAACAAGTTATATAAATGTGAAGGCAGATAACACAAGGGGTTACTTTAAATTAAGAGGAGCTATTTCCTGGATAGGATGCGCTTGCAGCAGCAGCTCCAGATATTCCCCAGTGTCCCAACATCAGCAGCAGTTCATTGCCCTGAAGATGCTGGCAATGCTCCTGCAACCTGGGAGCCCACAGAAGTCCCTGAAATGCAGGAGGCAAGTTCAATCCCTGAGATTGGGATGGTGTCCACAGTTCCACACAAGCCATTCTGCAGTCTTGGTGAGTTATTCATTTTGCCAGTTGAAATTCACTCCTAATTTTAAAGAACTGACATAAAAAGGTGCTACTGAATGAAGAGTTGTGTCAAAGAATAGAATCAATTAATCTTTTCAGAAGATTTCCTTTCAGAATTGCTCAGCCCAGATTTTAATTTCTTTTCAGCAGCTCCTAATCACCAAATTGACAACAGAATTTCGTTTCTAAGATAAGTAGCAACCCCATAAAATAACAATATATTTTTAAGAACACACTTACGTTCAAACATTCATAGTTATAGTCACAATTGGTTTTCTTTCCTTTAGCTAAGGGAAATTAAATCAAATTTCGGTGTGTCACCTCTAAAAATGTTAGCTGTTTCTGTATTCAGTTTAATAAAATGCTTAGCACCTGTCTGATATAAGCCATGTGTGATTATATTGGATATAAAACACTAAAAGTAATGATATAGGAAAGTTTAAGTGCAGATCTCCACATAGAGAAGATGGGAAAGCAGAACTATCATTCTACTCATATCGCCTTTATACTCTCTCAGAATAAATGAGCATATGGTGAATTAGGATGTGACTCTTCTCACCTACCTCTAGCACTAAAACACATTAAAAAAATAAACATTTAATTCTAGTCAGCTGTCTTGGCTCTCTGTCACCAGTGTCCCAGCTTTCTCTGTTATCACAGGAAGAGGTGAGCACCTTCAATGCATCATTAATAGGTAAATTTTATACTCGTCGCTGGCCTTTAGAGGTGCCTGGGTCTTTCACTTGATTACAGAGAAGACTCACAGAGGTGATTCTACTTGCACACCTGAGTTTTGGGTGGCTGAAGATGGTTTTCAGACATGTGTGAATTACACACCATTTCAGTAACTGCTCTCAGAAAGCAGGTCACCCATGGTAACGATTAGTTCTATGGTTCTCATGGGTTTAAAGGAAGGTAAAATATTATTAATATTAAAAAAAATCTATTACCTGCATTTTGAGCAGCCAGACTGGCTTAAGAATTGCTCTGAATATTATCATGAGAAATACAACTGGAAACCAGAAATATGTTTAAAAATAGGGAGAACTTGTAGTTCTTTCTGTTATTACATGTTTTCTTCAGCATGTTATCATTCCAAGGCTCTCTTGTCTTTGTTAAACTTCTCTCATGTACAGGAATATGACAAGATACCCTCTGAGGAGTTTATCAAGATATGACATTATTCTTTCAATATATTTAATCATCTATCAGCGTTGTTGTGTATTCTTTTGTCTCTGTTTAAATCCTCCCCTCTTTTTCATTTTCTTTATTTCTTTATTTCCATGTCTCTCCTGATGGGAAACGACACAGTTATTTTCATGGAACTAAACATTTTGTCTCTCAATAGCATTTCAGCTGTTGTATTTTGTCACAAAAATCTGTACTCATGCTACTACATGTAGCATATGTATCATAGCTTTGATTAATCACATTTCAGTAACATATTTACTATGAGAAATAGAGGACATTAACTTCCAGATCTGTTATTATTCTTAATATCCCTAACTTGAAGTGTTACACAAGAACAATGCAACTGGTATATATTTTTGGAAAATCAAAATTTAATTTATAGGATTCAAGTATAATCTTTTAGTTGATTAGCTATTCATAACACAACAAAAATTATTCCAAGTATGTCAGAATAGTATAACATCTGGAATTTAAAACATTATGAAGAAATGCCTTGAATTGGAGAGATTCCTGTTAATTACAATTAAAGTAAGTTGGTTATTTAGATATTCTTCCTAATAAATACAGGTAGCTGAAATTACTTAGGGTACTATATGACTCTGTCTCTATTTCTTGAAGTAATTCACCTTGACCTCTATATCCATCTATTCAGACAAACAGGTATTATGGGCAGGTGTGTCTTTCCAAGTAAAGCAGAACAAAGATCTTTTCCCTCATGAAGGCGGTGAGAAGATAGTAAGATTTCCACTCTTTGTGGCTGAAGAGTGGTAGAATTCTTTGACATTAAATAAAGGAATTCCAAGCTGAAGAGGTTTGTCCTGTATTTTGTGACATCTACACACACAGCCTACTTGATCAAAGAATCAGAGCATTCCTCTCTGTGGCCCAACAAGGGGATTGTATTTTAAATTACCATATAGGAATGTTAAGAATATCATGGTCTGATCTTTGTCTTTTGGTCTAGCTTTGTATTATAATGGATTCAGTCTTAAAAAAAAAAATAAAAGGTGATTTTGGTTTCCCAGCAGTCATGAACTACAAATAAGACAGACTTGAAAGAAAGTCCTAAATTTGGGAATGTAGTAGCATATAACCTTCCTATGTCTTCCTTTCCTGCTCTTGCTAATCACTCATATTTGAAGGTGAAAGATACGTGTCATGTCAAATCCCACCGTTTCGTGTCTGGAGGCCCACTGTGATCTTTTTGGCATGCTGTGACTCTTTCCAGCTTTAGAAAAAGCTGCTCTTTGCATCCTGTTTGGCCGCCAGTGGGCCATTTTTGTGGTATTTATATCTTGATCTGCTGCATTGTGGAATACACTTCGCGTACAACAGACATTCTTAACAAAATCAATAAATCTTTAGCCCTTTAGAAGGTTACATTGCCTTAATCTGCATTTGTCCCTTGAAAAAGATCTTGGGCCATGGCCAAGGCTTCTAGATCCAACTGTATTGCAAGTCGTAAATGATTATTTCAGAGAGCACATGGACCTGACCAAGCCCAGGCTGCTCAATTCTCCTTGTGCTGCCACTTCTCTTCCTCTTACTGAAAAAAACAGGAGTACCAGCAGAAACTGAAAGGGGAAACATTAGAAACCACAGGCTTAATACAAAGGCCTTAGCAATGCTACTGTGGCTTTTGTCTTCCTTTGAACCCTTCCCCCTCTGCCCGGCTGTACAAAGCAAACAGCAGTGACATTCGGCAGCCGTTCCAGTGGCAGAGCAGGCTGCAGCTGCAGATATTTAGCAGACAATTTGTATTCCCAGGCATCAGCTAAAAAGAAGGGTTGCTCAGCGTCATTCAAACAAAAAGCCCCAAATCACGTGGCAGATTGTATGTCTCCTCTATCTCTAAAAATCATATGTCTTTATGCCTTCTCTGGTGTTATTTCCCTCACCTGTGTGCTTCCTGAAATAAAAACCAAAAAGAATATTATGTTTTCCATCTTTTGATTTTTTGTTCTGACACTTGTTTGTTTTTATTTTTAGTGTCATGAGTACCACATTAAAAGACTATTTCTTCCCACTGCCTTGATTGTTTTGATCCACTAAAATGGAAACAGCATTTCAGCATCAAGGCAGGGCAGGGGCAGAAAGCACAGTGGATAACATCAAAGAATTCTCTATGTTTAGTCAGAGTTTAGTGATTAGCAGTGAGATAGTTAAGGTCAAAATAGAGCCCAGGTGATTTTTGGAAGATCTGCTAGATTTGCACTTTCTCCAAAAGTTTACAGTTTTATTTTGCTTAGAGGGTTGTTGGACAAAGGATGGTATTGCTGAAGAAAATGTGACTGGACCTCAGAAGCTAGAAAATATATTCTAGCAAGACTAAAAGTGCAATTTCTTGTTGGCTCAGGAGCCAGGTTAAGCTTTATATGCTTATCCAAACATACCCTTTAAACCCTCTGGGTTCAGACATCCCATTAGGTAAGATAACCAGCCTAATTACCCCTGAAGAGACAGGTGAGGTGTTGGCTGCCTCGTGCACAACACAATGTTCTCACTGAAAGTCAGAGCTACACTTTGAATTTATACACAGCGGGTCTTCAAAGGGAGTCGTGCCAGGGGGATTTGGCCTGTGCAGGTTGCAAAAAGGGCACAGACGCAAGAGCCAGCAGTCACTCACAGATCCTTTTGGGACTGCTAAAGAGCTCCAGCTCCAGCATTAAACACCTTACCAACATCCATGAGGAGCAGCAACGTTGCACTGTGATCCTGGTCTTGTCAAAGACTTGAAGGCCTTCGAGTGCAGGGAAAGGAGGGAGGGCATTCTGATTTTGTCACCCCAAGGGGTGTCTTTTACTGGCACCAGGATTGAAAAGCATTGTGAATGTCTGAGAACTCTTAGAACGAGGAAGATTCATGGAAGGAATCGTGTTTTTTTTTCTTTTACTGAGCACACACACTCGATGTGTTGTGCCAGCACAAGACCTGATATGCAAAATAAGATGTACCTACTCAAAAAACTTTCTTGGAAAGGTTGATATCCATCCAATAAAAGGGAAGGGAAAAAAAAATAAAAATGTGAAACTTCTATAGCTGAATATGGGTTTTGCGTCCAGCAAGGAAATTTTATGAATCACCAGCCAAAGTAGCCACTGAAGAACACACCTGCAACAAATGGCTGTCTGCCTGCTGGCAAGCCAGTGTTCCGAACATTCCTAAGGCTGACTACAGTCAAGGGATTCCTGATGTGCTAGCAGGATGAGCACAGGAAAGAGAAGAAACTTTATTCATTGAAAGCATTATTTGCCATGAGTTATTTTCTCAGATCTGTTTCTGACATTGAAATCAATTGTCCTGTAAAATAAACTTCCACCAGAGCATCACTACTTGACAGACTTAGAGTTAGTCTAGAAAGAAAATACTCTTACTTGCAAGCATTAATGAGCTGCTCCATTAACTAGCTGGCTTCAGTTTCTTGGGTTTTGAGCACTAGATACAGTGTTCCTTGGGCAGGGAAGGATAAAACAGCTGATTTTGCATGGAAAAGTGTGTGTACACAGGAGGACAAGTGAAAATGAGTTTGATGCACTGTCTGTTATCTGTTGGTTCTTGCCACTTATTAAAATAAATTTCCCATTTCTCTGCACACCCACGTCTGGTTGGTAACAAATAATTTCTCATTTACAGCCTTTCTTAAGAGATTAAATGATCTTTTTTCTGCATCCATGGAGGCCAAGAATACTTTACAGAGCTATTCTTTTAAGAATAGCTTAAAAAATCAGCTATTACTTGAGTAACTGTTATTCCTGGAAGAACACTGCCCTTTGCAGCCTCACCAAGAGCATTAAGGCAGTGTGACCTTCCTGACTTCTCAATCTCCTCTATAATCATTTTGGTGTGATGATTAAGTCCTAGAGAGCAACATGTATTTCTTCCCAATTTAAAATGTCTTTGGAAAAACGTTGATTACTTTCATCAGGCTGCTTTATTGCAGCAAGGCATCAATGTGGACAAGCATCCTGTTACTATGAAGGGTGAAGTCTCCTGCAGAATGATTGTGCTTTTTGGTTCAAAGAGAACATGACCCTGTCAATGACAGGGTATTTTCCAGGTATTGCACCAGGGTATTTTCATCCATCTTTAACCAGGGTATTTTCATGACCTATCAACTACGGGGATTCTCCCAGAACAACGTACGTGGTTTCATGCAGTGACCAAAGTTGACTAAAATGTCCTTTAAATTGCAAAGGTGAGGATGCCAAGGTGAGAACAACACAAGGCTCTCTAGCAGACATCACATGCATTTGTAAGGAAGGGTGGAAGCCAAATAGGGCCAATTCCCATCACCATTTAATCAAAGTAGCTTTCTCCCCTAAGCAGGTACTTTATTTAGAGAAGAGCTGTTCCTTTGATTTATATAGCAACTGGAAGCTGCTGTTAATTTCCAACAGCTTTCTCGTGTGCCTCAAAGTTTCAAAGTGATGAAATATTTGCATATATATTAAGGAGGATACAGCAATGGCTCTTTTATGAGTACAGCCTAGCATTTTATTGCATATTGCAGGTGATCATTTTGAAAGGGAAAAATGAGTTTGCTGCCACGTTTCTTATGATATCTCCCAGAATACATTACAGTTCTTAATTGACAGCATTATTTCAAAATGCCCACAGACTTGGGCTGTTTTATAGGTCTATAAAACCAAATCATTACTCTCTGCTGCTGAATTTAAGAAAATTTTACTGGTGTCTGAAAACTAGTTTACAGCTACATCTTGGAAAGGAAAACAAAGAACTGACAGCATTTAGAGGAAAGAAAGGAAATTTATTACAAAATTAAGATATTATTTGGATTTTATCTATGAGTTCATTTTTCTATTTTTCCCCCACAAGTTTGATGAATACCTGATACAATTAGGGAATTTTAGAAACATAATTAGCATAAAGAAATCAACACAACTGCTCTCTATTTGGCTTTTGGTTGTTGCATTGAGCAATAAGAATACAGAAATTAATTTCACGTAAGACCTTTGCATCTAAAGCTACTTGTGTAGTCAAACTCAGTGTATGCATGTTGCTTAAAATGATAAATATTTTGCCATTACTTCTCAGTACTGTGTTTGTCAGTTTTTTCCCCCAGGCTCCTATTGAAGTGCCAGGACACAGTCATTATTCCTAATTCCCATGTGCATTATAACTGGGGAAATATATATCTGACTTAGTATCTGCTTTCCTCTGCAACGATGTGCTCTTTATGAACTTGCCTCTTTATGAAAGGAAAGCATGCACACTTTTAAAGTGGGGTGTAGATCTGTTGATAACAAATACAGCTGTGGCATTTAGTTCTCCCTTAAATTCAAGTACGACCACCACTGTGAGAAGATGAAAGATTATTTTAAAGAAAGATTATTTTAATCTCAAAGTAAGAGCATGTCTTAATGAACTCTTCTGGTGGAAGTAGCACAGATTTTTTGTTTCATGGAAGGGGAATTATACAAATAAATCTGAAGGAGTTGGATGTTCTGGAGACTGATCCTCAGAGTACATATTGCTCCATAAAATCAGCAAGCTTCAGTCTAATTAATTCTGCAAGCTGGCTGGATTTCTCATCTAGCCAGCCACAGGAGGTACCACGGAGACTGGAAGTAGGTTCGGTAATCACCAAGTAGCTTACAACTCTTTCTGGCTTGTTCCACATTTTCCTCATCCAGGGAGTTTTATAAATCCCCTCAGCCCATCTTTCCCTTTCCCTGCTCCTTGGCTGGGTGATCCAGTGTGGTGACACCTGCAGTGAGGTGCAGGATGGGCTCCCTCACTGCCCCTGGGCTGGAACCTAGCACCCCTGAGGTATCCATACCCCACGGAGCAGCCGAATATATTTGAAAACTCTAGAATCTCTTTTTAACTGCTAGATTTCTTCATTAAATATATACATAATTCTAAAATATGAGATTTCATGTGGGGCAGTCCTAAGTTTCACTCTGAAGGTCATGTTGTGGGGAATTCCTAAATCTTTTGGTAATTTCTTGCTCATTTCTCCCCAGAAAAACTCCTCTAAAAAGCCAAAATAGAAAATGTTAGAAATGGCAACTCCTATTTCTACCTTAAGCTGGCTCCTAAAAGCTTTTTTTCTTCCTTTTCTCAATACAAGCATAGTTTTCTTTTTCTCAGTACACCATGGTAATCGAATCATGCTTGTGCCCTGCTAACAACAAACACATTTAAACATGACAGATCACTGTAGTTTAGTAAAGCTCTGTCTATGCTCCAAATCCATACACGCCAATTTTGCACAGCAAAGAGTCTGCACTTTTTCCAGCTGTTGAGAGCACTTAAACCCATTGGTCTGAGGAAATGCTTTGGTTGTTGTTTGATTTATACTTGCAATTTTACAAGTACATTGGATTTTTAGATTTAGCATACATACCCAGAAATATTCTCAAAACTTCATGTTAATATATTTGATGTAATGGCCAAGACTCTCTCAGTCCTTTAAATTAATACTGAAGAATATAAATCATTAACAAATGTTTTATGGAAATCAACCCTAACAAAGTCGGATCCTGCTCTGAACTGGAACACCAACAACAAAGCCAATAATAGAGCAGGCCTATTTCCACCACATCAACAAACACATACGTGTTTGCTCTGTTCTTGGAGCCTGAATTTTCTATTCCTACGGTGATAGACTGAAGCAAAATATGCAAAAGCCCTCTCCAGCTGAAGATAACCATGGAGTAGCAGACATTGTCACAAGCAGGAAAAGGTTATGGCTGACCCACAAATAAGCCACTGCCTGTGGAACATGTGAATTTTTGTTGGAGTCTTGGCTCCTGCAGAGACGAGCAGCCAAGGCCGAGGGCTCAGCTGCGCAGTTTATTTGAAAGCTCCAAGTCTTGTGCAGTTATCCTCAGAAATCCCAAAACAAAGAAACTTTTAATGGCTCTTTGCAGCCCTGCAAGTTGTTCACAGGGAGCAGGAGCCACTGTACATCTCCCAGGCTTCATTCCTCTGTAGTCACAAGGAGTGCGATAGTACACCGTGCTCTGGAAGTAGCCGAGTTTGTCTCCTCCTGGCCAGCTGTGCAGCTGTGCCTCATGTGCCTGAGTCATCCCATCTTTTTTCCAGGGAATTTTAAATTATGTAAGGTGCTGAAGTTACATGTGTATCACGTTGTGTAAGGTTGTATGGGCTGAAACATGAGTGCTGGAGCTGGAAAACAATAACAAAAGCAATGAAACACCACATTTCTGGGAGCTTTACAAAACAAAATGCTTAAC
This sequence comes from Serilophus lunatus, assembly GCA_013399895.1. Taxonomy (NCBI): domain Eukaryota; kingdom Metazoa; phylum Chordata; class Aves; order Passeriformes; family Eurylaimidae; genus Serilophus; species Serilophus lunatus. The sequence continues at coordinate 329,578 of VXBA01005457.1, forward strand.
ATTTTTATCTCATGTTTCAACTATTTTCCCACAAAAATAAAACTCCTTTTTTTTTCCTCCCCTGGAGAGGGAAAATTATTTCTCAGGAAATACTCTTTTTCTTAGCAATTGTCGTCAAATATTTGCCTGGACTAAATATTTATAAAAATGTGTGTTCCTCTCCAAAAAGGTGCTCCTGTGTAATGGTAAGTAAAAACAAAGTCACTTTGCCTGCGTTAAGCAATGGGCTCCTTTGAAATCTCAGAAATCTTCCATTAAATTGCAAAACTAAGACTTCAAACTTTGGATAGCTCTGGCAGGAATTAATTTTTTTATGCATTTTTCTGTCTTGGATAAGTTGGGGTGATTACTACTGAGAGGACCAAAAGGTGACAACAGCATCATGTTGGAGCAGCTTGGAAGCACAGCTGCCACTGGCTCTGTTCCCCATCAGCAACACCCTGTGGCTGGTTTGTGTTCAACCTAGGAGGTGTTCATGAAGTTCCCATCCTGAATTTCTGAGATTTCCTGACTACCCAGGGTCTTACCTGGCCCCAAGATGGAGTAAACTTTTCTTTTCCAATGACTCTTCAAACAACATCATTAACAAATACTCAATGTGGGGAGTTTATTACAATTTTTATCTTCTAAGACAAGACCTATGCATACATTCTGGCCAAAGATTAGTTTTCAGAAAATGCCTGAATGAAAAAAAAAAAAAAAAGAAGAAGCCTGAAGATTAGACATGTTTTTACTTGTGCTGATGAATCAATTCATATCAATAATGCTCTGATTTATTTAAACAGTGTTCCAGACCGCTTGTCTTTCTTGGAAATCAGTTGCTGCCTGTTTGTTTTGTTATAATTCCACATACCAAAGTAGAGCTATATAAATCTTTCTGCCTGTCCATCTGAGTCCTGATAAAGCACACTAACCAACTCCCTTCAGGACACAGAGATACCCATTTGTGATTGATGGCAATTCCCTGTCGTCAGGGCTATAGGGATTGTCCATGCTTTGATTCTGCAAGAAAAAGTCCAGCTTTTCCTACCGTAGTTTAATTCTCAGTGGGTGGGATATTCAGAGAGAAGAAGTGCAGCCACCAATCAGTTAGCCAGCTCAAATCTTTTCGAGGTCATTACAAGCATGGCTGTTGCAGTAGCTGCAGAGGTTGCACAGTGTTCTTCCCTTATAGGTTTCAGATACAGCTCCCTAAGCTGGTGTGAGCTTTGTTACCAAACCCCTCCTCAAGACAGGCTTTTAAATTGGTGGTGATAGTACTAGTAGTAGTAGTAGTTGTTGTTTGTTTGTTTTCTGTTGTTATTGTTGCTGTTGTTGCTGCTGCTCTCGCTGTTATTGTTTGTTATTAATATTTATTAGTAGTAGTATTAGTATTTCCTGAGTGGAAATTGCTAAGTGTCTGTTCAAAGCCAAATGTAAACTAGCTTGTGATTAATATCAGGAATTGTCCTAGTCAAAAGGAGCTAATAATATTTCAATTGTTTTTCAGACAAAAAAAAAAGGAGACTAATACTGACACTGAACTCTTTAAACCCAGTTCTTGTGTTATCAGGAAGGTCCACACAATTTTTTTAATTATTATGTTATTTTATAAAGAAAGCTGACTTAAGTTATTTTTACTCACAGTATGTCTATAAAATTGAATGTTATTCCATTATTTTTAATGTGGAATTGTTAATTATATTGAAACCCTTATAGGTTTTCTGCAGTTATACAAAATGTTATATATGAATATATTCTGTGGATATTTCAGTCTAATATATTCCACAAGTTTTATGATGGTTATTGTTTTTGGTATAAAAGCCCCAAAATGTTCCATAAGTCACTTCTTATAAGAAGCTGCTGGATACAAAGCAGCTAGAAAATAATATCTTGGTTTTGGCAGGTCTTAAATTTAACAAATAAGTCCTTAAACTAGTCAGGGGCTTGGGGAGTACTGCATTTCTCTCTCTTTTTTCAAAGGAGAACTTGGGTCAGACAGAAGTCCTTTCTAATCCTTCCAAGGCAGAATAATTAATAGTTCAAGGGTATGAAAATGTTCGGTTGTTTGCAGTTACTGGCTGTTAGAGCAGCTTTAGTTTCTGTCAGCATTTCTGTTAGCTATTCTTTAAGCTAGAGGCTTGTAATTTTAAACAACACTCATTCTGGCCTGTATATTAATCAGGGGACTTCAGATATTCGTCTGCTTCTTTGCCACATAGCAGGAGTTATGACCCCTTAGTTCCACTAAAGAAAAAGCTAGCTAACTTAAGGGGAAAATGTATGTATAGCTCCCAAGAAAGAAGAAACTCAGTGATTTGCAAAAAGAGAACAACGAGAGACCTCATGAAAATCTATATAGCATCAGATTTATTTCTTGAGGCCAAAACAATCTGCAACCTTTTTTGTTCTTTCCCTTCCATAAGGAAGATATAGGAAAAACTGTTCTCAGATCAGAGACTCGCTGTCTTATGAATTTGGGATTTATTTTTTCCCCTACATTTAAGTTAAGTGTTTTGGAGAGCTTCAGGCAGATCTGGCTTGGAGCAGTGAGGTGATTGCAGAGGAAAAAAGTGGGGTGAACCACTGAAAGGAAATGAAAGAGGGCAGGTATAGATTAGTTATTAAGAAGAAATTCTTTATGATGAGGATGGTGAGGCCCTAGCACAGGTTGCCCAGGGAAGTCGTGGATGCCCCATCCTTGGAAGTGTCCAAGGGAGGTTGGATGGGGCCTGGAGCAACCTGGGATAGTGGATGGTGTCCCAGCCCATGGCAGGGTGATGGAACTGAATAATCTTTAAGGTCCCTTCCCACACAGACCATTCTATTGTTCTATAGTACTTAGTCTTTCTCCATTACAGTACAGCTCCCAAGATTAAAAGTATTTCAGAACAAACCAAAAAAGAAAAACAAATTATTACTACAATCACTTCATAGTTTGTCTCTGTAAAATGTTCCTACCAGATGCGTTAAATACCATTGATCATTTCACTTTCATATCACAGACATACAATTAGGTGAAAGCAACTTTCTGAACACAGGGTGATAGTAGTTAATCTTTAATTAACAAAAGAGTGAAATTAACAGATATGAAACTCTTTCTAACTTTGATACAGTTCATCTACAGGACATATGTTTTATTGCTGGTTTTAAAAAATATTCTGGATCCTCATAGATCATAACTGAGTTATTCTGGCTACAGATTCCAGTTGTTTTTAATATATCTCAGGTCTATCACACCAGTACTGTTTCCTTTTGGATATATGAACCTGCCATCTCCGTTTTTTTCTTGTTGAAACCAGCTTTATCAGACAAATGAGAAATGAACTCTCCCAAACCAGCACATTATAACAGTGAGAAATTATTAGATGCAATTCCCTTGACAGACCAGAAGTAGTCTGAGAGAAGGTCCAAAAGGAGGGTGTTTTTGAAAGAGTAAAGATGAATTACTGTTGAGGCAGACCACAAGACACATAAGACAGCCAAAGAGCAGGGAAAACACAGAAACCTGGAGAAAGGGACACATTTAAATGCTTACCTTAATAAAACTTTCAAAAACTAATCTTGTTTGGAAAAAAACTTTTAGATAATTAAAATTCCCTTTAGATAATTAAAATTCCACTTTTCTAGCATGTGAAGAAAAGCAAAGTTGTCCCTGGTTTTGCCTGGTACCCTGTTAGTCCTACCTTTTCCTGTATTTGCTCCTTGTAGCATGTCAAATTCTTGTCACTAAAAGCACTGTCACTTCTGTGGGAGGTGCAACGTACCATGACTAAGGTTATAAACTGCTGAGCAAACAGAAAGGGCATAAAATGGATAAGAGGGGAGAAAAAAAGAGAGAACCTGCTGTTAAATAATCCTTTGAACAGTGTTCTGAACAACTCGACAAGATTAATAAGCTTTTCTCATAATAATCCCTCACAAAATGGGATATGTAGGAACTGGGAACATCCATTTGTCCTCTGTTAGGAAAAGGACAGAGGCAGGTGATTGGGATGAACTGATTTTGGATTCACTGACTTACAAATATTTTGCCTATACTCAACCAATCATGAGGAAAGACTTTATTTCCTACCTTGGAAATGCAGTCTCTGTCACCAGAAAACCATAGGGACAAACATTTAGATAGATTCCCATGGAGCCTGTCTTTGTAGCTCTTCCTGGTGCTGCTATTCTTCTGTGTGTTTCTAAGAGTTTACCAGGACCTGAAAATATTCAGCAAAGTTTTATATGAAACTTCATTCCCTCTTTTTTTCTTCCCTCTTCCCCCCCCCGGCTTTGAGATATAAATTTGAAGGCACAGATGCATTTCTAGGATATATACTCTCTATATTTCACATCTAAAATATGTTTTCTAAGACATTAAGTGAAAACACTTCTACTTTCAGCCACCTACTGATTAGCAAGAGCATCCTTCAAGTGGTACATTGCACCCTGTGAGAATGCAGGACACAGGCACACAAACGTAATTGGAAGCAGGGAGGAAGCATTTTCCCACTGAATTGTAGGGCAATTGTAATTTCTGTCATGGGCAAAGCTTTCTCTTGCTGGGAAATCGAAACTGTTGCAGTTGCTCAAGGACAAATGGCTTATGTTGACTTTATTTTTACCCCCACTCAGAGCAGAGTATGACTCCCCCTCGAACGCAGGGGTCCCTTTGAGCCCTCACATTGAGAATTAAGCCTTGGAAAGATCTCAGCTTACAGACGGCTCCTGTGATCGACAGTAACAGAAAACCTGCTTTAAAATAACAGCACAGGAAGCTACTGTGCTGTTCTCCAAGTAACCTACAGTGCTGCAAAGCAAGCCATAAATCTGCTAACAGCTCTAGCAAAGGTCTAGCTTTCTTACCAGGGGTGTGCACAGCCATACAACATGAGGACCAAGCACACACATCTCTGCTTTCACCACTTGAAACCCTGATAGCTATCTCACTCATAAAGCCCCTGTTGTTGTGAGGGATTTGCCCTCCTGGGGATTTGAAGCTGCAACAAGTGCTGAGGGCTTGATATGGAAATACTTGTCTACTCAGGACCTTACCTTTCAAATTTATAGCAAGTAGGACCGACAGCACTTGAAAAGTTTCAAACCTGCTATTTGATAGCTGAAGAACGTGTCCTGTAATTGCCTAAGGATTTCGGGGAGACTTGCCCGTGATTACGCCCATTACCACACTAGGAATGAGATGCACAACCTCTGTTCCTTAATCCGAAAAAAATGAAAGGTACAGGCTGAGAAGGCTGACTAGATGTAGGCTGGTGTCTTTGGCCCATTTTCACAGAAAGCCTGGGCTTGACTTGCATTGCTGTTAACAGCAGCTTTAATTGGAAATGTGTTTGGATGGTTCTGAGCAACAGACTGGGTGGGGGGAGCTCAGCAGCTTCCCGGTCACAGAAACAACTATTTTTAAGTACTGTTAGGCATGTGATTATCTTTTGAAGTTTACAGATTTTCAGTCCTTGACACCTAATTCTTTGCAACTTGTCTGCTGATGCTGTGTGAAACCAGCTCTTTAAATGCGTCTGCTGTGCTGGGCACTTCTGAGGCACGTGCAGTGCCACCTCTGACCCTTGAAGAACGCTTTCCATCTTCTCTGCTGAACTAACAGACTATTTTGTTCAGATAAAGAAGTGCTGGATCCTGAAATAAGAGTCTAGACCCTTACTCTGAATTCTTGGAAAAACTCAAGTCTGATAAATGCTGAGTGATTAATGCTATAGAGAATAATAGAATTGTTTGGGTTGGAAGGGACCTTGGAGATCATCCAGTTCCAACCTCCTCACATATAGACAGGGACACCTTCCACTAGACCACATTGCTGAAAGCCCTGTTCAATCTGGCCTTGAACCCTTCCAAAGGCGATTTGATTTGCATAGTGCGGCAAACTAGATCTGAATTCTATTTATTTCTTTTTATTTTCCCAGTTCTCCTCTTGTTACTTTTTGTTGTCCTGTTAATAGAGCTTGTAGCTTCTTTCCCTGTTTGCATTTTGATGAAAACAGCATGAGTGTTGGCACTTTAAAATATTTTGTCTGGTTTTAAATCAAACTCAGGAAGGAAAAATAATCCATTTTATCTTCACCTGGGCACAGAGATAGCAAAACCATTACAGTGAGAGTACAAGGTAATTTTCACTGGGGCAGTGAATAGCTTCACTCCCTGCCGAGCAGCAGAAAGATGCTATTTCTGAAGCTCTCACATTCTGGGTCTTGTTTTGATTTTCTTTGGAAGAAACCTGCAGCAGTCAGTTCCCATTCAGGCCTCGCTTCTTCAAGAAGATGGACACGTTCTGTTTGTGCATATTGCCATTGTCTGTGTTGCACATGTTTGCTGCAGCTGAACACAAGTACTTGTAAGGAGAAGTCTTGCACCTCCAGACTGTTCTTCCTGGAGAAGATCCATTTCACATTGATACAAGATGGTGACATGTCCCTGTTTATGAAGTTAGGGATTTATTGAAATGCAATTGCAGACACTGACATGCCCTGAGGTGTGCATAATCCTGACAGGAGTCAAGGTCAGGCAGGGGCTGCAGCATGCCAGCAAAACAGATGTTTAATCGAAGCCATATGAAATATTTACAGGGAAGCTGCAGCTGTTGGTGAAGTGCAGCACATGACACGTCATTTGATATGAAAGGTTTAAGGAAAATCCTGAGATGTGGCCTGGCAACAGCTTAAAATAAATAATCTGTCATGAATCTAGTTTTTCTCCTTCTTAAAACCAGGTTGCATTCAATCTATCTAAATTAAGATTCACTTTGCCAGGCTGCTCAGTGCTTCTGCCACAGCCAGGAATGATAGTTCCCTCAAAGTCTCTTTTGATCCTCGTTTCACAGCTCATCTGAAGCTGAAGGCATTACTTTTCTGGCAGTTTCCAGCAGAACAAGACTAGATGGCACTGGCTTCCACTTCTGGCTTTTAATATTGCATGTGCTTAAGTCAATAACCAGTCTTTTTTTTTTTTTCCTGACATAGTGTGCAATGATAAAGATGTGGGAGGAAATGTAACTTGGACTTCATACAATGAAAGCAGACGGCTTGTGATTTTCCCTCCTGACTCTGAAAACTATTTATTACCTGCTTATTAAACAAGAGTGAAAATTCTTCCTTCAATGTAAACTGGAAAACCTTCATAGTAATTCCTCCTTCAATGTAAACTGGAAAACCTTCACGGTATCCTCTTCCTTTTTTGCTCTTAATGTTTCAGCCAGAAACTTGCTTAGAATTTCACACCAGTAGGTTGCTCTTCCAGCTCTGCTTTGGCAACAGCTGGGGATCCAACACCACTGCAGAGCCTCCTCGGCTCCTTCCAAAGAACTGAATGTCTGCAAAGGATGTTCAGCATCTTGCTTGGTTGAACCCCTTTTTAAAACAACTGGTGCTTACATTATTGCGTGTCCAGCTGGCACAGTGATTCATGCACAGGCAAATTAGCAAGATAATAAAATTGACACTTGGAAATAATTACTCTTTAATTCAGAAGAGAATTAAAAACACAGGCACAAAGCTTTGTGAGCAGTTGTATTTGTGGAGTAGCTGATTTAAGCAAAGTCCTCCTCGTTTAGTCTGACTGTTCACAGGGAGAAACGGTGACCTTGTTGGAGTTGAGGGCAGAAATCCCATTGATTTTTCTTGGGCTGAGATCGTACTTTCCACACATAAGTGCAGGTGTAGGTATTTGCAGACTTAGACTCTTGTGTTGGGGTTTTGATGCATTTATATTACATTTTTTTCCCACAGGAGTCTTATAAGGAGGGCAATACTCACTTTCACAGCCAAGTCTTTATTCTTTGTGAAGGATTAACTTTTAGTTAACAAGGAATATGTTTAAACTTACTTGCATTTGAAAACTGGTGAATAAAGAAACGTTGGGGTTGGATCTCAAACGTTGTTGTTTGAAAAGCCAAATATATGATAAAAATAGGGGAGTTTTAATCAATACCTGAGATTTTGAGAAACCCCGAATGGCCTTGTATTCCTAGCCTTATCTAAATTTTTTTGCTTTTAATTCAAATAGTTTGTTCCTCCTTGCACATGACAGAGAGGGTGAAACCAGATGTCTTCTTCCTGGCCAAGCTGTCTCCTCAATGGCCTGCGGAGCTGAGCTCCGCCTCTTTTCCGGGGTCTTCACTCCAGGCAAAATGGTGGTTCCTGTTGGAGATCGCGTGTTCAGCGCTTGAGGTGCCATCTTTTTTGTTTACTGGCCGTGAGCACTTTGGGGATGCCCCGGAGTGGCTACTGCCCCTCCGCGTGGCCACCACCAGCACAGTGCCAACACGGGACCCCTGCCAGGCTCCTGCCAGCTGCCCGCCACAGCTAGGACCCACACGGACCCCGCCGGGGCACCGCCGGCAAGGAAAGGCTGGCGGGCAGTCTGTGCCGCGGCATGGAACTCCCACCAGCCGTCCCTGCCGCTGCCGGGACACACCGCCGGTAAAGGGGGCCGGGACTGCCTNCCCGCCCCGACACCCCCAAAAAGACCGCAGCAGCCCTCAAACCCCAACACTCTTGAGGATCTGGCACTGAGTGAGTCTGACCTGCTTGTAGCAGAGACTGCAGGCTACTTTTGCTGAGGTATAAAACCTGAGTAACACTAGCCTGGGCTAGGATCTGGGCTGAGTCAGGCGCATATCAAGACATTTCTTGCCTCAGACTGAGCTGCAATGCCATATGTGAACAATGGATATGACCAGGATCTACTGTGCTAGCCAATAATGCTCCACAGAAGCAGTTACCTACATCTTTATTTCCCTCAGGAAAATTCACGTGAAATGTAATTCTAATAAGCAATGTTGTGATTAAACGTGATCATTTTTGGCTTTGGATGACTATCAACACACATTGGTTTAGATGATTCCCCAAAGCATTGGAATGGGCTGCCTGGGGAGGCACTGGATTCACCATTCCTGGAAGTATTCAAGAAATGATTGGACGTGGCATTAGTGCCATGGTTTAGTCGACAAGGTAGTGTTCTGTCAAATGTTGGGACTTGATGACCTTGGAGGTCTTTTCCAACCTTCATGATTCTGTGCTTATGAACACTAATCCATGCTTTTATTAAGATTTCATGCTCATACAGCCTTATAGTAGAACAATATTGAGCAAACATTAGTTTCACTAAATCTGTTTATCTGTCGAGTCTGCCAACCTCCCCAGAGCAAATGGCTTCCTCTTCAGTCTTGAACTGTGGCTATGAACAGCAGAACAGAGAGTGAACAGTATAAGCAGTACAGGGAGGAGAGCACAAATAACACCTGGACTCGTCCTGCACTTTCCTGGGTGAAAGGAAATATTTGCACTGTGTAGCCCACACCTATTTAATTAAAGTTCAAAGCTTGAAAACTATGCTTTGCTTTCACATACCTTTGTGGGGAGAGCTGAAAAAGTGGCAGTGATATGGGAGAATCCCAGGCTGGGATGTGGGAGACAAACAAAACCCAGCAAAGGTACCACTTACAAAGCAAAACTTAACCAAATCAAGCCAAATGGTGCTTAGTTTTCCTGGAGATAGGAATCAACGGTAGTAATTAATTGAGGTTATCAGCTTTTCAATTTCTAGCAGACCTCCAGAATTTAAGAGAAAAGATACTGGAAAATTTCTCAATTGTGCTTCAATTGAGCAAAACAGAGACTTTTGCAGGAAAAGCAAAATGGAAAAGCAAACCTAGGTTGCATTTACTGGCAAAAAACATCAACTCACACTCTAATGAAGAGCCTAGATCCTCTTCCAGGAATGCAAAATTGGAAAACGGAGAAAATTACTTACCAGATGATAAAAGAGAAGAAAATGATGGTGTCCATTTCAGATATGGATCCAAAAAATGATTGTCACAGTCTTGAACAACTTTTGGCTTGTAAGAGTAGGTTGTATGGATTTCTAAGGAGATTTGCAATTTAATTAAGTTTCTCATATTTCCTGCTTCTGCATTTCCTCATAATAATGGAGCATCCTGAACACCAAGGACCAGAAGAACAGAAGGGTGTAAAAGTAAAATTCATTGAGTTAAGACAACATAATCATATGCTTTAAAAGATTAGCTGAATTTTAGTCCTGGGCAAACTTCCATTGTATTTTGAACCTTTTACCACTTGTAGAAGAAATTAAATAAAAATTACATTATACCTTGATCTGCTATGTTTTCCAGTTATTTTGTACTCTTCACACAGTTCTGACCTTTTCACTGCTTGTCTCCTCTCACAAAAGGAAGAGCACTATCTAGACTCTTAGCAGTACATAGATATTTCATCCAGATATTTTTTTTTGCCAAGTTGTCTGCTGCAGGCAAGCGAATAATTTTTATTCATTTCTATATTAATATATTTTCAAGGTGATATAAAGTGCCTTTCTAAAACTCCCAGAAAAAAAGAAAATGTCTTAGGTGGTGTGCAATATATATTATAGCATCTTTTGTTTGAAAGAAATATAATTATTTTCTTTCTGAGTGCAGAGAGGTACATAATAAAGCTTTATTAGCTCAAAGCCAGAGATGAAGGAATAATAAATAAAATAAAGCCATCAGTATAGCAATCTACAATTAATTCAGCTGCTTTGCATGTATTTTCAGGTGTTCTTCTCTGAGCTGTAATGTGAATGATGTCTTGTTTGCATGACTTGTTATAGAAAATTTATATTCTGCTCTGTACTATTGTTTGCACCTGAGCATTGCATTTGCAAGCAAATGTGCCGTTGTTAGCAATAATAACAAAACTCTATCTCTTAGAGGATGAGAAACTAAGCTCAGTTAAACCTAGGCATCACGACCTCAGCTCTCACACTCGGGAAGACAAGGTGATGAAGCCACAGGCTTCCTGAGCGTGGAAGCATGTAAATGCAAATTCCTTTGTGTGAATGTGAAAGAGAACTTTTCATAGAAAACCTTCCGCATGCATTTGTTGAAGAACTAGATAAAATATTTTAACTCTTCTCCTCATCTTCACACTACAAAGAGCCTAGTTCCTGTGAAAAGAGAAGTGTGGAATGCATACTTTCCCCATTAATTAAGGAAGGGAAAACAGAAAACTATCCAGCACCTACTTCTCTGCCCAGAGAAACTCTTCCTAAAAACTTCAAAAGTCTTGAATTTGGACCAATTTTCAGCTAATTTTTACAGAAGTCTTAAAGCAAATTTTGCTTTTACATTGGTATAAATTCCCATGGGAAGTAAGGGGGTTCATTGAGAGAGGAACTGCAGGGTAGGAGAATCCTTCCACAAGCCAGTGATCCATAACTCTTGTGGTAATGTATACGTTTTTTATAAAAAATACTGGGTTTTAGCTAAAGTTGTGGGCTTGATTCAGGAGCTGGATGGTGAAATTCCCAGGTGTGTTTCTGTACCACATCTGGACTGGCCTGAAGCACATGTTGGACCCAAAATGAGCAGCACAATCCGAGCTCCTGTCAAGGTAATTGTATTGGTTTTTCTGTGGCCAGGTTTTGGTAGCAGTGGAGGGGCTGAGGGAGAGGCTTCTTCGAGAAGCTGATGGAAGTTTCCCCATGCCCAGGCTGGGCCCGCTGCTGACCAAGGCCAGGCCAATCAGTAGTTGAAGGAATGCCTCTGATAACATATTTAAGAAAAAAGAAAAAAAAAAAAACTAGTAAGAGAGGAAGATGGCTGCCGGAGAGGAGCAGGGTGAGAGCCTGTGAGCAACAACGCAGACACCAAGGTCAGTGGAGAAGGAGGGGGAGGAGATGCTCCTGGTGCTGGAGCTGAGATCCAGCTGCAGCCCATGGTGCAGACCATGGTGAAGCAGCTGTGCCCCTGCAGCCCATGGAGGACCACAGGAGTGCAGAGATCCACCTGTAGCCCGTGGAGGAGCCACGCCGGAGCAGGTGGATGCTGGGGAAGGCTGCAGCCCGTGGGAGACCCAAAGTGGAGCTGGGTCCTGGCAGGGGACTGTAGCCTGTGGGGAAGAGGAGCCCATGCTGGAGTAGGATTCTCCTGTTAGGACTCGTGGCTCATGGGGCCCACGCTGGAGCAGCCTGTGCCTGAGAGACTGCACCCTGTGGAATGTCAGCCATGTGGCAGCTGTGGGTGAAGGGCTGCTGCCCATGGGATGGACTCTCACCGGAGCAGTTTGTGAGAGGAACTGTATCCTGTGAGGGATGGACCCCATGGAATGTGGCTGGAAGGACTCCTCTCCCCAAGCAGCGGCTGAGAACAGCAGCTGACCACAGCAACACCTCCCCCCCCACCTCGCCTTTTGCCTTGACCGCTGCGGGAGAATAGGTTGGATGTAAGAAGGAGGGGGGGGGGGGGCAAAAGGTGTCTCTTATTGTCTCTCGCTCTTAAGCTCTGATCTTGTTAGTAATAAACCTGACTATTATTCCCACATGGAGTCTTGTTTTGCCTGTGAAGGTGATTAAGAAAGAATCTGTTGTAGTCCTTACCATAAATAATGAAACCTCTCGTTATATTCTCTCTCTCCTCTATAGCTGGGCAAGGGGGAGTGAGAGAGTGGTTGTAGTGGGCCCCTGGCACTCAGCCCGGGTTAAACCACTACAGTAATTTAGCCTTTGCTGACCTCAGATTCTCTGTCTTCTCCCACTGGCACTCTCCCACTTCCAACTGCACCTCCACACTGGATATTTTATGTTCAATCAGGTGGCTGTGCAGTGAATGCAGTCAGTGCATTGATCCTGCTGCAATCCACTATTATCCTATAGGTCTGATGGTGATGGAAAGGGACAGCCAGGGTTAGAGGGGAGAGTGAGAGGGTCTCTTTCAGCAACATCAACCTCTGATTGCTTAAGCTGTGAAACTGTGCCTGAAGTGCTCCATTATTTACTACCTGGATTCCTTTTCATGAAATCTTGGTCTAGATGAGGGATTATAGACTCATGGAATCATTTAGGTTGGAAAAGCCCTCCAAGACCCCCTAGTCCAACTGTTAACCCAGCGCTGCCACGTCCACCACTACAACATGTCCCTAAGTGTCTTTTAAATCCCTCCAGGAATGGTGACTTCCTGGGCAGTTGATTCCAATGTCTGAAAACCATTTCTGTGAAGAAATATTTCCTAATATCCAGTCAAAATCTGATCCATGTGTCAGTGCAACAAGCAGTGGATTACCCTTGATGGATGATGGCTGTGGTGTATGCCCACAGGACAAGGGGACACAGTCTTAGGCTGTGTCAGGGGAGGTTTAGCTTGGATATTAGGAGAAACTTTTTCCCAGAGAGAGTGATTTCCCAATGGAATGGGCTTCCCAGGGACGTAGTGGAGTCACCGTCCCTGGATGTGTTTAAGAATAGGTGGGATGATGAATTTAGTGGCATGGTTTAGATAGTTTAGCTGATGGATTGGTGTTGGATAAGTTGTTGAGTTGGGTAAAAGGTTGGACCTTATGATCTCTACGGTCTTTTCCAACCTTGTTAGTTCTGTGTGTGTAATTCTGTGTGTGCATGGTAAGCACCATTCCCAATTGTACTTTCCTCTCTGTGTTTAAGTGACGTGGCAGCCATCCAGATTTACTATACAAATAATACATCTCGTATGGTACAGATCCTTTCTGCACGTGCGTTGGACTTCTTGACCTGTCTTAAGATGTATCAGAGCTATAGTATTTTAAAGGGAAAATGTGGAAGCCCAGGGAGTCTGGCTTGAGCCGGAGGGGTTGTTACAGAAACAAAGGAAGGATGGAGTGGGTAGATCATTACCAAATAGCCCAGCTACACGGTTCCCGCTTCCTTAATGAGCTTGACAGCATGCAGTGCCACCTCTCTCTTCTTATGTAAAGCTAATCCCTTGCCCTCTCTGACAGGCAGTATTTACATTTGCAAATGAATCCATCTTCCCACACCGCCCCTTGGAAGAGAGCAGAGGGAGACAGGAACGACAGCACGGTCCTCCCAGGGCAGCACCTGCCTCTTTTAGAGGTGTCCCTCATCCAGAGAGCCGGAGGAATAAATGACCGGGTGACAAGAATACCAATGGGTCTGTAGTCTGATAGAACTGATCCCAAATGAGAAGTTAGGCTAAACTCCTCTCCAGCTCCAATGAAAGTGCGCGGAGACTGGTTTTCTTCCAACGTGCCTCACTTCCACATTGCCACTATGTTGAGGCCACGCTGCAGGGGCTGCAAGGCAGGCACACTGCTCCTCTCCTCTATCCTCCGGCTATGCGTCCGTCCCCAGAGCTGACACGGCCAGGTTCGAGGCAGGTTAGGGAACCAAACAAGCCAAACCCAATCTTTTCCAAAGAAAGAAACGGGTGTCTTCGTATGTCTGAGCTGCCCGTGGCAGGAGCGCTCGTGAGGAGCAGACTGGTTGTGGGCAGGGAAGGGAGGGACTGTGGGGTGCGGGATGAGGGGTCAGCTCCAAGTGTCATCAGACCTGATCCTCGTGTACTATTTCAATCAGGCAGTTGTGGTTTCTGGACGGGAGATAATGTGAAAAGTAATGAGACTTTGTGTTACATTCTCATCTAATGACAAGCGAGTAATTGATTTGACTAATTTGCTGGGAATGATCCTGCAAATGCATTTTTTATAGGAGGATGAAGGCAAGAAGTTATCTCNGAATATGCTGAAGCTGGGGAGAAAAAGGTGGGAACATATGCGCTCTATTCCTTCCTTTGTTTCCATGAATAAGGAGTAATACCCCTGCAAAGGCAGGGAAAGCGAGGGGGGAAATGACAGCCCTTCCTGCAGCTCTCAGCAGGGAGCTCCGCGCCTGCCGCTCGCCTATTGTGAGCCTCCCAAAGAGGGGCTTGTTCTGCCGAAATGCCAGGCGTTTCTGGAGCTAAGGTTATCCTCTGAGCGGAATATATAAATAAGAGATTACTTGCAAGCGCCGCGGCTAGGCTGGGGCTGTAGGAAGTGTTTGTTTTCGTTCCTGTCACTAGGCAGCGGGGAACCCGTCGCCTTTGTTCTGGAGGTCATACTGCTGGAGATGGCAAATATTGACATACATGGAGGTAGTTTTCATTTTCACGTGTTTCTTGTTACCTCTTACATCTATATGATTTGGCTTTTCTGTTCTCTTGTTTTCTAACACTTTTTTTTCGTCCACCCTCTTTGAGTGTTTCCCAGCACTGATGGAGCCGTCCTGGGTTGCAAATGACATGACAAAAGTGCAGGGATCTCTTACAGCCTCGCAACCTTTGTCATGAGTTGTCCAAGTGACCTGAGAGCTTCAGCTCCCGCCCTATGTGACAGCGACTGGAGTCTGCATGCCAGGGGCATTCATTAACAGGAATGACAAGGATTCTCCTGGAGAAATTGCACTTCCCTTCTATCCATTTGCAGTTGTCATTTCAGCTCAAGATCCAGAAATGTTGCCAGGTGCTGCATATTTCATCCTGTGCCTGCTTATGCTGTTACCTGGCTAGTCCTTAGATGGAGAAACAAAGAAACAATTTATCAGGGTTATCACACATAAAAAGGAAAGGCGAGATACATAGAGATAGATATCTTTCCCAATATACCCTTTTCTTCTCTCTAGCTTTGTTGCTTGGTTAATTTTCTGTGGTGCGCTCTAACACAACCAGTAATTTCTCTCTGTTACTGGTCCTGCTGTTTCTGTTATTGCTCATATCCCAAATTCAGGATATTTCCATACAACTCAACCTACCAGGGTAGAGTTATCTTCCTAGAAAAAAACCAGCATGTTAGGAAGTTCTGGGAATGACTGCACAAAACCTGTAATACAAAACAAGTTAATGCAGACATAGACAACAAAAATAATCCTGGTACAATGATCACAATTCTGTAAAATCCTGGTGTGTTTTCCCTTAATCACAACAGAAAAACAGGAAATTATATTTCAATACTAAAATAAACATTTGCAGAACTCTCTGCTTGCCACATATGATGGGATTCACTTAACATTTGACATTCTACATGGAAAACTGTTAACTTTTTGAATTAAAAATGCATTCACAAATAAAGGGCTGACAGAAAAACCCTATATTATTGAGGGAATTGCTCAGTCTTTTGAGTAATTTGTATGTTTGAGAGGGTCTGCTAACTCCTGTATTCACCTAATGGAACAGTCTGCTTAGTTCATACTGACGATAAGGCCAAATGTTACCCTCCACAGAGGGATCTTTCAGTTTCATGTGTCCCTTGTCACCAGTTTCTGCTACATAATTCTGCTTTCTGAATGCTATGCATAGGCAAATATCCCTTGCATTGACACATCCTGTGCAAATGATTCATTTTTCCCCAAGACTTCCAAGTATTTCTGAAGCTTCTCAGTAACTGTGGGTGCCTTTTCAAAAAACAGCCATTTTGGAAATGATTGCCTTTGCAACAGTCATTTCAAGTTTGCTGTGAACAAAAGATAGAGCATTTGGCTGATGTGTAGACTGATTTAGCTTCTCAGCCTATTCCTGTATGAATATCCAATTACCCCTTTGAGCTCCTGTAGTGGCGAGGGAGAGGAAGGCGGGAGGCACTCTCATCATGTTGCAATTATGTTCCTTCCACTGTTCTTTCCTCTTCTTCTGAAAATTATCCAGACTGGAAGGGAGTCATTACTGAGCCACTCATGATAGCATGTATTTTTTAATAGATATGCTCAGAGCATTTTGGATGAATAACGCTCGAGTGATAAAGGATTGCCTCATCGGTGGCTGTATGATTAGCCATTGACCCTGTGTGTGGTTTCTGTCCCACCCGGGTGATTGAAGCATCTGAAGAAGGAATGGAGAGCTCTGATTATAAATTACATTTTCTGATCAAAACTGTTGGACTGATAATATTTCATCTTGCAATCCATGAAACATTCAGGTTTCACAAACCCCTTATGATTAGAGTCCTCACAGAGAGATGGCAACACGCCTGAATCACTCATAATTTTAATTTGTGAACATAATCATAAATCAGTGTTCTCTTCATAGGAGGGCCTTGCCCTTTTCCTGCTTATTCTGGTGCAATTTTGTTCAGTGAGAAGTAAGGCCAAGTACTGGTTTGGGAGAGATCTGCCTGTAGAAAGCAAGGGAAGTCACCTTTCCTAGGCTCAGTATCAAAGCTGTTCATCAAAAGGTCAACACCCTCCATTTGCAAACAGCTTCCAGGGTCAGGTCTCCCATGTCAAAACGTACCTGGTCCAACAGCATCCATTTCTTCCAGTTCTCTGAAGGCTGAAGGTGTATGTCTCTGACCAAATGCTGACACAGCATCTCTGGCTGATGCCACTCTAAATTTGCCAGGTCTAGGACAAGAGGTAAATCCCTGTGTGCCAGGGGGAAAGCTAATATATGTCCTTGAAAGTCTTCTGGATCCTGCCCCGGTTTATGTAACTCTCCTACAGAGCAGGACACTTCAATAAACAGTAATCACTATCCTCAGAAAGGCAGTTTCCAACAAACCTCTCTACTGAATGAGGATTGTAGCTCAATTGGTCTTAAAAACACAGACTAATGTTGGCAATGCCCTCATCCT
Source organism: Serilophus lunatus (assembly GCA_013399895.1). NCBI lineage: Eukaryota > Metazoa > Chordata > Aves > Passeriformes > Eurylaimidae > Serilophus > Serilophus lunatus. Next base: position 346,944 of record VXBA01005457.1, read on the forward strand.
CTCATCTGATGATTTATTTCAGCTTTGCCCAGCATGATGAGCTCTCCTTTAACAAAAGAGTTTTGACACAGGACATAAAGTCTGATTTCCATCACGATGGATCCTGCCCCAAACCAGTAGCAGAAGAATTCAATATTACCATGAGAGGTTTCTCTAGCTGTGGTTGCAGATGAGTGCTGTTGTCCCAAGCAAGGGATGTGCCGCCACAGTCTCATGTGGGCTTGTGCATCCCACCTTCAGAGGGGAGCCCCTGATCATCACTGTGGGAGCAGAGAGAGGAAGGAGGGACACACTCACTATAGCACTGCAAACAAGATCCCATATGGTCCCTGTCAGTTTAAAACACTTTAAATCCATTAATTTGATAGACAGCCCTCTACCATTCATAACAGGGGATGAACAAACAATTCTCATGGAGTACTTTGCACTTGATAACGGAATAAATAAAAAGCAAGAGCAATTTACTCCTTAGAACCACAGAGTGCTTTGGGTTGGAAGGGAACTTAAAAGATCATCTCATTCCAACCTCCGTGCAATGGGCAGGGACATGTCCTACTAGAGCAGATTGCTCAAAGCTCCATCCAGATGGGCCTTGGCTTCAGTTTCCTTTATTAGAAAAAAAAATATTTAAAAATAGAAAAGAACAATGGCATGGTGTATACAGAGGGATGAAGCTGAATACAATATGCAATGCACTACCAAATCCATGCTTAGTGCCCTGGTTTTTTTTCAGCAGCTTTATAGTGCTGAATTATTTATCTAACAGATTAACAATATGTACATGTATATTTAATGTAGAAATTATCATCCATTTACAGAGAGGTTTTAAATTAAAACATGGGAGAGGCTCCTTCCTTGGGTATTTGCACTCCTTTATAGCAGCTGTCCTTCCTCAGCCTGTGAAATCTCTCCTATTTTTTAAAATATTTCTCTGAGTTTCAGTGCTGTTGGGCAGGGTGCATTACCAGTCATCCTGAAATGGCCAGATCCCACTACCTAGAAAACTTCTGGAAGGAAGACAAACTTGTCATATGACATGGCAACTCTAGCAACTAAGCTGTTGCTTAGCCACCCTCCAAAGCAATCCAGCTTTTTCAAGTTTTCTAGCATCAACATCTCCTTAGATAAATTCTTACTGTGCCCCAGGGTTCTGTCACTGGCACACACTGCAGAGTCATTTCAGTGAAGTGTGGGAGCAGACATTTTAAAAATACTGAGAAGTTTAAATGTAGTTCTTAAAATGAAGATCTTTTCAGTATATTGTTTGCAGTTTGAGAAAGATCAAGCCTTTGCAAATTCAATTTACTCTTTTCCTAAAGCTGAGAAATGTCTATTTTCCCATGCCTACAAACTGCAACTCGATTATCAGAACCTGGCTTCCTTGTCCACTCAGCATAAACAATATGGTATTCCTCTTAGGGAGTGAAACAAGCTTTTTTTCACAAAGACTGTTTGAGCTATTCAGGGCAGCTCTCAAGAGAGGGAAAAAAAATAATGATAACAAAAGATTTAACTACAGTTTGCAGCACTGTAGTCAGGGAAAGAGTTGCACTGTTACAACTAAATATTTATAGCAGAACACTAGCTAAAAAGCTCTGTACAGTAAATAATTACCATATTGCTTCAGTCAGGACTTCTCTGATGCAAGCCAGGCACAGCCCTCTCTTGCCAGTATTTCAGAGTGGGAAAAAGCCGTCGCACACATCCCAGTTATGTGCCTCCAGAGTCACTGCAGGCACAGGATCCTGGAGACACCTGCCTCATCCAATGTCTGTATCAAAATGAGACGCTACTTGGTTGTGAAGCTCTAGCAACTGGTGTTGGTCAGGACATCCTTCTGCTTCATTTTCTGTTCTCTTGGAGGACAAATCTGCCTTTAATTCTTTGGATAACCAAAACAATCTATTTATCTAAGCCCGTAAAACTTTCATCTGAGGATCAAAAATATCTTGGTGCATTAGGAATAATGAATTTACCCTGTAGGGTAATGTATTTTAATTCTTTAGTGAGCCAGCTCTCCTCCCAGTTTTAAACCAGGGAGGCCTCTTAGCAATCTAAAAGACTTGAAAGACTGGATTCTCTCCTGCATTAATGCACACACATATTATCACTAATTGTTTAGTCTCTCTCTAATCTATTTAAATGCATAATATAGACTTCAAACATATTATTCTATTTCCATTTCAAATTGCATATGAGTCATTAAGCAGAGAGATTTGTTCACTGCTAGTTTTTAAATGTTGATATGATGGCCAGATTCTACCATAGTGTTAGCTGGAGATAATTACCTTTTCACCTCAGTGCTAGTGGTGTATCCACTCAGAGGGAAAATGCTCAAGTAGGGCATTCTGTTTTCCTGTCTCCCTTTCTTTTCTCCCTTTTATCAGAGAGATTGAACATGTTAAACTCATGTGTCATTACCTGACATGTGAATTTATTATTCCTGTATAAGTGTCTCAAGCCTTATGAAACCATATCCAAGTATTCTTATGAGAAATTAAATTTGCCATTATTTGGCTTATATACAGACCCCAGTAGCTTTGGGCAAGTGTCCCAGATCTGAGTGTTTAGAGGAGTAACACTGACCTGACACCCATGAAGATGGAGAGAAAGGAGGCAGATTCGTGTTCTGCTGGTTGGCTGAATTTGTTACAATTCAGTCTTCATGGACAAGTGACTATTTTATATGGAAGAAACAAGTAAGCAATGAAGACATATCAAGTGTGCCTAGAACTGAGCCAGAAAGAAAATTTAACAGGGGAAGAAAATGTGTGTGAGTACAGACCTGAGTCAGCTCTTGGGTAAAGGTTTAAAAGAAAGGGGAAAAAACTCCAGGCACATAATGGAGTAAAAATCTTACATAATGATCACAAACTTGCAATTTTATCTCTTATGAAGTCCCAGGGTTTTTAGACAAGGCGATTCAAAACAGTTGACAGCTCAAGGATGGTGACTGGAGTAAGCTCTCTTTGTGATAGATGGATCCCGGAGTCAGTAAAAGCTTTCCTTAAATGGAAGAGTTTTCATTTTTAAGAGAGTTGAAAATATGAGTATGAGGTTGCCTTTGACTGTGTTTACTTGTATCTACAATTCACATCAGCATAGTGAAACATATCTTAATGTCCACAGGAGGCAGGACAAACGACACACCATATTTCAACTATCAATTGTCCCAAGAGCATTTACCTCATTACTGGTGATAGCTTCAGTTTTTCTCTTGAGAATCTTTGAAAGGAGGTGATGGATATAGTTGGATAACAGTGACAAGTAATTTCTGTAATTCACATAATAAACTACATTTCACTTCTTAAAAGCTCTGGGGACTGTGGTAAATTTGGTGAGAATTCTCTGATTTGTCCTGTGAAAAAGTGCCAGGAGATTAAATGCTAAAAATAGGGGGAAAAAAGAAAATACTGAAGGTGCCATGTAGAGACCTGTGTGCCCACAGTTACCCACAGCACCCGGGGCATCCCTGAATGACACTGTCAGGAGGAAGCTAGATGACACCTTAGAGAGAAAAAGCAAAAGGGAAATTCCTTTTTTGAGGTCGTTTTCCCTCCTAGAATTGCTTTTTTTTTAAGCTTTATTTTATTTTATTTCCTCTCCTTAGCATAGCCAATGATTTGCCATTACAACTGGGGCAAGCTCTATGCATCATCAGGAGATTTGGACATCTTTTATACAGATGGAGCAGTCAGACATTACTTGTGCAGTCAAAATTACCACAGATGGTTGTTTTTATTGGTTGATTTTTTCCAAGTTGCTTGTAAAGACGATTGCATGGAAAAAGTATTATGGAGGAACAAGGCCATGCTATATATAGGATGAAACTGCTGAAACAGTTGGGGTTTTTTGTGATAAAAACTCATTGAGAAAATTGGCTGAATCTACAACAGCATTTCTCTTGGAAGATGGAGCATTTGATCAATTTTGCATGTAGAAACAGTAAAATATCATTGGAGATCACACCTCATCAGTTTAGTGATGCAGCTTAGTCTTCAAAGTGGAACTGGTGGATCTCATAGCTGACAGCTTATTTGTTATTAGAATACATGATAAAACAGTTATTATGTATATATATGTATTAAAATTTATATATATATATAAGGGAATAATTTAGCATAAGTAAGAGAATATTTGCAAATCAATCCTTTTGCTTTGGTATGAACTCTATGTTGCCTTCAATAAACCCTCCCACTGAACATATTTCAAAGACCATCAGGAGTTAAGTCTACAGATTAGTTTTGGTTATAAAATGTCGATGTTCTGCTGTCCTGCCTTATGCCAGCTTTTCTGCTGCAACTGCTTCACCTCCTAATGGAGTGTGAGGAAGAAAAGCTGGGCACAAACACTGTTGATTCAATGAATTTGCAGCCTGCTTAAAGAACTCGGCTCTGCCCTAACGGGATTTTATGGGAAACAAAAGAAGGGAAAATGGGTTTTCTGACAGAATAGAAATCCTCTGGGTTCGCTAATGCCAAACTTATCTCAGTGCTACATGACGATATGTCCCAGTAACACATAAGTAAGCACTGAGATCAGATTGGTTCCACATTCGGTGAAAAAAAACCTGTCGAGTACCATTAAATCACTGCAATGACCTCCAAATGAAAAGATTTCATGTGGGCGTAAGTGGAGAAAAATCCTGTAACTAGTTTTATTTTGGCAGTGTTAGCCTTGTTTCAAATGTCTTTTAAATAGAAATACTGGGCAAAAGCAGTTCCTGGGACATCTGGAGTAAGGAGTGTCCAGGGTTGGGCTTAGACACCTCCTTCCCTTTGCCTGGGTGGGGGAACCACTGGACCCCAAATCACATCCCTGCTCAACTCCTAACAGCACCAGAGAGCCTCTGAGAGGATTTCCTGTAGGCAAGAACCTGGCAGAACTTTGTTTCCCATCTTCTTCTTCCTTCCCATCCAATCAGGGAATGACCAGGAGGAATGGTCAGGAGGTGAGAGCTCATCCCCAAATCTTGCATCTCAAGTGGGTCCAACAGCCTTGAAGATGCCAAGCAATTATCCCATCATTCTCTCTTGGCAAGAACATACACATCATTACTAATAATAAACAAAAATTTTAATCTTGAGACATGTCTGGTAGAAAATTGAGGGAAAAACCTTTGGGATCACTCTATGGGTCATCTCTGTGTTTGACTAGTTTGAGCCAAGATTGTGAAATGTCAGACTTAGAGTCATAAATGAAACAATAATTCTGAGTTACCTGTATTTTGACTGGAAAATTCAACAATCAATTCTCTCCCTGAGTCACTCTCATGACAGCCCACTGGATTTCCTTCTTGATGAAGTAACACTGTTTTCTTGCAAGAAGCATAACAAAACCTTAAGTGTGCTGGATATTAAATATTTTATTGTATAAATATTGTATTGTATTGCATTGCATTATTTTATTGGAGAAAGGACACATGGTTGAATATTAATTCTCTCTTGAGTTGTTTTTTTTGTGGGAGGTTTGGGGTTTTTTGTTTTTCTTCTGGCTTCTTTTAATTGGGTTTTTTGGGTAGATTTTTCTTTAATTTTAATTTTCTGCATGATCCTATTTACCCACTCAAACTTGAGCACCAAAAAGGCAATATTCATATTTTTAGTGGTTTCTCTTCTTCACATCTAATTGATTGCATCTAAGTCTCACACTCACTCCCTGGGGTACAGTCAGAGCAGCATAGCACAGATTTCAAAGACAGCAAAATGCCCAAACATTTTGAAGCCTATCCTGAATTCCATGTTACCACACGGAGTTGATGATCCCCAGTTGCTTAAATATAGGTGAGATACATCTCAATCAATAGCAATTAGACATTGTCTCTGGAGAGGGATGCCTGTGGAGAGGGATGCCTTTTGTCCAGAACTGGTGGAAATGATGGGAAGCATGCATGCACCTAGTAAAATATTTCAAAGGAGAAAGCACATCACATCTGAGTAATGACCAACTCAATGCAAGGTTTACAATAGTATTAAACATTGTTTTATTATGTACTCTGCCAAAATCTATGTTAAATCTTTGGGTGCAACATTAAGTTTTTGTCTTGGACAGTCACTTTTAGGCTGTAAGTGTGCATTAAATCCTTGCTGGAAGACAAAAAAATAATCTGAGCCTCAGCATGATCTCTTCCAGCTTAGCTCTCTCTCTTATTACAGTTTTCACCCAGACTATTGCTTTGAATGTAGATGAACTTGGAAAAAGTGATGAAGGCAGCAGAAAGAGGGAGAGGTGTCAAACATCACAACGAATCTCTGAGCAGGGAACACCTTCTCTTCCCATTCCTTCAAGGTCTCCTCACATTCCAGCCTTTCTTCAAGTAAATTACTGAAGAAAAGACTTTCAGTTTTCTTTTATATTAATTTACATCCCTTTCACTTAATAAGTAATAATTGCTCCTGACTCTCACTATGTGAAAATCAGTGAGCCAAATCTACTGCTGGCATATAGAACAGGATCATCCCTGGGATTCAAGGGATGATATGTCAGGTACACTTGCTGGGGCTGGAAGGTCCTTTGCATGGCTTTCCTCTTGTGCTCAACACCTCCACCGCATGAAACAGGGCTACTGGGACACAATTACTTTCTGCTTTAAGTGGAAAGGCTGAGACACAGTGTTTTCTTGTCATTTTTATTAATTATGATTTATACTTACAAGGACTGACTCAAGCGAGCTGTCAGTGCAGGAACAGCAGTGGCAGAGCTCTTCAGTACTTTCTCCAGGGATATGATGGTATTAATAATATCATCATTTTCTTTTTATTTTTTTTTTTATCTATTATAAAATCCATGAAGCATAAGAATAAGCCTTTGAAACAGCTTCTCCTCTCCCCTATCTCTGACAGTAGCAGGTAGCAGTCGCTGAGGGAAGGGACTAATTACGCTGGAATTTTTTTGTATTTAAAAATAAGGGATTTAAATAGTAAATGCAACACATCTTTACTGAGGTGAATTCTGAAATGCTCAGGCAAAATGACACATGGCATCTCAGTATGATAAATCTATAAAATGTTATGCTGCTATTCCCTTCCTCATCCCTCCTTTTTTCTTTCCTGATGCTTTTCAATGTTTGGAGTTTTTTAAATCGTGGCATATTAAATCTATAAAAAGATGTATTTTTTATATATATTCTGCCAAGATGAAAAAACCCAGAGTGTTTTGAAGAAAATACATTATCAAACTTCAGCCTAGTTTTGCTGGGCTTCTTCTGAATTTATGGATCCTCAGCTATGATGAATTAAAACTCTGCAGCTAAGACAATTAATATAAAGTGAAAATATGCTCTCCATAAACTAGAAGGTTATTTCAATATCACTATTGTTTGTTCTTCAAAGGATGTATATCAAAATAATCACCCAAATTATCAATAAAGAAAAATCCTGCTATATTCCAAACAAAAGCTGATTCATCTTCAGTTCTGCTGCTTTCACAAATGAGAATGGCAATTAACCTCCAGACAAACAACTCTTCCTAAACTGTACATCTCCTTTTCATAAATAAGGAGAGTTACTAAGTATTTCTTACATTTTATGCCAGTTTAGAGTTACATTACTGAAAGAATTGATTAATAGGGCATCACAAAAGTAGAACTGCATTATATTAACATTGTAATACTGTATTACTGCTTATATCCTGAAATACCACAAATTTTCAAAGTAGATAGTGCACTAGAACCACTAATCTTCCTGCAGAGTCCATGACTGAATAAATGTGTTCCAGTCCAACGTACAGTCCTCATAAATCAGCTCATTATCTCTTAGGCATCAGTATATAGGTAATTGAAATTTGTGTCATGTTTATAACCCCTGCTCACAGAGCAAGTGTGTGGAAATGGGCTAAAAAACTGCTGAACAGATATTTTGACCTTAGGTGACCTTTATTTAATCATCTTTCATACAACACAGAGGAAAATAACAGTGTTAAAGAAAAAAATTAATATAACTTATCTTCAGTAGTCTCATAAGGTCATTCAGGAATTTCAGTAATCATGGTGGATGCCCTTCTTGTGTGTGCTGATTGAGAGGTCAATACTGGGATTTTTTAACTTGTTCTTATAGCATCACAGTGATTTGCTGAGTGATATCTTTTCTTTTTTTAGAAATACTTCACTAGAGTGTAGCTTAATAGAATATGAGGAATGGAAATTTATGTCAGGAACGTAGGAAAGGACTGAGCATCCCTATTATACAGCCTAGGCAATTATGCATGCAGAACCACATCACAGAATGTGTGGAGAGAATAGAAATGCAGCGGCTTGGCTTTGTTGCCCCTACGGGAAACTCTCCTGTTGTCTCAGGTTAGCTCCCAATTCATCCAGGAGACAAAGAAAGGCCCTGAGATGAAAGTCCAAACCCACTATCACCCCTTACCCTGCATCACAGCAGGAGGAAGTTGCCAGACAACACCTAAGTGTTGTATAGCTCTGTATTGACCCCAAAGTCTTTTGAAATTAGCAAACAGACTTTGATGTGGGAGTGCAAGAGCTGCTCTTCACCACCGCAGGGAAGCAGAGGGGGATCCCCCAGGAGCAGGTGATCCCTTGGCAGCTCCATCGAGTGGCACAGGGCAGGTTGGAGGTCGGATGGGTGCCCAGCATGGTGGATAGACCAGCTCCTACCATGACCTCGCACTCGCAGCCCCGATATTTATGCCTCCGTCGCCTCTGGCAAAGGGACTGCCAGGCCAGCCATCAACCTGCACCTGGTGGGGAGGGAGGAACTGCATCAGTCTCATGAGAGGGCAGAGCCAAATTCTAACTGAGCCACTCCTGCTGCCTCCCAAGGAGTGCATGTGTTGTACACAGTTCTGTATTAACACTCATGGTGTTTAATTTTCTCAGTAGGGAAATAATGTGAGCCATTCCAAGGTAAATAAACTACTGCTACTTTTGCAATGTGGTCGCATGTCTTGCCCAAAGTCTGGGGCTTCATCCCTCACAGCTTTTTCTGATACCTGGCCTTTTCCTCCTGTTCAGACAACAAAAATCCCCTGCAACCCTCTCCTCTCCCATCTCAGTTGCTGTAACTTAGCTTTGCAAAGGTGCCCACTTCCCACTGAGGTCTCTCACCAACACCAACAGAGCTTGCTCCTTCCCAGGGTCTCAGGTAACACTGTTATCCACTTTGGAGGTTTTCATTCTTGTCACACTTGGACTCAAGGGAGACCCCCACGTCCCCTGCCTGTGAGCAGATGTGGTCACTTCACCCTCACCAGCCGGTGTCTCCTCCAATCCATCAGCCAAAGGACTCCCCACATTTCCCACCAGCTTCATTTCTGCTATCCTCTTTTACAGTCACTTCACGTTTCCAGAAGCATACAGTCTCCCTAATAATTTTCAGTTCTGAGATGAGTTTTTTTAAAAAAAATCCTTTATATTCAGAAAAATAATTACATTTTGGATTTTTTAAGCAAAAGCTATGTCTTTTCTGTGGAGTGGCCAGCCCTTGTCCCTGCCTACTCCAGCCTCAATACTGTTGGGAAAGAGTGAGACAGAAAAGGAACAACACAACAGAAACCGTGTCTCACTGCAAAAAAAAATAGTCTTTATATCCTGGGGTACAGGTAATGATGACAAACAAACACCTTGAGTTCTTCCCAGGCTTGGACATGTTAAGACAAATCAATTCCTTATAAACCAGGCTACCTTTCTAAAATGAGAGAAGCTGTTGAGTGTCTCTGCCATGATTGTCACTTAAAAGTAGGAGAGACAGAAAATTTCTAATATTCTCTTTAGGCAATTTGTTTAACAAATATTTTGCTTTTGGAATCATATAATGATTCCTATGCCAAGGCTGCTGTAGATTTTAATTTTGAATTTCAGTTTGAGAGGAAGAAAATTGTTGGCTCATTTGGCAAGACTTCTTCAGCGCCTCTGGTTAACTACAAGCTATAATTGTGAGTTATACTGTAGCTGCAACCACTTCTGCTGAGTATGGAACACAGGCCACTGGCCAATATTAGGTACATATCTGCAATTTTTTGTCTCCAGTGAAAAAGCCGAGGAAAAAATTCAGATCAACTGAAACCCATAGCTAAAATTCCAGTTACTGCAGGTAGAGCTAAAAATGTCCTCCCAGATTTCCACAAGCCACATTTATAAAAAGGTATTTTCCATGTTGGCAAATATATGATTTTTCACATCTTGTATTTAAACCCTTAAATAAGGGCCTGTATTCATACAACCATATACATTAATCTCTAGCTATCTTATTTTATGTGAATTGCTACTCAGATATTTTACGTCAATCTTCATTGCAGTTGCCAAACCCCTTGTGGTTCATAATATTTTACCTCTGTCAAACAACAGAGGGAACCTGTAAGTAATTAAGCCCAGATTAGATGCAGCTTTGTAGAAACTGATCAATGAACTTGGCCAGGACAGCTGTGAGCCATGGAAAGATGAGTGCCTGGTCCAGCAATGAGCACATGCAGAGAGAACGTGGAGCAGAGCTGGAAATAGGATCCAGATCCATTTCACCTCTTTTCTGCCTACTTGAGATGGCCTTGGCTGTCCACTGCTTTGGAAATGTGCACATATGAGTATGAATTTCCTGGATCTAAGGCAGTGGCCCGTTCCCTCTGTGCGTCACAACCATCTCGCAGATTCCCTGGAAGTGTTCAAGGCCAGGTTTGATGAGGCTTTGAGCAACTTGGTTTAGTGGAAGGTGTCCCTGCCCAGGGCAGACGGGTTGGAACTGGGGGATCTGTAAGGTCCCTTGCAACGCAAACCATTCCATGGTTCTATGATCCAAACCTTTCTTTCTGCTAGGGTTTTACTTGTACCTGCCATAACCATGGCTGAGGGAATGTCAGTCACTGCTTCAGCTTCTTGGAAAAAGCAACACTGAAATCCCAATTAGCATAGAAATTTAAAAGAACATTATGTGCCATTCTGATCTCCTTCCTCTCAGTCTCAAGCCAAGCAGGACATAAAAATATGACAGTGTCACTCTCATCAGGAAAAATCATCCTAAAAATTCAGGATTCCATGAATTGTATAATGACAGTGCAGGAAAACACAAGGACCCCTGAGAACTCTTCTCTTTTTTAACCTTTGTCCCAAGGAATTTGAGGGGGGAGGTGTTAAAGATTCTCTATAAAGAGACAGCAAAGGAGAGAACATGACAACCTTGGTGAAACAGCAAATTACACCACAAACCTCAGGAAGATAATGTCTGTGGTTCTTCTGAAAGAAGTTTTACTGTAAGAGCATTCAGTGAGGGAATCTGAGGTTAGTCGTCAGAGTTGAGTTTTCCAGCACCAGCCTGAGAGGTGAGGCAGGTGAACACTTTATAGAGGGCAACCAGCTCTAATAAGCGACTGCGCTAATAAGGAGAAAGATCATTTCATCCACCATTAAATATCCATTAAGGACTTCTTGCCAGCTAACTTGCACGAGGCAGAGACAGTGGAGAGCTGTGTTTATTAAGTTTCACTATTCATTTTGCCCAAAATGGTTTCACACCTTAAAAGGGTAGAGAAAAGCCAGTAATTCAATAGATGAATACTGTGAAAAGTGTTCCAAGCTGTTTCCCTACTAATAATATAAATGTTAATGGAAACAGGCTCCCACTTAGGTTCCTTGATCACCTTAAGAATCAAAATACTTTTCCAGCTTGACTTAAAAAGCATGAATGAATGACTTTTCAATGTTCCCCATGAAACAGCCTCCACTGATTTCCTGAAGTTGTGGTGCTCCTAAGCAGAGCTAGTGGTAAAAAATAAAACCTGAAGACTGACAGTTCTAAGCCCCCAGAAAGACATTAAATAATTAACAATAGTCCAAATAATTCTTTCACCACAATCTGTAGGTGCAGCTTTCATGTTAGAGGTCATCTCCATGGTGTTGTAACATGGGAATTCCATCAGCATGAAGGAGCACCTGAAGCAACATGACAGCCTTGTGGCCTGGATCTCTGTGCCTGCTGCTGGGAACAGGGGAACTTGTGCAGACCAGGGTTCCTTATTCAGATCTGTTTGGTTTTTTTTTTCATTATGCATGTTTTTTTTCATGAGGAAAAATAGGAAGAAGACAAGATGAAATTACAAAAGACAACCAGAAGGGTGTAAATATATGCCAGCTTCCTTTCCTTATTTCTTAAAGATAGAAAAAAAGATTATACCTTTAGTATTGCCTAAAAAAATAAAAAACAAAACAGTAAAGAAACCCCAACAAAAACAACAACAACAAAGCACAAAATATTTTCTCCTTTAAAATAGAAATGGGAACTAAAAATTCCCACACCTCATGAATTTTTAAAAGCCCCTTTACCTGCAATTTAAAAGATCTCTGTCAAATGTAGATTGACGCTGTGCCAGGGGAAGCCTCTGTGCTTGTTCTGCTAAAGGCTAAGTACAGTCTTTTACAATATTGGCACCCCCTCACAGTTGTGCAGAGCCACCCAGGCCAGCCAGATGAAAGCTCACTTGGCTTCTTGGAGCAGGAAATTTGCCCCAGACAAGATGTCCTTGGCTTTTTGTTACACCATAAGTGCATGCTGAGTGTTGAGCTCAATGACAGCATCAGAAAGAGACTGATGCTGATTTTCCTTGGCAGAAAACCTATTGGAGACCAGTAAGAGAGGAATGACTGGTCCCTATTGGGGTGCAGGGAAGGAAGGCGAGGGAAACTGTACCCAAAAATGCTGTACAGATTGTATGAATGTGTGCAGGGTGGCACAGAGGGCTGAGAGGCACCACTACAAAACATGCAATGAGTTGTTTGAGTGTCACAGCTTCTAAGGGCTGTAAAGTAAATTAGATTGCACTAGTTTGAGAGTCTGGGAATAACCCCTCTCCTTGGCTGAGTCCTCCTCCAGCCTGGTGTTGTACAAACTCAGAGCAGCAGTGCACCAGTATTTTATCCCCAAATCCTGTTTTCCAGAGGTCAAAAAACAGTGAGTTCATGTCTGCAATCTGGATAGTTGGGGACTGGGGACACAGAGAGGAGGTATCCAACTTCCGGTCAAGAAGCAGCCCAAGATGTTTTTTCCATGTTGTTACACAGTTCTGTGACTCCTTCCTTATTTTTTAGAGAAAAAAAACACCTTCGAATATTTCTGTATGATCTGTCCTTGGGGTGTTTATTTCTGCTCAGAATCAGGAGGAAGAAAGATTATCTGGAACATGTAGTTCTATTCCTGAGTAGATGGGTTTAAGGGAGCCATGACTAACATCAGAAAATTCTGGTAGCTTATAGAAAATGAAACCTCTCAGACATGTCATATTTGTCTCCTTCTGATTTTGGAAAACATCCCTTACACAAACTTAGATCCTGTATCTTTAATTCATATTTTCTGTCTTTACATCAAAACCAACTAATAAGTTTTCTAAAAATGTTTGAAAATATTAGTTCTGCTACATTCTCTTCTTCTGATCAAAAACCAAACAAATAATCTACAATAGCTTTCATTTAACTACTGGCACTACATATCATACTATTTCACTGATTCAGGAAGCTACCAGTTTAACCAACTCTTTTTTCCCCTGTGAGAGAAAGTCTCACTAAACTCAACTAAATATTTGGACTTACAGGTTGTTAAGAGTGCTGTATCAGATTTATTTTTATAGCTCTAGCAGTGATCATGATTACTTCTCCATACAAACTTAGCATTAGAGCCCCAACTTGGGAGAGCCTGGAATGTAAACCATGGAAGTTGGAAAGAAAACAGATTACCATGGTGGATGAGACATCCTACAGACCAGAACACGACTCCTCAAGATATGGTAAGGATATTTGCCACATGAAGAATTTCTTTTGTGACAAAGCTCATCAAATTTTTTTTTAACTTCACTTTCTTAAACAGAATATATTTAATAACAAGAACAACACCAAGACAAACAACTAAAAATATTCTGAATAATGACAAAAAACAATCCAGAAACATAGAATCTTCTACAGTATCAATATTGTGGTCCCTATGGACATCCAGTGTTTTCTTTATAGTGCAACGACTTTTGTTTCAAAATATAGACATTGAAATCAAAATGTCACTTAGGTTTTCACGTAAGGACAAATTTTTGAGAAAAATCTGCCTTTTCAAAAGATTTCAAAAAGAGACAGAAAGATAAGTGAGAGGAGTTATTTTTCCTGTTCTCAGAAACACAACACAGGGACCTAAACCGATTTGAGAATTAAAAAAAAAAAAAAAAAATCAAAAAACCAACCCCTCAACATTCTTTTTAAATTGTCTTTGCTTCAGAGGGAGAGACTGTGTTCATGAAGCTGCACTCCAGCTCTAGCAAATGTGTGTACATGGAAACAGAAGAAAACAAGAGACCCTATATAAAATAATGGATGTATTTTGTCTGTTTGCTTGCTTTTCATTCTTTTAAACCTCCTGATGGAAGATGTCAAATGCTTTTGACTTCTGCTCATTCCATGGAAGTGGAGGATCCTTAGATCCCAGAAGACAGGCTCTGTAATTACCATCACTGCTGTGATCATTATATTGATCTGCAGTGAAACAGCACAACATCAGCATATGTGTGTGTTTCTTTTATCATTGTGGTAAAGGCTTGGAGAGTATATCTTCCTTTGAGAATAGCTCCTTTACTTTTTCATTCAAACCATAAAGAATATTGTCAAATGAATGAGATTTTATTAGAATATTTTTAAAGAGTTGTTAGGGTTTGGGTTTTGGGAGTGTCGGGTTTTGGAGGGGAGGGGGTGGTCCTGGGTGTTTTTTGGGGGGGTTATAGGAGGAGGATATTTTGGGATGGTCCACTTGTTTGCCCTGTTTAAAACCGTGGTTTTTTAGAAGGAAGGACGAGGATTCCTGTGTCCACAGAGTGGTGCGGCTCTCTCCCCATTCCCCCACCGCCCGGTTTCGCGCGGGTGGAGGGGGGAGCTGCTGCTTCTGCCCGCTCTCTCCCTGGACCAGGGGAGTGTGGGGGCTGCTCCCAGCCATCCTCCTTCTGGTTCCCCCGGGCTGGGCTGAGACCGGGGTAGCCCTAGCCCGGCGTGGCAGGGCTTTGTCAGGCTCCCACCACCCCCTCCCGGCCCCGTGCGGGCAGAGAGCGCTGCTCGGTCCCAGCTGACATTGTGCAAAGCACGCAGAGCCACTCAAGACGTTTCTCTGTTTTTTGTTTGGCAGGCAACCCTGGACCCTGTTGCCTGCGGTGGGCTCTGGCAGTGGCAGGGGCGGCTGGCGGGGGTTGCACGCCATGGCACATGGCCTGCTGGTCGTTCCTTGCCAGCGGTGCCCTGGCCGGGATCCGTGTGGGTCCTGGCTGTGGTGGGCACCCCCGTGGGCAGCTCCGCTGCCCGCAGCAGGTCCCTGCAAGCAGCAAATGCCCATGGAACGGGCCGGTGGCCTCGGGAGTGGCCCAGCAGCTGCAGTAGGTGGTGTGGGCACGGTGGCTGCTCATAGATGGCCCCGCTGTCCTGGGGTTGTCCCCCGTCAGGTCCTTGGGACAGTGGTGAGGCCCCGCGCTGGCACTGTGCTGGCAGTGGCTGCACAGAGGGGCAGTAGCCACTCCAAGAGAGCCATGGGGTGGCCTGTGGCCAGTCACGATGGTGCGTCCAAGCCG
>VXBA01005457.1:362757-374318 GCA_013399895.1 Serilophus lunatus
GCTTCCAGACCCCGCGGCTTGACTCCACCCACCTTCATCGACACCAGAGACAAGCCAGCATAGTCACAAGTGAAAGCTTCCCCAAGGATCTCTCTGGGGTGGGGGGTGCTTTTCACTTCTTTTGTATTTTGCAGAGAGTTTGAGGGCCAGGAGAGAGACAGAGAGAGAGAGAGAGAGACAAAGAGACAGAGAGATAGAGAGACAGAGAGACAGAGGCAGCTTCCTTTCCTTCTTCCTTTCCTTCTGCTTCTTGGCCAGCCCCCCCTGGCCTTGAGAAGCAGCCTAGGTTTTTTTTGTTTGTTTTTTTTTTTTTTCCTGCGTGACTCTGTCAGGTTTTCATATTTGTGTATTTTTTTTTAAGTCTGGGGTTCCCATAAAGGTTCTTCTGGTAGAGCCCTAGACGAATAAACTGTTACCTGCTGTTAAAATTCTGTTTAGTCTTTTCGTCATCGTTGTGCACGCCCCTAGTGAAAAATAGTGGTTCAAACTGCCACAAGAGTAAATCAGGGATGCATTAACTTTGATTTATCAGGGAAAAAGATTCTTCTAGCAAGAAGCAATAAGCTCAAAAACTTACTTTAAAAAATCTGAAACTTGTGAGCATGAGAATGCCAAATAATATAGTTTTGTACAACCTTTTGGCTACGTTATAATATTTAAAACAGGGTGCTTCCAAGATAGGTCTATTGCTTGCTATGGAATTAAACTGCAAGGGCTAAATTCTCCTTTCATTGATATGCCAACCTCAACAGATGTAAGAATAGGCTGTGCTGTTCCCTTCTTAGGCACAGGGGTTTGAATTTCTGCACCTAGTGTTGCTCCTTTATATGCTGCATTCATTTGCTTTTTGCTCCTGGCAGATAAGCTGAACACTATTAATATGAATTTCCTTGCCTAAATATGTTAATATGCTGTGGATCAACGCAGATAAGTAAAGAGCTGGAATGAAAAGACCTCGTCACAACCAGATTTTCAGCCATGTTCTGATTTTCTGCTGTCTCTTTTTTAAGCACTTTAAGATTTCAACTTTCCAAAAATGATAAAAAATTACCCCTGAAGAAAAGGCAAAAAGAACATGAAATCAGGAAGAAAACCCCCCCTTTGCACCACACCAATGTGAAGCTGGAGTGAGCCTAGGTGTTATTACTCTACTGGGTGCTGTCTCCATTTAAGTAACTCTTTCCCCTTTGAAACCCCATTTTTCAAGTGTCACTTCACTATTGCTGTTCTGCGAGTTGCATGCTGTTATTTGCTTCATGCATTTACTTTTTTCATGCATTCTTAGTTATAAACATTATTATCTCAGAATATTCAAGGAGAAATACACACAATTCTGAATTTTTACAGAAAATGTAGTGTTTATTTTACTTTTTTCAGGGAAATATGTTCAGAGACTCCATATTTGTAACATAGTTGATGTTAATATCCTAAGGAAAATAGTATGGATTTTTTGAAATACATTCTCTTAATCTGCCTCCATTTCCCAGAGTAGCAACAGTATAGGATATGTCTGATGCACCTATATAGAGACTCAGTCACTTTAAATTTATAATATCCACCTGAAACAACCTTAGTATTAGTTAATTAGATTGCATGTAACATGAAGGTCACAGAAACTAATTTGATGACCTTTGTTATAAATAGCCATTAATTAATGTATAATTAATCTTCATATTCAACAGAGACATTGTATCCAAGTTGTACATGAAAACAAAATTATAAGACATCATATTCATGTTCTATATGATTGTTGATTAAATCATTACATATTTAAATTATTCTCAAATTATCATGCAAATAAGTGATGAAGGTAATCAGATAACAATGATTTGCTCAGTGTTAGAGTTTGTTTAGTGTGTTACAACAAGTGAAATCATTAAGCAGCTGTTTGAACATGATGCAGGCTCACCAACACATCCTAAAATAGCATCCCTTATTTACAAAACTACAGTCTTACTTCTCATAAAACTTGGATTTCATAAAGGGGAAAAGAAGAAACAACCACAAGTAAGGATATAATTTCACATATCTTTTGATAAGATCATAGAATCATAGAATGGTTTGGATTGGAAGGGGCCCTAAAGACCCTCCAGTTCCAACCCCCTGCCATGGGCAGGGCCACCTTCTACTAGACCAAGTAGCTCAGAGCTCCATCCAGCCTGGTCTTGAACACTTCCAGGGATGGGGCATCCACAGCTTCTCTGGGCAACCTGTGCCAGTGCCTCACCAGCCTCACAGAGGAGATCCTCAGAGTCACAAACATAGCTTGTCATACAGGATGAGTGAGGTAAAACACCTCCAGATCCATGGATTTTGAATGTCACACTTTTCCATTTCCTCTAATTCCTCACAAGCTCAAAATACCTGGGTCAGGCCGCTGGTCTTATCAAACACCTGCCCTGCAAAGGCCTCCTAACACAGGTCTGCAAACCTGCGAGCTCACAGGGACCCCCAAGCCCACTGAAACATATAGGAAAGGAAGCAAGCAAGAAAAAAAAAAGATATTTTTATCCTTTTATAAGCTCAATTGGGGACATATAAATCCAGGATTATCAGAAATCGCGTGTGTGTGTGTGTGTTTTGGCGAAAGTGGAGTTAAAAAATCTTCATTTTGCATTTAATTTATCTGTAAAACCCTTCAAGCTTTGGTGGCAGCTGGAAATAGATTGCCCTGTACTCATCTCAATTCCCTCAATCCCTCCTCCCTCAGCACAATGTGAAGAACAAATATTAGCAGAGCTTAATGGCCAGGTCAGGTGCAAGCTCTGAAACTGAGTATTTAAAATATGAGATGAATTCAGCAAAATTACTTTAAATGTGTTACATCATGACCTATGTTATTAATGAAGGAAATTACCTGCTTTCTTGCTTCATAGATGAGGGGATAACTTACTAATGAGCAGTAATGTATCAGGGCTTAATATGAGAAGTTATCAAGAAGCAAAATGTTATTTTATGGGTGTTTCGTTATTCATGGTGGCCATCCCAAGTCAGCTGATTAGAGACCAGCTGACTAAAATGGATTAGCTCCTTTTTTTTTAGGAAATCTATTTCTACAGGATCTTTTATGTAGTTGTCATGAGCACTTGTGGTGGGAGCAGTGGATGAAACAACAGGAGAACAAAGATATATTTAGCAAATTAAGAGTGATTAGAAGAGATGGCGGGAAGGGGAACCAAACTGAAGCACCGAACCAGAATAAATTACTATGGAACCAGAATTTTCCTCCAAATATAGGAAAAAAAAAAAGGCTTAACAGCCCATAAGCAGGTCAGAAATAAGATCAAGCCCCTTCTTGCTCTACCTTGCCACATATTGACATGCCAGGATGGCCCTTTGTTCTTGGATTCCTCTTGACTTCT
Source organism: Serilophus lunatus (assembly GCA_013399895.1). Classification (NCBI taxonomy): domain Eukaryota; kingdom Metazoa; phylum Chordata; class Aves; order Passeriformes; family Eurylaimidae; genus Serilophus; species Serilophus lunatus. The sequence goes on from VXBA01005457.1 coordinate 366,120, forward strand.
CCATCTTACTCACATTGAAATGTGTCAGTGTAGTGGTTTAACCTGGGCTGAGTGCCAGGGGCCCACTACAGCCATTCTCTCACTCCCCCTCACCCAGCTATAGAGGAGAGAGAATATAATGAGAAGTTTCATGAGTTGAGATAAGGACCATAACAGATTCTTTGCTAATCACTGTCACAGGCAAAACAAGACTCCATGTGGGAATAATAGTCAAATTTATTACTAACAAGATCAGAGCTTAAGAGCGAGAGACAATAAGAGACACCTTTTACCCCCACCTCTTCCTTCTTACATCCAACCTATTCTCCTGCAGCAGTCAAGGGAAAAGGCGAGGTGGGGGGGAGGTGTTGCTGTGGTCAGCTGCTGTTCTCAGCCGCTGCTTGGGGAGAGGAGTCCTTCCAGCCGCATTCCATGGGGTCCATCCCTCACAGGATACAGTTCCTCTCACAAACTGCTCCGGTGAGAGTCCATCCCATGGGCAGCAGCCCTTCACCCACAGCTGCCACATGGCTCACATTCCACAGGGTGCAGTCCCTCAGGCACAGGCTGCTCCAGCGGGGGCCCCATGGGCCACGAGTCTTAACAGGAGAATCCTACTCCAGCGTGGGCTCCTCTCCCCACAGGCTACAGTCCCCTGCCAGGACCCAGCTCTACCTTGGGTCTCCCACGGGCTGCAGCCTTCCCCCGCATCCACCTGCTCCGGCGTGGCTCCTCCACGGGCTACAGGTGGATCTCTGCACTCCTGTGCTCCTCCATGGGCTGCAGGGGCACAGCTGCTTCACCATGGTCTGCACCATGGGCTGCAGCTGGATCTCAGCTCTGGCGCCAGGAGCATCTCCTCCCCCTCCTTCTCCACTGACCTTGGTGTCTGCGTTGTTGTTCACAGGCTCTCACCCTGCTCCTCTCCGGCAGCCATCTTCCTCTCTTACTAGTTTTTGTTTTCTTTTTTCTTAAATATGTTATCACAGAGGTATTCTGCCAACTACTGATTGGCCTGGCCTTGGCCAGCAGCGGGGCCCAGCCTGGGCATGGGGGAAACTTCCAGCAGCGTCTCAAAGAAGCCTCTCCCTCAGCCCCCCCACTGCCACCAAAACCTGGCCACAGAGAAACCAATACAGTGAGAAAAAGTTTTTGCAGAGATCTAGGGGATCTGTTGGTGCTATTAGGTAAGGCTTAATTGGACCTTAGCAAACCCTGTTCTAAGAAATCTGCCTGTGGAGTACAGCTATAATGTCAAGTTCTTAATTTCCAACACCCTGGTTTAAGCTCCAGAGAAATCATTCCCAAATCACTATAATCCAAGTAATCATTTTTGCATGGTCATAAGAAATTATTTTTAAAAATTCTAAATGTTCAGACTTGATCATTTCTAGGAAATGGTTGTAAAAATAGAGCCTTATTGTTTCTAAATGATTTCCATATTAAAACTGTTCAATTTTCAAATTAAAGCCTCAATCTGCAGGCATTTATAAGTAGCAGCTTTCTTCGTGTCAATGGCTTTATTGAATTTATGTTCTGAGCTCAGAAAATGAAACCATGTCCCCTCAACTTCACAAGCTCAAACTGGGACTGGGATTGTGCCCTTTCTCACATTACACTAATTACAGAGCTGGATTTTCATTAGCACCAGGTCTAATCAAAGACATTGAATCCAAACCATTTTGACAGAACATTGGCTACTTGACAAAATTAATATTTCCATAAGAATGCCTTCCAGAGAGAAAGTCAACTTCTTTGTGTAAAAGCAATGCTCCCCTTTCCTTTTCCCTCCCACAATTTTGGACACACATACACATATATATAACATGGTGACAGAGATGCCACCGCATACCTCTAGTTGCATTGAAGTCCCTGTGCCACATGTCTTCTGTGTCTCCTACCAAATGAGAGGGCAAATGAGGATGCTTCACAGAAAGCAGCATCCAGACAGAAATTCAGGGATTATAAAATAAATAAATAAAGAATTAGCAGACTCCTGTTCTTGATTTCCCATAAAATGCTGCCACAGCTTTCTGAGTCCATTTTTGAGATAACTGAAGGCATTTGGGTTTCTGAGAAGCTAAATATTTCTTCTTAAAATGTCCCTCTGTTTGTGATTAGATATCATGTAACATTTTGTTGTAAATGGTAAATCAGATGAAAATTAACTTACTGTAGCATAGCTATTGCCCTGGAAAATAGAAATACAAAAGTGCTTTAAAACAGTGCCAGGTTCTCTAATCTCCTACAGAGAAAACAGAAAACTGAGTAAAAATTACAAATACTGAATTTACAATCAGGACTAATATTTGACAATATCCCTTCAAATAATGTTAGAATTTATTTTTAAAAAAATCCCTTATTATCTTTTATTGCAACATGTAATTAAAATTATTCTTTGGGTTTTAACAGAAATAGCAGTGAGACCAATTCTAACAGTAAAAAGTGCTTATTTCAAAACCAAAAGTAAAAACAAACAGCTGAAATCAGGGAGTTATTCTCTCCATGTAATGAAATCAGTCTTTTCATGGTCCTATATAAATAATGTTCAATTTTAGGTCAATATATCTTTTGGATAACTTCCTTCACAACTCCCCCAGCTGACATGAGGTACTCGAGCACCAGAGCGTGCCAAGAGCCCCTTGATTCGATCAGTACATGCTCTGCCTGTTTGCTGTTTACAGACAATTTCACTGGTAAAGATTTGTCTTCAGACACAAAACACAAGCTGGATTTTGAAAACAGAGTAGCCAAGGGCTGGATGAAAAATTGGGACTCAACTCTGCTTTTTGGGATGGGTATTGAAAATTATATTGTCATTACACAGTAAAGCTCTGAGTTGGCTAATTTACCCAATGGTAAATTACCCAATGGTAAATTACTCTTGATGGTAAAAAAGACCTGTGTAAGGTGCAAGACGTCATATCTATGCAATTAATAGGAATAATATAATAGTTTATATATATTATAGCTCTAATGTCATTATTGGTGTAGTATGGAGAGCACCAAATATATACATACGAAGTCAGGTATTAGTATGCTACTGCCAACACAGATAAAATACATGTATTTGAGACATATTAAACATGAATATGGGCTAGGATTTTTCTCTCTTTGAGCTTCTTGGATGAAAGGCACTGTATGATTAATAAGCCTTAGGTCTGTGATGTAATCTTAATATTCCTGTAAGAGTAGCCATGTTTGGAAAGTCCATTGTTGCTTTTATCAAGAGAGAATCCAAAAGCTGCTATTAAGACCAAAGCCAAGAATACACACTGCTTTCTGCCCACAAATTTTTCTTTTTATAACTGGCACTATTATATTACATTCAACCTATGGTTTATTTCAGAGGTCCCTTTAAATAGGTCGATAGAAAGGGGCAAGTAGTTATGACAGGAAACCCCAGTTCATTCCTCTCTGCTTGGTAACAGCTTGAGTGTGGAGAATATGGCAATGAAAGGAAAAGTGGAGGATTCTGCAAGTAATTCTCTTATTTACATAGCGAGTCTCAAGTCCAGTATCTCACAGTGTGGTCTCAGTTCTCACACATCCCTTACCTGCTCTTTATTTACTCAATCCCTAAAGTTAGTTTTCTTATTAATGTGAAAAGATACAGTTTAGAAAGTGTAATTTAATTCGTGTCTTTCCCTCTTCAGAGTCTCCAGTGCTGGAGATCTACCTGAATGCACTGTTGATTCTGTATTAAATAACTTATTGTACGACCTCAGTGCTAAAATTTTGCTTTTCTGCTGTAGGATATTAATGATTAATAACCAAGTGGCACTTTGAAGAATTGCATCAACTCAGGTTGCCACAGCTGACAGAAAAATTGAGGGATATATACTATTATGATAAAGCTTTTACAGTGACCTTTGGCCATCCTAAAGGACTAGAAGAGTAAGAGAGGGGAGAGGACAACTTTCCTTTGGTAGATGGCTACAAGGAAGTCAGCCATATGTTGCTAATTATCCCTTAACTCCTGTGACAATGCTTTACTGAAAACAGTGCTCTCCAGTATCCTACTTCAATGATCAGGCACAAAAGGTTCCAGGATCAGTGCCATTTTGGGATAAGACTCTGAACCACCAGCAGAATCAGATCAGAGATAAGACTGGTTTGCTCTAGGCTGCATTTGTTGAAGTTAAATTCTTTAATGAAAAAGTCACACTCAAAAATGCAAACTGCTGTTTCAAACTTACAGACTTTTGGAAGTGAGAAAACAAATATGCTCATGCAGGCTGATATTTCTTCAAGAAAGAAAGAAATAAAACAACTAACAAGCCAAACCTTTGATAAAGTATTGGAATTAGACAGATGTAGAACCACTCAGAAACCCTTCCTAGATATTGATTTCATGGTCTAGATGCCCTTTTTTCATCCTGACTCTGTTCCAGAAGTCTCAAGCCTGAATGTTTTTCCCTTCCACATTGTGGTGTCTGGGATGCAGCCAGGGAGTGGTGGAGGTGGACAATCAAAGGAGCAGAGTCTGAGGATGTAGACCAGAATTTAGCTTTTATTCTTACAGTTGTCTCCTTCCTTGATAGAAAAAAGTTAATGTAAATATAATGAAATAATAGAGGTACGAACAGTAAAAAAGCTTATCTGCTCTTCTGCCACAGTTTGTGTACTCAGCTTTCTTGAAAGGATCTCTATAATGTGGCATTTTTCAATGTTGGTGTTACCATTTAATTCATTACCCAAGGGTCTGTGGTGCAAAATACAATTTTCCTACTCAGATTCCAACCATACCTGCCATGCATAATAAAAGCCACACATTCATTTCACAAAAACAAATCGAATTCCTTTCGGGGGTAAGCTTTTATAGATGGCTGAAGCTGCAGTGCTTCTGATTAGGCTAGAATAAAAAGAAAGAGGAAAAAAGAAAGGAAAAAATTTCTCCCTGTGGATATTTGTTCACAGTGTTACAACTGCTTCTGGGAAGGAGGATTGCCTGTTTCTTTAAATAGTGTGTTAGTGTTAGCCATGTGTAACGCACAATTAAGTGTGAGACAATTACTCTGCTGTCTGCAGACCAAGGAGAAATGTATGCATGGAGACACGTTCTGGCTTGTTAACATGCTGGAAAGCAGCTTTATGCAGCTGCTACAAGGTTTCCCCTCTCTTTGCTGGCTGATTTCAAGAGCTGGCCTGGCTTGGTGGGCTCAGGAAGGACAATGCCACAAGGACAATGCCACATGTCCAGCACTGAAGCCCCTCTCTGAGCTGGGAGGTGGCAGCAGCTCCTCCGATCTTTGGCTGTACAATTTGTGTTGACATTGGTGACATTAACAGCTCAGTGTGACCTGCCAGCTGGGGTGTTCAGCATCCTGCCTGCAAAAACCTCCTCAGGAGGTCCTGGGTGACAAACTCACTTTGAGCCCCTCCAAAAGGCTTTGACAACACAAGTACAAACTACTTACAAGAACAGTTCACAGAACATTGGGAGTGGAAGGGACCCACAGGCATCATTGAGTCCAATCCTTAGCCCTTCATGGGACCAAGGATCATACCATGTGCATGTACATACCATCTAAAACACTTCTTGAACTCTATCAAGCTTGGTGCTGTGACCACTGCCCTGGAGAGCCTGTTCCAGTGCCCAATCACCTTCTGGGTGAAAGATCTATTCCTAATATCCAAACAAAACCTCCCCCGACCCAGATTCGTGCTGTTTCCTCTGGTACTGTTACCGGTCACCAGAGAGAGAAGATCAGTGCCTGACCCTCCACTTCCCCTTACAAGTTGTTGTCTATTGAGTTATTAATGTATGTCAATGATTAATGGTTCGCAATTTGCCTCAATGCTCTTAGAGGTCTTTTCCAACCTTAATGATTCTATGACTCTATGATTTATTATATCACCATTTGTTTATTTTGCCCTGAAAGTAGCACTCTGAACTGGTGTTGTAACAGGCATACTGCACAGCTGTGCCCTGAATTTCCATGGAATTAAGTGGGATCTGTGGTTGCCCAGCACCTTGGAGGAGCAGGCACTAATTGGCAAGCAGTGAAAGGAGCACTGAGAAGTGCCAAGAGCAGGAAAGTTCCCTATGATGTCACCCAGAAGATTAAAAAGCTCACAGTAAGTCATTAGCCACCATGTTTTATAAAATAATAACATATAATGCTCCCTGCAGTTCTTGTTTTCTTCTATACTAAATGCAGCACGAGTTTGTAATAGAGAACGTAAATGAAAAGTGCATGAAGGATGGGAGCAGTGTAGTCCCTCTTGTCCTTGGCCTGCCTATCGCTGGGAGTACAGCCAGCTTAAGAGCATAGAAAACCAGAAGCATCCATATGAACCTGCATGTGCATGACGTGAGGCCAAGGAGAAATCCCATATGCATCTCCAATATTTCTGAATGCTGCCATTCCCTCTCCCAGGGCTTATGGGAACCTCTCTGGAGTCAAGCAGATTATGACTGCAGAAAGCCTTTACTATTGCAAAGGTTTCAGCAAAAGGACTCACATTCCTTATCATATCTGTTAGTTTTTAATATCACTGGGCTGGTGCAGGCATAACATATCAGCAAATGTTCATTTTGAACTCGCTCATTAGTCTTCCTTCATGTCAGTATTCTAATAGGTTCACTGTGTCTGTTTAACTACATTCAAATTAGAACCATAGCACGTAAGAAACACCAATTTGCAGAAGGTAGGAGTCGTGTATATGACTCAGCAAGAGAAATAACTCCCAGGACTCCTACTGTCTTATCAAGTGTTCTTGAGATTATAGTGGCACAGTTAATTTTGGATACCATGCTTCTGATAACTGAATAAATAGCTTAGTAAACAAGGACAGAATCTCATCAGTCATTCATTCTGATCTGCAGTTGGATTCATCATGTAAATTAGATTTTAGTTTTAATCCATCCTGTCGGTAAAGAAAACATTTGAGCAAAATGTATTCCCATACTTTGCTAAGACTGTCCCAAAATGGCTCAACCGGAACCTAGACTTCTGGGTGCACTTATACCTAGTGCCCGAAAATAAAACTAACACAAATCTTATAAGATAATTAATTTCATGTAAAAACCAACAAAAACAAAGAAACTTGTCTTTGGCAAACTTATCCTCATGTCCTCTGTTCCTGATTAACTTTACTGGAATATCTATATGAATATGTATGCATTTTGCAGCTGTCCCACCAGCAATAAAGGAAGTTTTGCATTTACACTAAAGAAATCAGCAGTAGACTTCCCATCCTTGATCTTCATTCCCAGGCATTGCTCACAGACGGATTCTTGAACATGATCTGACACAGGTGGAATTTCACAGGAGCATGGACAACCCCACAGGGGGATGACTACAGCCCATCTGAAGAACATTAGGAAGAAAGATTTTAGGCTCAGCTGAGCCTTATTTATCTCTATTATCTCTCTTCCTTCAAGGCAAGTGTAGCCGTTTGAAAAGGGCTTTGGAAGGGGGAAGAGTGTAAGAAAAACCTCACACACCTGTTCGTAAAATTCAGTTTTCCTTAAAAAGCTGAGGCTGGGGGGGACAAGTGGGGACTGGGATAGCTCTTGCTTCTGCCTGCTGTTCCCCGGGGCTGGGACGGCCAGGGCAGGTGCTGGGAAGGGGGGCTGCTTTCCGCAGGCCGCTGCCCCGCCAGGACCAGGACCGGGATGGTGGGGGGGGAGAGGGAAGCGGCAGCGGCTTCTCGTTTCCCCAGGGGCTGTCTCGGGACGGGGCGGCGGCAGCCATGGAGGCCGATCACCAGCAGCCAGCACGCATGGCCCTGGGGCCGTCCAGAGCTGGGACANAAGTGTAGCCGTTTGAAAAGGGCTTTGGAAGGGGGAAGAGTGTAAGAAAAACCTCACACACCTGTTCGTAAAATTCAGTTTTCCTTAAAAAGCTGAGGCTGGGGGGGACAAGTGGGGACTGGGATAGCTCTCGCTTCTGCCTGCTGTTCCCCGGGGCTGGGACGGCCAGGGCAGGTGCTGGGAAGGGGGGCTGCTTCCCGCAGGCCGCTGCCCCGCCAGGACCAGGACCGGGATGGTGGGGGGGGAGAGGGAAGCGGCAGCGGCTTCTCGTTTCCCCAGGGGCTGTCTCGGGACGGGGCGGCGGCAGCCATGGAGGCCGATCACCAGCAGCCAGCACGCATGGCCCTGGGGCCGTCCAGAGCTGGGACAGACCTTGTTCCTGCCTGCTCCCCTTCCCCACCCCTCCTCCCTGCACGGCCGCGGGGGAAGCCCCAGGGCGGGCAGGGCGGGGCGGGGTG
>VXBA01005457.1:374381-416594 GCA_013399895.1 Serilophus lunatus
GGCACAGGCGGCGGCCCTGGGCTGGCCCCGGCTGGGAACCTGAGCGTGGCTGCCGCTTTTGGGCAGCAACGGGGGGCCGGCCTTGGCGCCGTGTTGGCGCTGGGGCGTCTCTAAGATGCCATGGCTGTGAAAACAAAGATGGCGCGTGGGACCTGATCCTCGTGGTTTGTCAGTGGGAAAACCCCGGCAACAAGGCGGGGCTCAGCTCCGCTGGACCAACGGAGAGACGGTTTGGCCTGGAAGAAGGCAACGAGATCCACGCGAGAACAAGAAGGCTTAAAAGCTGAGGGCAACAGCCCTTCCTGGCTCTCCTTCAGCTGCTGCTGCTGGGGGAAGCACACAGCTCCTGTCTTTCGTGCTCGCAGGCCCCATGCTGTGATTTCACCCATTTCTCTCATCAAGCAAGTAGCCCTTCAGGGAGGTGGTGGGAGGGAGTTGTTTTCACTTCTTCTTGTGTTTTTCAGAGAACTTCAAAAGCCAGGGAGTCCTTCCAGCAGAGAGGGAGGGATAGAGACAGCTTTTCCTACCCTTCCCCCTGTTCTTTCAGCTAGCCATCTAGTGGAGAGAGCAGTTCCCTTTCTGTTTTTTCTGGTTTTTTTCCTTTTTGTGTTGTTTTTCCCTGCATGTCAAGTGTTTCTCTGTGTAATTTTGGGGTCCCTTTGGGTTATCTCTTCTTCCCTAATTTAAACCCCTTGAAATAAACTGTTCACATGCTGCCAACTCTGTTCACCTGCTGCAAACTCTGTTCAGTTTTCCGTCACCTTTATTGAACCTGCCCCTAGACGATAAAAAGTGGCTTAAACCACCACAGCAAGGTATCACAAAGCAGAGGGACCAAGAGGGAACATTCCCCACCGACTCCTGCAGTCGCCCTTCTCAGCCTTTCTCTACCTTCCCCCACCAGCTTATGATTAAAACACACATGTATAATGGAAGGACACTTAGTTAAGTTTCTTGTCACTTGACTTAACACAGTTACCTCCACAACACCAAATCAGACAACATTTCCAGGATGAAATATTGAAAACCTTATGAGAACACAAGCAGAAGCACTAATAGTGTGTATATTATTAACTCCAAGCTGACAAAACATTAACTGCTTAATTCCTGCCAAGTACAACAGGTACCTCTTCCAACACTGTGTTACTGTTTGAAGATTACCTGTCAGAAACTGATAGTGCTTTAACTTTGTTTAAATCACTTCAGAATTTGTGGAGTTTGGAGTGATTACTTGACTTAAATAGAGAAACATTTCAGAAATTGGGTTGTTTTGTATTTTTCTAGACAATCAGAATTCACTGGTTTTTTGCTCAAACATTTTTGGCCTTTCCAAAGTATTGAGTTTCAGAAAGCCTGAGGAAGCGGAGCAGTCCATCAAGGCAAGGCCTGGAGTGCCTGACAAGGAGTTTGACAGTGGAAGTTGGGGTACAGCTAAGCAAATGTGCAAATATACTACCCATGTAGATAGAATTATGACTATATAAATGTATTCTCATTATGCATATAACCCATCCCCATCTGAATACAAATACTATTTGGGTTTAAACTTAAAAGAGATTAAATTCCACCCAATGGGCATTGTAGTCACCTTGACCCTTTCTTGGATGCTGATACTTGATTCTTTGTATCAGGAATTTCACCAAAAAAAAATCCCTATTTTTATTTCCCAAGGTCAAATTTAGTTTGTGTTTGGACTCAGTAAGAGCCTGATGGACATTTTGCCCCACAGAGGAGTAACAAACACAGTTCAATTCAAGCATGTAATTAATAGTAACTGCTTAGAGGCTGTGTTTCATTTTACAGCACATAACATACTTTTTCAGCCCCTCTTGTTATTTAGCCCTATTAGTAACTCTTTCTTCCACTGTCTTTCACTCACTACATACAAAAATTTCCTGATTTTGTGGGGCAAGTGTATTATTCTATGACAGCCCTGACCTGCTATACTGTGGCTCCCACAATGTCCCACTGGCACAGTGGATATGCCCCAACTGCTTATGCAGCCTGAAAAATACCCATTAGCAGCAAAAAAGAAAAAAAATCAAATTGGAGATAAAACCCAAATGTAAACAATTGGGAGTGCACTCTGGAGTCACTCCCCTTCTCTGACTGGCATCAAAGCTGAACTTCTGCCAGCTCCTTCCTCCTCAAAAAACTCCCAACAAAACAATATTTGGGAGGAAAACAAGTCTTATTCTGGGCAATAATCTAAAACTATTCCTTTGGAATACACTCATGCTGCTTGCAAGTGGCTGGGCAAAGCTTGGAGGCTGTCTAATTGTCATGGATAGATCAGTAAGCCCCTTTGAAAGCCATGTCAGCCCCGTGTAATTATTTTGCTTCACACTTGAGTGCCTTTAACACAACAGTGCCTGCAAGGTGTTCCCTGTGCTGATGACTGCCTGGGAGAAGAGCAGCTGATTTAAAGGTTGGAGGGGAATAAAAAAAACCAACAAAGGTCCATTACGGTTTCCAAGGAAAACAAAATGAAATGAAATGAGAACTAAAAACAATTGCCCCAGTAATCAGCATCATGATTAAGGAAATGGACCAAAGAGAGACCAAAAGATGCATCATAAATCTTCAGCATGTGCTCCCCACATGACTGTCTATCACAGCTGGCTGATCAGCACCTTAACAATACCACGCAGTTTGGATGCTGGAAAATGCCTGCTCATTATAACACTGTACTCATGTAGAGGAGTCTCACTCTTCATCTAGGCAACATTTTGAAAATCAGGTCCCTTTGAAATATCCTTATGAAGCAACATAAAGCCTCACTTTGCTGAGTCGGCCAGGAGCTCAGGCAATATGACAGACCCTTAGAGAGGGGAAAATTAGAACACCCGAGAAGTCTTTCTGGTATATATAATATTATAATCATACATACTGATTCTATTTATTTTATATATAATTAAAGGTATATAATACAGTCCTTCTTAAGTGACCAATTTTTTGTTATTCTCCCCTTCTTAGCCATTAATTTTTTGTTACATGACTACCTCCTCCTTTTTAACTACTTGTTTCAAATAATTTTTTTGAGTGAAATCATGCTGGTATTGCTGGCCTAGGTATTGGCAGAGGTATGTTGGTATACTTGGTTCTATTCTCATTTTTCCAGAGCTCTCATAATTTCCCATACATTTTACTCATCCCAGAGCTGTACTTGTGAAGAAGTGACTTTTGTATATCAGTAAATAATGTGCTTTCTTTGTTTTTTCAGGATGGTGAAGAGCCAAAACACATAAAACAATATTACCATTGATCAGCACTAATTTTGCCAGCAGTTACGTTTTCCACATTCTGTTCTCCACCTTATAATAACATTCTCAAATTATAAGGCACAAGACTCAAATTGCTACTTACACTGACATCAAAATGTAGCAATTACTCTTGTTATATAGAAATAAGTGTGTGGGAAAGGAATTAGGATTGTGTCTCTTTTATGGCTTTTTTCCATATAAATCAGGTTTCCACTACTGGAAACCTTTCTTCACAAGAGCAAGGAAAGAGAGTTTTGTCCCTACATGATAAAGTCGACTCAAATGCCTGTCCTAGGCTTTCTTCTATATCAGCAGTGCTTTTCTCTTGAAAATGGTCATCATGAATGAGGTATGATTTAAAAAAATTCCCACAAATCACTATTAGAAACTATCAGAGCAATAGAAGGATCTTGAACTAATACTTTATGCCTTCTTTCACCTAACTGTATTTTCAATTTCTCCATTGTATTTTAGCATTACAGATTTGCAGAATTAACATCTTACAGAACTCTTCCTATATGCCATTTTCCAAAAATCCTTTATTCTTAACACAGGAAAGAATATGCTTTTAAGCAGTCACTTGTAGCCATTGCTTATCACTTAGTTTAATGGAATTATTATAAACTATAATTATTACCTAGTTATTAAGCTTATTTCTTTCAGTTCCTAGCTAATGGAGATCATAAATGTTAGTGGAGTTATAAACAGAATATAATGATGCACTTTAAAGAATGACTTTCCTTACTCATGAGTTTATTTCTTGATTGGTTTATTGAATGTGAAGGGGGGGGAAAGAGGGAAAGAGCACCCAGAAGACCTGATGGTTATGAAGTAGGGAGAGTGTGATTTCATGTGCCTAGTGACATATAACCCAAATGTAAACTCAGTGCAAAAGTGGTTTCATGGCTGAAATTTTTCCTCAATATCTAGAAACAACAAAGATGTAGAAAGACTGGAATATGTTTAGAAAACAAGCTTCCCTCTCCTCCATCTGCAATCACAGCCATCTCCAGCAGCGCATCCACAGCCTGACTCCACAACAACTGCCCATTTGGATCCAGCTTCATCCTGCCTGCTCAACAGCAGTGGGGTGACAACAGAAGATGGCACATGCCTGTAATTCAATAGGCATCTGGCAGAGTTTCCTTGTCCCTCCTGGCAAAAGATTAATGTGCTCCCAGGCATTTCTGAGTGTTCTGTGCCACTTGAGTCAGCAACGCTTATGGTCAGCCCCAAGGAATTCTTGGCAGGAGCAAAACCCAGATCCCAAGCTGTGAGATGCGCCTGTGTCCAAGAGCAGCTGGGACTGGCTGGTCTCCGAACCAGAGGCTGGACTGTCAGTGTGCGTGTGGGAGAGACTGGCCAGGGGGAAAAACCAAACAAAAGCAACAACAACGACAAAATCTTGTCTGGAACACTACTCCATAGGCATGATGCTATTGATTGTATATGAAAGTTATTGGATTTCTTCTTTACAGAGGAAATTGCCCTTGGTGTCAGCTTATCACATACCTCCATCTGTGGGGAGTTCACATCAGACCACAGGTGTGTTATGAATTAAAAAGGTGATGAGTTATTTTCTTAGTGTGTCCTCACAGCTCTTCCCCTCTGCCTTTCTCTGCAGATATATATTCCAGCTGCCTCTAGAGTTGCCTTGTGAGTTGTGTTTTATTTTCAGTTTATTTACCCAAATTTGCCTTTACATTCCCAAATGCATGAACCGCATGACTGCAGTTTCTGTTAGTTGCTACACAGCACTAGAAAATCCATGAAAGTATCTTTAGCTTGGCAAGAAGGAGATGAAAAATGATTGTGTAAGAGAGAGAGGAAAAGGTCAAAGTGCTGGACGTTACCCTGAAAAAGTGTTTTGTTAATAAATATGTTGTTTGCCAAGGGTGGTAGACCTTGGAATATCCACACTGTGGGAAATCTCTCTTCTCTCCTATCAAAAACACCAAGATGATTTGCCACGTGGACAGAAAATATCCACCCAAGGATCATCTCAGGGCCAAATCCTTTTGCTCTAAGTCAATAAGCAGTCAGATGTTTTGAGGATATTTTGCCAGGCTGAGAGCAGCTCTTGGATGGACTCACAGGAATGCTAGTCACATTGTTATTCATGTGTTCAGAGTAGAATTTATTATATGTCTAGCTTATGGGAAAGTTATTTAAAGCAGAAGATAAAATGCTTCAGGAAGGGTTCCCTTGCAGTGAGAGATCAGGACATAGCATAGGGACATCATCCATTTCTGCTGGAGTGTCATCAGTACCACAAATGTGTTTGCAGTTTCACAGGTGACAGCAGAGTGTTGATTACCCAGGACATATTTCTAATAGAAACAATACTAAAAAAAAATCATTGTACTATAGTGATTATTCAGTGTGATGCTGGCTGAAAAAAAAGGGGATTTTTCATTATGAACCCAGTTCTACATTCCCAGTTGTCACAGACACAGCACAAAGTCCTTAATGATTTGCAGGTACCAAGATTAAAAAAACCTATTCACTGTGTGTCAGAACCCATGCAAAGTCTCTCCTTGCACAGTTGGAATTATTTCCAAACTATTCAGGTAAGAGCCAAAGAGCCAAAACTAATAGGTCTTCATAAATATTAAAATCATAAAGAGAGTTGCAAATTGGCAACTAAATCTCTCAAGTCACAACGCCATGGCCATTACGAAATTATTGTTTGGGGAAATTCTGCATTTTAAAGAAGGTCCATCTTATCACTTATGCTGAAAAGGAATGCCTTTTCAATTTCAACTGCTCCATCAAGCAAATGTTGATGTCCTAATATCGGGGATATGGGAAATGCAGGAATCTGAGCTGTGATGTGGCATTCATCAGGCATGAACAACCTTGCACATGAGATGGAGCCATATGTGCAACATGCTGAGCAGAAGAACACAAGTAAGTCATCTTTGTAGTTTTACTCCCACCTCTGCAGAGTTATCAGAAGTATGACCAGTCCTAGTTGGTGGCTTCAAAAAACAAGCAGTAATTGCTGTGTGTGAGAGTGGTTGCTCAACTCTTTTAACATGTGCACCAGACAGTACAAGCAGGTTTGGAAAGATATTGAAAAATATAGCCTTGAGACTTCTGGAAAAAGTTTCACTGAGTTTTGACAGCATAGAGAGAGATAATACAAAGAGCCCAGAGGTCTGACCTATGGCCAAAATTAAATGAATATGGTGTTGGTTGTCTGGTCCCCCAGGGAGAAATGTCCGCACCTGAGAACCAGTCTGGCCTGATCGCAGGCGAGTCAGAGTCAATGGGAACAGGGGATATTCCCCCAGGTCTCAGACTGAGACACTCCCTTGACCATTTGTTGTCAACTCTGCAATGTCATGATGAGGGCTGCCTGGATGTCAGCAGGTCCATCCCGAGCACTGAGCCACACTGGGCAGATGTGACCACACACACAGTCCCAGGGGAAGGAAGGAATACGCTCTCTTTCCCCTTACTCATATCCACCCCATCCTTTATCCATAGCATCATGTTTTGATTTTGATTTTCTACAGGGATGGAATGGTGCAGGCAGTATCAAGATAAGAAAATGTAGCACCACTTCTGCAGTAGTTTGTGGGACACAGATGACCCCTTTCATACCTTTCTGCTAAATAATGTTCCTTCACTTGTCCTGAGATAGAAATGTCTCACCCAGGCTGCCCACTCATCCTCAACTCTAACTGCACTGAGTACCTGGAGAGGATTTTGTACTACTCTTATCCCATTTTCTTTTCTTAGCAAGATCTCTACAGACCAGTCAGACAGGGTCAAGGCAGCTCATATTGGTCTTAGGCAGCTCTTAGGCACCTGAAGAAATTCTCTTTTATGGGCTTTTAAGGGCTGGTTGCATATGGGAATTAACATTAAATAAAGAAA
Source organism: Serilophus lunatus (assembly GCA_013399895.1). Lineage (NCBI taxonomy): Eukaryota > Metazoa > Chordata > Aves > Passeriformes > Eurylaimidae > Serilophus > Serilophus lunatus. The sequence goes on from VXBA01005457.1 coordinate 381,530, forward strand.
AAATCCATAAAATGTGAAAATATCTTCCATTTTTTAAAATGTAAAACTAGCTGCAGTATAACTTGAAGATTCGTCAGGCAGACACCGCCAAACTCACCATTTCCATCTGAATTAGTGGTCTTACAGAGACCAAAATGTCTCCTCTGCTCTTCAGTTGGAAGAAAAGTTCATAAAAGCTTGCTTTTTGCTTTTTTTTTTTTTTTTCTGGTGCTAAACCCTCCACCCATCAGCTTTATTTACCTCTAAAACCCAGTAATCATATAATTCTTTACAGCCTATTCCCACATTACAGAAACAATGGTCCAGAACCAAATAATGGAGCAGTAATTTAATCTCAGCTCTTGCTGCCCACGAGCAATGTAAAGAGCTGTGATCATTGCTGTGACTGAACTGTATCTGGGCTTCTGGGCTCTGCACCATCCTGCACACCGAGCCACTGAGCAGGTATTTGTGGACTTGTCTGGCTATTTCAGGCTGCTTGTCCTTGTTTTCCATTGAATATTGCATTTGACTGGATGAAAGAGCGGTCAGGCACTGCAACAGGCTGCCCAGGGAAGGGATTGAGCCAATATCCCTAGAAAAATTTAAAAGATGTGCAAATGTGGCACTTGAGGGACATGGTTTAGTGATGGGTTTGGCAGTTCTGAGTTAACAGTTGGAACAGATGGTCTTAGAATTCTTTTCCAACCTAAAAGATTCCATGATTCTCTTACTTCCCCATTTTGTGAACACCAAAGTTAAGACAAGGAAAATTGATGGGATAAGGAGCAAAAGAGCTTGGTCCATGACAGAAGCAAAGGCTGACCAGAGCAAATCCACACCACATACAACAAAGTTCAAAGAGTTGAAGAGCCAGCACATGTCATTAACGCCATTTTAATGGAGGAAATATCCTAAGTGGTTGTGTGAGACTTAAGGCAGCAAAAATTCAGGATGAATGGATGACGTTACAGAGGATAGAAGCAGGAGTTGATGTTCTTAAAACAGTCTGGTATCAGACATTTAAGTTTGAAGCAGTTGTGGAAAAATTATTCTGAATGGGGCCAACAGAGGCTGCTGTCATTGAGGTTGGAGAAAAACAGGCATGGAGAGACCTAAGGGTATAGCTGCTAGCTAGGCACCAAGTCAGAGGCTCCACATGCAATCAACAGGCCAGAAAAGTCATACTCCAAAAAGACATGATACACAGCTATACAGGTCAAAAGCAATCTCTATTCTATCAGAAAGTTAGGCACATGAAGGGAAAACTGATGAAAGATGTTGCTCTATCAGATCACATTGTGTACAAATAAAAGACAATATTTTATTGAGATTACATAGGCGTGTTTTATCCATCAAACCACTAGATCACAATTTATTTAAAATGCAAAGACTCATAATTGAAAAAACAAAGAGCAACACTAAATGAGATATATGTATAAACGTGTGTGTGAATAAACACACAAACACACAAACACACAAAGGAACTGTTCACTTATATATATAGTGCTTTCTTAGGGAAATCTCCTTTGAGAACCACCTGTTGCCTGAACTGATGATGATCTGGCTGAGAACTCATCAGTGGCAATAAATCCATCCTCATGCACATCCAGTCTTGTCACTGAGTAGAGGATTATGATAACTGATGAGTCTCAGGTTAGCACCTAGCTCCAAGTGGACAGGTAGTTTGTTTTCTGCATTAGATCTATGTCTCACTCGAAAAACAGTTTTCAAGCTATATTTTCCATATAGCAGAGATAATTCAGTATCTTTTGTTCTGAAACCTTACAGAAAATTTCACAGATTTTATAAGCTCCGTGCATTGAATTTTAAGTTATACTGGTGCAAACCCACAGTCACTCCATTGATTTTGGTAAAATTAAGCATATTTGGAGCATGTATACATGCTCTGTGGGTTTTATGCTTTTCACTGAAGAGTAACGTGGGGGTTTTGCATATAATTTCTTTAAGGGAATTCCTAAGCATGTCATAAGTCTTTCTCATAAACAGGTACATATGGTGGACCAACTCCACAGCTAATTGATATACATGCCTGCCTTGATGCTAAATTTTCCTGAGAAATATATACAGAGGTTTTATTAGTAAAATATCACAGGAACAACTTAGCCCAGGTGCTTGAGGAATTTACTAAGATCACATAAAATGTATTTTGTTTCCTTCAAACACTTAAGATCTGATCTATAGCCACTTATATCAGTAGGATACTTTTCCAAGCACTGTACCCGGTACAAAAGCTGAACAAGACATTGACTTCAGCAAGGAAACTGCTTAAAATCCTTCTTTCCCCCTGAATCTCTTTTTTCTTTCTATTTATTCCCACCTTCACACTTTCACTGATGATCTCATAATTGATGGGTAAATATCTGGCTTGAGAGCAATTCCCCCTGAATAGTGTTTGGCTGCTGGAGCTGGCACAGCAGGAGCAAGGCTGGAATTTTAGCCTTGTTGAATAGTTCCTGAACCCTCTGCACAACATCTACACAACAAAGGTCACATCTGAGCAGCCTGGTACCCTTCCTCTGGTAGCAGCCAGGGAAATGAGAGCCATGGGTGAATCCAGAGCAGGCAGCAAATACCTGTAGGGAATTGCTGGTGGATGCTGTCCCGACGTCGGGAGGGGAGGGGAGCCTGCAGGTCACGGTCTCCTGGCTGAGGACGGCAGATGCATGACTGCCAGGAGCCTATTAAATATTGAAGAGGCAGCATTCAGCAGGCAGGGGAAAGCAACATATTGATTGACTCATTTTGTCGCTCCAAGGTGAAAGGTTCTGTGATATGACTTGCAAAAACAATACACTTTTCCCCGCTCCTGTTTACAGCCAAGGAAAGGAGGCTCCAGTGTGAGTGTGTAGCCACAGAAGCCTCTGTGTGGGTATCGATCCCAGTGCCAGTGTTGTGCTGGGTGTCAGTGACGTTCCCAGCTCCTTACAGATTGCTTTTGGCAGCTCCGCTGGTGTCGAGTGCTCGTTGCATGCAAACAAAAGCTTTGACATTCACTTGGGGACTGTAAGTGACCTGCTATTATACCATAACATCTGCATGGCAAATATGGGCTGGGTGTACCTTTTGGTTTTTGGGGTTTTTCCGCCTCCTTAGGTTGCTGTAGAGAACAAGGATCTTTCATAAAGAGAAACTGCGTCCCATAATTATACTTTATCCCCTTCAATTTCTTTGCTGCGATTACACCTTGACCCTCAGGAATGTCCATGCCCTATTGTGGGAGGAATGTCTTATTCCAAACCATTCTGCTGGATCAAGAAGCATTTCATTTTGCTAGAAATAACACTTTGCATTGCCAGCTGGTTAGTAAGTGAATTATAAAATATAATTATGGCATGCCAGTAATAAAGATGGAAGCTGTTATCAAATTTCACCATTTAAGAATAGTCAGTTTTACAGAAGTGTGATAAATAATAAGTACTGTTTTACTGAATATATTTTGATTTTAGCACTAGCAGAGTAATTTCCTTTTTTAACATAAACCAGAATTTAATCAAAACCATACTCCAGCCTATACTCATCCTACAGGTTAATGTGTTTTTCCCTCCTTCTTCCAAACTTACAAGATGTTTCCTTCAGTTTTGGTACCTAAAATGTCACATTTACAGTGTTTTGATACTATTTTTTATGCACCTTAATGATAGACTTTTTTTTACCATATCTTTGTGCACTACCTTGTAGTCTTCAAGGAAAAAATCAATGTTGTGTATGTGGATTCTCTTGGGGATTTTTTCTGTCTATGAGTAACAATAATCAACAACCTCTATGCCTGGCTCAGGCTGCTTTAAACCTGCAGATCAAAAGCTCCCTGTTTTCCTTAAATGCCCTAAATGACTCTCAACATTTTAACCTCTTGTCTTTCTACTGAAAGGAAAAATCTAAACTTTTTCACTTAACTCTGCTGAAAGTACTTCCAATACAGATAAAGAACTTCTCTGGCAGTGAAGTTTGGTTATTTCTAATAACCATTTTTATTTCTGAGAAGGTCAGATCTCAGGCCAAGCTAATCTAGGCAGTATCCAGGTAGTAAGGGATGGATAGCAGATCACCTAGTACAGAGCCAGGCTGGTAGGGGCTCTGAGCAGCCTGGTCTAGTGAAAGATGTCCCTGCCCATAACAGGGATATTGGTCCCTCTGAAATCCAAACCATTCTATGACAGAAGGTGAGAGGGAATAAAAGCTCATATTTTCATATACTGAAATATTCCTCCTTTATTACCCAGGAGTAACCTGAGATTTTTCAACTTCTTTCCCATCACCCCAACTCCAAGTGATGCCCTACCAGTGATGGCTTTCACAGCCATTAAAATCAAGTTCAAGGCTTAGATGGTGAATGGGCTCATGTGGATGTGCAATCCCAGATTTTCAGTTGCAGCATTTTAATTGTGTGGAAAGAGAAGCAATGGATCCTGTGAAAATCAAGTCTGTTTAAGGCAACTCATTCAAAGCTATAGGTCCTAAGGATCTCCCAGTTTAAGGGAAACATTTAGGGAGTGCTGCTCCTGACATCCCCACCTTTGTCTCTGGCTCTACTACTCTTCCATCTGGCCAGGACTGCTGTGACACACACATACCAATCTGCACAGAAAGGATAAATAATTTTTGCACAGACTGGAGCAAACATCTTGCTGCAAAGACCACATTTGCCAGCTGACCTGGCTCCCCTCTCTTCCCTTTGTGATGATCCTTTTACAGTGTGTCAGAAAACAATTTTCTCCGATTCTTGTTTTAAACAGCCAGCTCATCTCTGTGCAGGAGAATCCCTGATGGGATCCACTGTTCAGGCATTTCTTAATACTGTCCACACCAGCCAGCAGCAGGAACATCAACAACCAGCCCACAGCCATGAACTCAATTGAAAGCTGTGACCTATCTGCTAAGGCTAGAGCAATTACAATTTTAATTAACCTCTGCACTTTCTGCAACCAACAGGTAACTTATTTCCCTTATTGACAGAATTAATCAGTTTTCACTCCCACCATAAAACCCAGCAACAACAACCCCCCTCCCATCACCTGATTTAGAGGCAGGAGACATAAAGAGAGTAAGAAATAGGTACATCCCTCCTTCCACCCACTCCTCCAGGGTTGGAATGCCTCCTTCTCCTACTGCTATCTCCCATTTAACTGGCCACCTCAGTTCCCTGCTTCAACCTCTGTAATGGCCTTGGAAAAATGAAAAAAACAAAACAAAACAAAACAAAAAACCCCCAACTTACTCACTCCTTCCTCACGAGTTGGTAGCTCCTGATTTTACATACTAACAATTTCCAGTCTGGCCACTTTCCATTACTGAGTGAAGACTGAGTGCTATATGTATACCCTATACTACTATGGGGATATACTCTTCGCCATATCTTAAATACGTGCCACTCTAGAGCCATTCAAATAGAAAAGGGTATTAGAGACATTTTGCAGACACCCAGTCCAGCTCTCTCTGAGATACATTGGAACTTTTCAGTCAGTTTTATTGGATGTTGGATCAGACCTCCCGGAATGCGAAATTCATCATTTTCATGCTCAGATGCTTCAAAAATAGAGGATTCACTTCAGCCTTTGAAAATCATACAGTCATAGACTAAAAATATGAAAGTATTATGTAGATAGTCATATATGGGACTCTGACAGTTGAATAAAAGTCCTTTTCAAATTTTTGCTCATCTTTCAGTGAAAATAGGTAAATAAGCCTGTTGGAGCATTTCAGGGAAAATAACTTCTTTTGGAAGGGAGTCATAGCAGGTATCACTGGTGAATAAAAATTATCATTGCTCTTATCTGCCATGATCTATTTGGCTTTTGGGCTTTCCTCTGAATGGATCTCAAAATTTCTGCTCTGAGGGTTGCAAATTAGAGTTGTATCGTGGAGGGAGACAGTTCAGCCCAGCTCCATCACACTCAGGGGAGAGTTTTTTGCAGGGATAGCACATTAACTTGTCCTCCACTGGCTGGGAAGGGACTCCAGTTTTGGGCTGGGCTTCCCCGTGCAAATAGGGATGAAGGAGGTGCTGGGAACTCTAGAGAGGCTGCCCAGTGCATCAGGACTGTAATAATTGTTCTTTGGTCTTCCTATTCTCCCTCTTCCCAAGGCCACTGAATTATTTTTTCTTAGATGTGGTTCACCTTCACAAATATTTAAGCTCTCTGAGGGCCTCTTGGGACAACATAGGGCACATGTGGCCCTTGGAGCCAGCTGCACTCCAGCAAGGCGTGGAAGAAGCTGTGACCTAGGAAGAGATTTAGGAGATGGCATGAAAAGGACATCAAGCATCTCATTACGGGACTGATTAGACTTTCTGAACAAAAGCGAGAAGTTCCTTAATCATCCTTCAAGGTTAAGAGGTTCATGTTGTATTCCCATGTGCTCTGGCCTTCTCTAGTTAGCATACTGTTGGTATTTCACATCTGAAATATGAATAAGCTATGCATTATCATCACAGGCATTATTCTTCTGCAAGTCACCAGAAAGAAAAAGTTGCTTCTTTTCACAGGAGACAAGGTCAATCTACTCTATCAGTCAACTAAGCCTGAATAATGTATAAACTGTTTTTCACAGCAGGCTCTCTCAGCTGAGCAGGCGATAAGCAATGCATATCCATAAGGATGGGCAGCCAGGGTAGATAATCTACCGTTTGGAAATATTTCTACTGTGAAGTATTTGCTACGTCTGCTACAGCATCATCTGAATGAGTGGGCCTTTGTGCATAGAAACCTGATTCTGTTATCTCTTTACTTCAATTCCTCCTCTTTAATAAGGTGGGAGTTATGGTCCAATTCATACCTGAAAGTGAAGATATAAGGACGGGGATTTCAGAGCAGGAAATATTTATTTTATTATTCTTATGGTTGATATCACAGTGTCTTCATTCTGGGCCCAGGTGTATTCAGGTAAAGCTTGTAACAACTTTCATTAGGCCAGCTAAAAGGGTTGTAAAAAACAGAACTTCTGGGCACAGGAGCCTTTCTGCAGGTTAGAAAAAAATGGCTCAGTTTTGCTGATGAAGCCTGAGGAAGTGCTGAGGGTTTGTGTGCCAAAAGGTTTGCCTGGGTTTAGCAGCTGTGTCACTTCATTCAAAATACTCTCTCACCTCTCCTTTCAAACTGGCTCAATATGTCCTTTGGGTACATGACACAACAACATTACTGTTAATTACATTAACTCATCTCACATAACGAGAATTAATGAGGATTCTGCCATTGTGGAAACAGCCAAGAGTGCAGCCCAACACTAAAGGCATCCTTAGCATTTTTCTATTGTTTGACAGTATTTTTATTTCATTTATTAACTTCATTAGGGGAAACATGGAACAAAAACACACACACAATTCACACAGACAGATCGCTTTTCCCCGTCTCTGATGATGAAGTTACAACTTCATACAATATGAATATGTGAAATACAACCACTGCAGCTTCAAAAGGGTTATTTTCTCTGTCTGTTTCCCTGCCTAAAACCCTAATACAAACTTAAACATTTTTTGATTTTGACAGAGATATATTGCCATACAGCCCCAATCCATTACAAATGGAAATCAAGGCCAAGGCTGAGTGAGTTGACAGAGTTACTTAATTCCTCAGTGACTAGTAATGACTATACCTATAAAAGTCTGATGACACCAGAAATGCTATGTCTGCAGTTATCCCTTTAGGGATGATGAGTTTAAGGTCTGCAGAAAGTAAAGTCCTTGAAGGCCATATGACTGTAAGACCACTTGAAGGATTTGTTAAAATCTTCCCTGAAATTCCTCTGTTATCCATGTCCTTATCCCACAGCTTACACTTTGTCTAAGTGCTACCCTAAAACCATTAGGAATGATTTCATAAGTGCTGTGTAAACGATGAACATTTGTAATTACTGCCCACATGAATGATAATAACAAATCAACTTTTTTTAAGTGCTTTAGGTCAGATTTGCTAAGTCTCCATTTAGCAAGTTTCTCATGATAAGGCTGTTCACTCCTTTCAAGAAGAGAGAGGCTGTGGGATATGTGTCAAAATGATAAGAGCAGCCTGTTTCCACAGTCTAGTATTTCAGGTTATACTTGCACTAATAATGAAATGGCTGGAAAAAAAAAATCTGAAAAGAAGCAAAGTAATTATGAAATATCTGTGCTGGAAGAGAAAGGACAACCAGTGGGATAGTGTTGTGGTCAAAAATAGGGTAGAACCAGCTCCTTAAGATTTGCCTAGAAAGTTGCTATAAAAGGGATGCTGGTTTTTTTCAGTGCTAATAACTGAGCCTACAGAGTCCTAAGTTACCTTGAGGGAGGAAATGAAGACTCTTTGTTTCTTGTTAAGTCAGCTGACGTTATTTAAGCAGCAGTTAAGGGGTTTAGCTTTTAATAATTTGAAGTAAAATGTTAGTTTATATTCAATCATATATTACATCCATCACTTTTCATATGGACACATTTCTTTCTAATTTTATTAGTAGAAACTGAAGATAATAATTTGATTTTTAGAAGCCATGTACATGCAAAGGATAAATCAATAGTTAGGTGAAGTTCTGGTCTGGGTGTTCAAAAATACTGATCCAGAAACTTGTTAAATGCCCTTGTCCCCTTTACAGCTTATATTCCTGAGGGTCTTTTCCACGGAAAACAAATATCCTCAATAGGAGGAAAACGGAGCTGGGTGATGCATCTGCACAGAGTCAGAAGTGATGCACTGCAGTCCGTAACTTGGCAATAATTATTTTCCATTTTTCACTGGAAAAAAAATGCGTTTTTTTCCCCTTATCAACTCTGCCTGTTCAGATAACAATATTTTAAACGAAAAAGAAATCGAGGATTTGTGCTTTGATCAGCTGTAATTTTATCTGTACCTGCAGCATCTCAAGTACTGTTTTCTCCTAAATCCTTCAGGAATTTTCAGTGACTTGAAGTGACTCACTAAATTCTTGAGAAGGCATCAGCCCATGCAGCAGGTTTCAATACACTGATTTTTAGTTATTACGTACTTGAATGGTTTCTGAACTGAGAGAAAGTCATGCGTGGTTACAAAAGAACTGAAGCACACGATAAGGAGAGCAGATGTTGCTGTGACCAGGGCTCAGAGCCCTAATTGCCAGCTGGCATGTTTTTCTTTATCTGTTGGAGATATTGACTTGCCAGGATGAAATGTGAAGTTCTCCTGAACTCTGGAAATACTGTGTAGCTCATCACTTCCTGTGTAGTGAAATGCTAATTATAAATGCCATTCCTCATTATCTATGGAACACTGATAGATACTTGCTAATCTGAAAACTCAGATCCAGACTCAGGAATGACAATATCCTGGTTTTCTTCCACTTCTTCAGGCAGCTCTTGAGATAGCTTCCTGAGGTTAAACCACCTAGGCATTAGTGGCATCAGGAATATTTCTTTTCTGGTCAGGAATGAGCTTGAAACACTGTGGCAGTTTTGTGCAAACCAGATTTATATGCCAGCATCTCCAGAAGTTTTCTATGGATGCAAAAATGGCATTACTGAGCATTTGATTTTAAAATTAATTGGTTTTAAAATTAATTTTACAGCCACAGATTTCTGGACCTGCAAGAAAAATCCAGAGATCTGTCTCAGATCAGGAAATCTAAGTCACATGGAAGCAGGATAATGATCTTCATCTATTGTAAAGATTAATTGAAGGTAAGATGTCAGAACTGAGAGTAACAGCCCCTTTGAACAATTTGCAACCACCAGCAAGGACCCTACAGGCAAGGAGGATATAAGAGCCCTATCATGGGGATTTCTTAAAGGTGCACTGAACAGTTCTGCTGTAGAAGATGAATTGATTGTTAACCTGGAAGCAAATGGAGCATTTATTACTGTTAAACTGAACACAGGTGCCAACACCAGCATGGTGCCACAGAATGTAATAACAGCCCTGAGAGAAAGCAGGGTGCAGAAAACAGCTGGTTCATGCTGGAAGGAAACCCCTGCTTGCTGTTCTTCAGGAGGCTATGAAAGGATGTGGATGGACAATCCTTTGCTGGAAGATGAAACAGATTACATCTACCCAAAGACTGAACCCTTTCGTTCCTGTCTAATTTGATGAAGATTTAGAAATTTGGTCTTTTCTATGCGATGTGAGTAATTTCTTGCTTTGAATGTATAATTGAGCTAGGTGACATCCAGAGCTCCCTTCCAACTTAAATTGTTCCGTGATTTTATACTTATGTACAGGTAGGTGTTCCTTGTCAAGCATTTTTCTTCTTTTGATGCGTCAGTGAGGCTCTGCCTGAAGCCTTTTGCAAGAGAGCAGCCATTTGTGTACCATCAGCATCCCTAAAGAGAGAAGGCTGCCATGTGGGTTCAGTTTGGTACCTAAAATACCTCTCTGGAAAAGACAGTTGTGTTTTGCGATGTATGATCACAGCTGCCATAAGTGATTCTTTGGTTTGTGAGGAAAAGCCATCACTACAAATAGAAGAACGTGAGAAAACTTAAAATAGTTTTGTAAGTTGACTTTATAGTAACTACGCTGTTCCAAAGAGGACATGCATATCTAGGGCTGCTTTCAGGTACAAATACTTCTGGTTTTCAATGTAATGGAAGCCTTGGAATGGTATTTGTACACAAGCATAGAAAACTCTTGAAAAAGTTTAAATGCATATTAGCCTGATTAGGACAAACAAAATATTATCTAGCAGTCAGCAGCTGAGATAGGAGAAGAAATTGTGAGAGCCATAGCTGAGGGTGAAATCCTGAACAAAATAACTAAGGCTTTTAGTGCAAGATTAGCAAGCTAGCTTCTTCCTAGACTCCATTATAAAGAGATTGCAGGGTGTTTATTGCTACAAATGATGTGCTTAGAGACACTAGATAGAAGCCTGTAATCCAGAACAAAATGTAATGTGGAAAAGGGCATGCAAAAATGCTGTAAGTAGCTTCATGCCAGTTTATAGATATTTACAAGCCTGAAAAATTTCAGCTCAATGCATCATCCTATACACAGGTGTATTGGAATTATGTACTGTTCATAAAACAACAGAAATACAGTCATGTCATTCCCCCTCCCCCATATTGATATTATAACAAAATATTAGTAAAGAATTTATAAAGGTTAATTGAAGATGTCCTGTACATCTCTAGGGATGGTGGCCGACAGCCATTTCAATTAATTTTGCAGAAACAGACATTCTATGACAGATTTCTCAGGTCCAGCAGGGAATTTCTGTACAAAGAAAACAGCAAACCAAGCCAGGTATCTACTAAGACCTACAGCCTGCCCTAAGTCAGGCAGAGAAGGGCCTTGGGCACTCATTCGATTAGTGGAGAAATAGAGGGACTTTCTAGGGTGACTCTCTTTTGCTTAGAGAAGAATTCCAACCAGGGCTGGAACTCAGTTGTCTGTCAAAATTCATGTCTTCATAAAATGCCAGTGGAAAACTCATACTCACTTTCTTACCCTTCCTGACCTGATCTCTTCCCCAGCAGGAGGATGATTACCAAGGTAATCCCTAGAGGATGATTACCTTGATGGACAGGGTATGGGCTGTCTCTTTTACACCTATTGAATATTTAACCACTTTTACAAAGCTCCAATAAGACTAAAAGATGGAAAACAAGTGACTGGTATCAAGGGCTGGCAATTACTGCCCTTATCAGGTATGGCAGAAAGGAGGTCATTGTTTCTAACCTGGGAAATATCTAATTGTTCATAAAGCAGAGCATTGATCCTGTTGAGGTCAACGATCCAGATGAGAGAATTCATAATCCATTAGATAAAATGTTCTTGTTTCTGAAATTGGAGCAATATACTACCTCAGTTCTATTTCATATCAGTCTTTTTATCCTCTTGCATGACTGGTTCTGTAGGAGGTAATGTAACAGCCAGCCATGGCATCATATAAAAACACAGGGATATACGTACACCCACAAGCATGTATGGCTTCACAAAGCTCAGTCCTTAGAGAACATTCATCTTACTTAACTAGGAGAGATAAATTTTGTTATTTCTGTTGATTTTTTTTTCACAGAAACCAAGTCATTAGTTAAATGGTAGCCTGGGTTTATAATCCTAAGGAAATGGCTTGTTCAGCATTTATGGATGATGATCCTGGCACCCCACATGTGAAGTAGCCTGGTTATCATTTGTACCTTATACCACTTCATGTTTTCTTTGCTATACCTATATCTGGATGAAGAAAAAAATTCGATTGATTGAGAAAACTTAGCTGACACTCTAAAATAAAATTCAACATCCTGTACAAACATTTCATTGATTTGAAAACCCATTTTACAGCATTTTGGATTTTGCCACTAGGTAACATTATTCTTGTTTCACTGCATGCATATTTCCTTCCTGCTCATAGTGTTGTGCCCTTTTTTCTATTGCTTGTGCAATTTAAGTAACACAGAAAATGGAGTAAAAATTAAAATTTATGGAAAGAAGTAATAGAAATGCATTGATCTAACAGAGAAATCTTTGCAATCCCAATAACTTGTTCATTTCCTGCAGAGAGAACTGTAGGAAAAGTGAAATGCTCGATGAAGGAGAATAAATAAGTTTGTCTTGGCACCATAGATCTCTAGAGTCATCTTTTTGAAGAAAAAGAAGTGAAACTTTAACTCTTAGTGCATTTAACAATGGATTCTTGTACTGTATATAGAAATGAATTGAGGACATTAAAACAGCATTTCCTCTTTCATTTCCTCCACCTTTTGCTCCCTGTGAAGCCTCTTCAAGGCAGCCAAAGACTTGCTTCATTTCAGGGAACATATGATTTTCTTTTTTCCTTAATCCAACCTCTGAGTATGTTTAATAATACCTTTCATTTTTGGAGCATCTTTTCTGAGCATAGTAGCTCTTCTCTCGACTGAATCCAAACTTTGGTCCTTCTGTGATTTTTCATTTCTGCAATCACAGAATAGATTCACAGAATGGTTTGGGTCGGAAGGGACCTTAAAGACCATCTAGGGACACCTTCCACTAGACCAGGTTGCTCAAAGCCCCATCCAACCTGGCTTTGGACACTTCTAGGGATGAGCACCAACAGTTTCTCTTGGCAACATGTGGCGATGCCTCATCATGCTCATAAGAAAGTTTTTCTTCAGATTTTCTTCCTAATATCAAATCTAACTCTACCCTCTTTCAATGTATAGCCATTGCTCCTAGTCCTGTCACTACATGCCCTGTAAAAAGTCCCTCCACCCACTGTGCCCTTCACACCCACTACAGAGGTCCTCAGAGTCTCATTCTTAGTGTTTGCCTTTGTTGCTTTATCTCAAGAGTAGTTTTACTCTGTATTTTAAATAGGAATATTGTGTCAATGTGGAGAGACTGTACATCTCCATCAACAAGCTTTGGTAATCACCTTCATTTACCCACCTGACTCAGTTCTTTCACCTGTAGCATCGCTGTGACTTCCCACTCCTCTGTATTCCAGTGATGAGATCATCCAGACATACAAAGGTCTGCAAGTCCTGGCCTGAGCTCTGACAACAATGCAAGTTTTGAGTGACTCCTCTTCAGCTCTTTAGCTTGAAGTCTGGATTCTCCATGAATTTGGCAGGCCCCTGCATTTTCACAAGGAGACATTTCAAAAATGGGAATATTTGCAAGGCAGACAAAAGCTGAGGGTGCGATGGCAGAAGGACTCAAAGGAAAAGTGGAAGGACTGATTAGACCTCCTGAGCCCTGGAATTCCCTGTCAGGAGAGACACAGGATTCAATGGATCACAAAGCTGGGCATTGTCTAGGGCAAAGATTAAAACAAGGTGACTTAGAAACCAAGCTAAGAAAGAATACAACATAAGTAACTTTTAATCAGACTATGTCTGACTCTTCTGATGTTGTTACTTAATTCCATTTTATGGAAAACCCCACAAAATGAGGCGCATCGACAAAAGCAGAATTTTACACTGTTTCCTGATGAGTATTTGAAACATAATTAATTTCAAAAAAAACAGAGTTGAAGTCTGCTCTTGCTTCAATTTATCATTAAAGAATATGCTGGAGATTCAAATTTGAGGTGGTCTAACCCATGGGGCCTAAAGGCTACAATTTAGGTGAACCAAGCTGACTTTGGTGTTGCTGGAATGACTCAAACTAAAAAGTCTCAAACTAAATGCTTTCATGTTGTGTTTGCAGTGTAAATATTAAAAAAAAAGACCAAACAAACAAACAAAAAAAGAACAAACCAAAAAAACCCCAAACCAATAAACAAACACCAAAAAACCAAACCCACAACAAAAACACAACCCAAGATTCAGAATGTTTCCAACTCATTTGCTGAAGAAACACAAACACAGAAAGGGCACAGAAATATGAAGATCAAAGAAAAAAAATATATTCATCTATTTCCCATCAGCTGCATGTTCTCATCCCTGACTATTGAGCAGGAAAAGTGGTGTGGGATTTTTTTTTTTAAGGTTTCATATTTCAGATACTGTTTTACTTTAATTCCAAAAGCACCCTGTGAAAAAATAAGAGAGTGCCAAAAGGAGAGCTGGAAAGGCAGTAAGCAAGTCACCTGGTAATTAATGCAGGGATTTACCTTAAAATACAGGAAGCACAATTTGAAGTCCGCCTTCCAAATCAGGCAGAGCATGGATGAGAAGCTATCTGGGGGGGGCAGGGATGACTCCCAGAGGTTACATATGAGATTTTTTTCCCCAGTGTGCTGGTCATTTCACTGCCTTTTCTTCCACTACCATCAAAACCCCATAACAAAGGGAAAAGGGACTTGACTCTTCGCACAAGCAGAGAATGGGTTTACGGGGTCGGTTTTGAACAGATTCCTTCAAGCATGTGGGCAGTGAAGAGAAATGCACGAGCTATAGGAACCTCTGCAAGCTCCAGGAATAATGAAATTTAAAGACCTACTTGGGTTTGTCAAGACTGATTCTCAGGTTTTGGTATATAGAAGTCAATGGTGAATATCCTGACTCACCATTTCTTTGGCTACATCCACTCTGACACTAATGGGAACATGATTTCATTTCTAGACTTTACAGTGAGAGGGAAGCAACAATGAGGATGACTGTTCCCCATCTGCAGACACTCATCTTTTTATAATAGCTTCATTCATCTTTCTACATAGGTCATCTGGTTTGTGCATTTCTTAAAATTCCCAGGATTTGGGGGAGGAGGGGACTGAAGGAAAAAGGTTTCATAAGGGAACTCATATTCCATAAAGAACAAGTCCTTTGAGAAGCTGTTGGATGGCTTTGACCATTCATGCTATAACATCTTTAATTCAAATCCTATGCTAGATTTAGATGATGGTGCTTCAACAACTCAATCCTGTTCATTTGCTCCTTTTCAGTTTAAGTCAGCGTTTATTATGACTTTCCTGATCATATTATGTGCATGTCACTGTTCATGTTTTACAACAGTTTAGCAGAAAAAAAAAAACAACCAATGTTTACAGTAGGTTAAGAAAGTGTTATTTCCAGTCTGTAAGTGGCTTCATGCGTGGCTGCTCCCTGATTGTTAAGTTGCTCTTGAAAATAATTGCATAATCCCCGTGTTATTTCATTGCTATTGACACACCATGCCGTAGATTGGCTAGTTGCTTTCTGTCATGGACATGTCACTCGAGTGACCTTAATCCCATTAAGAATATATTCTGAAGTGTGCTGCAAACACTGTTAAAGCCCCTTTATGAAGTCAGGTCCCTTTAGAGCACTGTGATTATGGTCTGCTTTGCCATATTGTGTCACCTTGCAGGGTTCACTAATATGAGGTCCTCGTAGTGCTCTCTCTTCATTTTTATTGTAATAGCACAAGGTTCAGCAGTATGTTTGGAGAAATAATACCTCCAGCCACTGGGGATGGCCATGACCCAGCCAACATCCCAAGGATCTTAGAGCTGTGGCTGGGAGCAGTGTTGATGTTGCTGACCACTGTGATGGACTATTCCCATTAGAGGCCACTCCAGCTGGATGCAATTTAAAGGAGCCCTGAGGGGGTGCTCTAAACTTACAGCTCCTGCAATTCTGAGGGATAAAAAAGCAGAAAAGGTGGTTCGAAGCCATATGTTTCTCAGCTGTCCCCCCATCCCCCATCACTCCTCAGCGTGCCAGGCACATACTCCCACAACCCACAAGCCAAGCTTTGACACAGACAAAAACTTGGCTGAGCATGGGAAAAAAAGACTGTACCTGCTGAGTAAAATCTCCGGATCACCTACAGCCACACCTCGGCAGTAAAACAGAGTATGCAAATGCCACATGATTCTTCCAGAGTCCAGGAAAACACAGTTGTACAAACCAAACATTTCTTAATATTGGGTTCAAACGACTAGGCAGAAGGAAAGTGAGTGTTAAAACAGATTGTATTTATTTAATTTAGCATAAAAGCAGAGCAGCATTAGGCATGGCTAAGTTACACTTTTCAGAGCACTGTAGCTTTCATGAAGGGGACAAGGCTTCTTTTAAAGGCTCCAACTAGCTAGAAATGAGGTGCATGACGCCAATTTTTTTGCTTTTGGAGATGAAACTAGCTGCTGTCATGAGCTGATGAAAAGCAATGTTTAAACCCCTTGCTTCAACAGACCAGGACCATCTCCCAGCAGGCCTGCCTCTGCTGATCTCCTTTCAAAGCTTTCTGGCTTTTTTATAAAAACAGCTGACAAAGATGTGCTGCCTGCTTGCATTTTGTATTATTCCAGTAATTATTTGTATTATTAAATTCTGTTTGAGAATTGTCAACAGCAGCACAAAGTTTTTATTCATCAAGTTAGACTTTTCTTCATTTAAAGATTTCAAAATTGACAGCCTCATTTTCTTCAGTGAAAGCAACAAACTTTCACAAACCCCAGGACAGAAGAATGCTTCTCTGATAAAAACAATATCCACACACACATATTGAAATCATATTTCCATACCTTATATTCTAGACTAAAGCTTCACATTAAGTTTATAACCCCCACCTGCAAAATTCTTAACCTGCCTTTAAAGACAAATTTAGGAAAAAAGGAAGAAGGGAATGGAAAATAAGGACAAATAAGTTTCTTGGTAGAATTGCAACACACTGATTGACAACAAAATGGAATCCTCCAAGTATCCTGGGTTGTTGTTCTGCTATTGCATTATTTTTATAGTATGCATTTCATGACACTTGTGTTATTTGATGTTGGCATGAATAGTCAAAGAGGAAATAAGAAGACAAGCTCCTCAAGCACATTACAGTTTCTTCATTTCTGTTTTTTAAATGGACATGCTTAAAGAACACGTGTAAAAGGACAACTCTTTTCTTTCTTTTTTTTCAAATGTTCTCTTATAGAGCTCTGAAGTCTCAAATATACATGGTTTGGTGTCATTATTTCTGTAAAACCCTAGATCACCTAACATTGTTCATTGGAAAAAAATTACAAAAGGCAAAAGCTGCCTGCAAAGCATCTGTTGACCTGTATTTGTTCAATAAATGCCCCAGACATAGGCACAATGCTCCTATGTCTTAAAATGCATGCAGTTCAATACCATAGGCTGACAAAATGTAAATATAAATTGACTTAATGAATTTATTTTGACTCAGATGCATAAGATTTGGCTTGTTGTGCACCTACCATTAGGAAGTAATGGAAACGATGAGAACATGTATCACCCAACACTCATCATCTTGAAAATTCACAACTATATGCTAAAGTGATGTCAAACTTTGACCAAGTTTCAACTGAATAGACGCCAATGAATGGTTTTGAGCAGAAGCCATGTAAAACTCAGTGGTTTAGACTGAATTTGGAGGGTCACCAAAAGCATAACAATATCTTAACCAGTAATAATTTAAGTGAAGCCAATGAAGTTCCACCCTTGTAAGGTGGAGTATTGAAATCCAAGCGAAGGGTGATGAATGTCTACAGGGTAAAAAAGCAGAAGGAGACACAACCCTTCTGTTTCCATAGGCAAACACAGCAAAGCCTGGGTAGCTTTGCTGGGGAGTTACTGCTTTCATCTGTCAACAAGCTCCTTATTTACTCCTCACTTCCATTCATCTCCACTTTCCTAATAGGAGCTTTATGGAAAAGTTTTAGGAAGTGTCAGGATAAGATGTGTTCTCACAAGATAAGAGGTGTTCTTACAAAAATCATGGTGTCATCTCCACATTTCCTGAGAAATATTTTTAACAGCAAAATCTCCTGGCCCACTCCAGAGCACTCTGTGCTTTTTGCCTGTCTCCTGGAAGACAGAGAGATGATTGGAAAGAGAGCTTTTACCTCTAGCTCACAGCATTTAACTCAGCACAGCTCCGTAGTAACTAAACATTTGGTAGTAATTTGACAGCTCGTGTCAACCAAGTTATCAGCCTGCATAAATCTTTTGCATGGAAAACAGCCACTTTCAGTGGAAATCATTGTCAAAAATTGCACATTTGATGACAACCACTTTCTGGGGAAATAAATGTGGTTTGGGGAAGTAACATTTGACTACATTTAGAGGTACAATCTCTCAATGTACGGCACACAAATATAAACATATTGAGACAAGATCGTAGAACAACTTTATAACAGAATCTGAAAGTACAATCCATTGCTTCAAGCAATTTTCTTCAAACACACTAAAGCAAAGACTGCACAATAAAGATGCTCCAAACAACGCTAAAAATACACACAACAAACTTCACACAGACCATTTGTTTGAGATAGCTTTTTTTAACGATGATAGAGAGTTCTCTGGATTTTTAGTTCTTAACCTAAGTAGAATGCAGAGACCTGAATTTTGTTTCATGTCCAAAGTCTACGTGGTTTGTGCCATCAGGATGCAAGTCTTCGAAGAACTGAAACACCCATGCAGGGGGTGGTTTTGTTGGGTTTTTTTCTCTCTCTGAATTTGAAGACACCCTGAAAAAGTAGATCTTAAAGATATAAATTATTCTACTTATTTCTCTTTTCCTTATCTCCTTTATTTTAAGGAGAAAAGACTTTAAAGATGACAACTTTAATATCAACTTAAATTGACATTCTGTTGACTTCTATCTTCAGATTTTCATTGACCCTTATGATTATACAGTTACACATCATTGTGAAAATACACGCAACTCCAGCATGCAGCAGTACATGGGCAGCAATTTGGCTCAGGTTGCTGTGTAGTGGACAAATCTTAGCTGTATTTATATATCTGGGAAATATTACAGGATCATACCATTCCAAACTGCTATAGATGTTGGATATATATGACCATGTCTGCATTTAGCAAAATGTAATTGCACTCCAGGTATTTATCTTTTACTGTGTTTTGTTTAATGTTATTCTAAGCTAAAACTTTTCCCACCACTCAGACCAACCCAGCTTTGCATTTTTATTGGGTGTTATTTGAATAACTGACTATGAAAAAAAGTTTTGAAAGACTATGTGATTCTTTTTCAGAGCTCTGTGAGCCAGAGATTTTTTTTCCTCTTCATTTTTGGAAGTATTAATTTAATTTATTGGTTATGAAAATTCTGGGCTAGAGACAGAAGAAAATAAATCATTCCCTCTCTGGAACATGTGCGGCTGCCCTCTGGACCACCCTCATCTGCAGCTTTGAAGTAGCAAGGATGGATCCTGCACTTCCTCTGTCTCACCAAGGTCTTATCATCTCCTCAAAAGCAAGGAGGGTGGCAGCTGAAGGGATTTTCTGGTGCTGGTGGGACTGGGGAGAGGTGTGAAAGCTCCTGGACACTGTGTTTCCTATCTTACTCCTACCAGCAATGCCGGTGGGAGAATCCTGGCACAGAGTGGGAGATGCTCTCACTTCATCATAGCAAGTTCAGATGCCATTTCTGTTGACATTCCTCCTTGCAAGCCTTTCCTCCATGTACAAAGGACATGTATTGCTTGGGAAAAGCAGACAAGCCATCACCCACATCAGCTGTAAACAAGGGAATTTCCTGCTACGATCAACAACCCATGAGTTTATTTGTGTTTGATGGACAGTACATGAGCAACTGGGACCAGGACAGTCTAGGATCCCTGGGCATTTCTAGGTACAAGAAAATGCTCTGACAGAGCCTACGGATACTGTTTCTCCTGTGCAAATGACTAAGGCTTTGTTTAAAGTTCAAAAAAGCTTGCTTTAAAATTGCATCTCTACTTGGCATTTATCCTCCAGAATTTTTCCATAACATCCTCCAAAATGGTCACCTCCCATATGGCCATCTTTCTGTAAGCAACAGAAAGGAAGGGAGAAAGATGGACTAGTGACAGCAGGGGGAAAGAAAAGACAAGTCAGCTCTTCAAAGATTGCCAGCCTGATCCATTTTTGTATTAAATTGCCCTCCTCTGTTCCATTGTGAGTAGCTAATACTCTGTTTAAAGGGGTATCTGGATCCCTGTGGAAGCAGATAAGAGCTACACACGTTCTGTGGCTCCATACAGCCTGGGAGTTTGGTGTAGAAGAAAAATGAGAGAGGAGAAACAAACTAAATGCTTTTAGATATCTATGGAAAAGTATAGTCGCTTTTCCCATTGAGTCATATATCAATACAGACTCCTTTCCTCAGGGAATGAAATGTTGGCGGAGAAAAGAATGAGGAATAATTTAAATCAACTATTTTAAGCTAATAGCACTGAATCTGAGATTAACATTACTAAGGGCCTGGCACTCTTTGCAGGTACCTGAGGCACAAGGCAACACAACATGCCCAAACCATCTAGCAACAGCCTTCTGGCATCCTCCTCCTTGTTATTCCTAATGAGATAATCCCAGAGAGAAGACAGAGGGAAAGGAGACTTTCTTGTCCACACCAGCCAGAACCATCCCAGCTCAGTGTCCTCGAGCTCAGAAGAAGAATCAGAGCCTGGCTGTGCAGGATTCTCTGGTACACTGATTTTTGGAGGGGTCCTGGTAATGTCATTCCTAGGGGCTCCTCAGAGTCGAGCCCAGTGCTCTCCTCTGGCATGCACAGACTTTCCCACTGGATGTAACCTGTCTTCCTAAGAAAAACAGATCCTGTAAGGAGCACCAGGGTGCCCTATGAGTATATGAGCCAAGTTACCCTGATGGCCTTTAAGTGAGGGTCACTTAAAGATGACCCTCCAATTCAGTCTAAGCAATGAAATTAAACAAGGCATTATTTTAATATATCCACAAAATACATCTATAAATGGTAATATTTCTAGTCAACACCTGTTGAAGCATCAGTACTTCCACATTTAAACATGGGAAACAGCTCAGGCCATAGGAAAGGGAAAATTGTCATGTGGACTTTGGCAGTGTTGGATTTACACTTGGAGCTGGTGATCTTAAAGGTGTTGTCCAATCTAACCAGTTCTGTGATTATTTGAGAGGACTGGAATTCAACTAAAAGCACCAGAATACGTCCCTGGGGAAGATTTAATGGTGTTCCTACTGTCTCTTCTCAGTGACCTAAACACTTCCTACTGTAAGCGGGTCAAGTAAATAGCTGTGGCACTCAGGGAGAGCATGGATCAGGGATGGACTTTGGTCATGAAGCCGTTTGTTCCTTTACTTCATGAGGAGCAGTATTTAGAAAATCAACCTATACCTATGCTACATTAACTGGAAATTCAGTCAAAAGCTGTTGTTTCAAAGACTTCTGATCTTTGCAGTGTATTAATGGACCGAACACCAAGAAAACATCTCGGTGATATATTTGTGCTACAACAGCAATTGTAGTTTCATATCTGAAAATTCAGTTTGCTATAAAAAATTGTCATGAAAGCTATATATCTCCATATCTTTAGCCAATAGGTAGTAAAGGCCAAAGTATAGATATGTCTCAAAAGGCATAAAAGCAGGGAACAGAGGGAAAAGGAATTGCTATTGGAGGCTCACCTGTTGCAGTAGGGACAAGAACGACGCACTGGGTTGCTAGACAAAATGGCCCAAAATGGCTACTTTATTGCTGTAGCATTTGGTATTATATTATTACTGAAGGCAGCGTGTTCTTTTCTCATAGGACAGAAAGCTGATTTCCACTGCTATGATTAAAAAGTAACCAGAAAGCTCACTTATCACTAGTTGCAATATTTTTGCTACAAAGTTTACTTTACACATTATCAACAACAGGCAGTCTGCTAGCAGCAGTACCTCTTCTAAGCATGGTTCACTGCTGCACAGCGTTGTGTGCTTTTACTTATCCAAAGGTGTGCTGAGATTCACAGTGACCCACTATTTTAAGGGTATACCCAAATATTATCAAAATCAATTTCATCAGTCAATGCCGGGCTGCTGACAGACCCGCCGTCATCCCCCACACTCACCTTCTAAATATAGTTCAACATGCAGAAAAGAACTTAAATATCTGCCAAACTCTAAATTTAGGAGAGTCTTAGAGCATGTCCATGCCTGTACATCTTGCATATGCGCACTGTGACAGGATGAGAAGTGCATGGCCAAATAGCAGCTTACAGTGAGCTCTGCAGAGCTGAACTGCAATGCTATCCAGAGGCAGAGCCATGCCCTGTTCCTCAGCAGGTCCTTACCTAGATAGATATTGCTCCCATTCCAAACCTCTCCTGGAGGGTCTCCAAAGTAAAACTAAATGCCCTACTGACCTGGCCAGATATTAATGGCTTTTTATATTCCATGTAAGCACATTCATCTCACCATAGTGAATTCAAAGTGGTGAAAAGCTGCACCGGAGGCTCAGTAACCAGGGGCAAGGTTACAGAAATATTAGCACTCCAGTTTGTACACAGGGGAGAAGATGAAGGCTCAAGAAGCCTCTGACAGGAATTGTCTCATTAAATAAGCTTTTAAATTACATTCATCACTTTTGTTTTGTTTTTATTTTGGCTGTGCTTTGAGTTGGGGGGGAAAAAAACACAATTAAGTTATTTCAGGCTACACTGAACACTACATTGCCATTCCAGACAGAAAGGCAATTTTGTTTAACCAGAACTCTCCCACCTTTTTCAGTCTATCCAACTAAAGTATTAGAATTACTTCCTTGCTATATTTGCACTTCTGTGTTAGCCTTTCCTAGTCCTGTAGTAGCACCTGATGGAGGAGAAGAATTGCACAAGTAGTGGTCCTCTTCCAAAAACATGTACCAGTGGATACATTGCTGGGCTATTCTGACCTTCTGCAGGTTTAAATAAGGAATAACCCCACAGAGCTTACCAGATTATATGCCAAATACAATCAATATGCAATATATGGTTTAAAAAGTGACACCCAGTGTGTTGCAATAAGTACACAGCATCCTGGTCAATTTTAAAACCATCTCTTCTGTTAGAGCCAGTACACATGAAAATAGGGTGACCTGCGTGTGATCACATCTAATGGTTTCACTAAACGCATGCTATTTTTAACTTGTTTTCTTCTTGATTCCTCTTCTAAACAGTGCATGTTGTTCTGCTGCTCTGAATCCTCCAAATGACTTTGAGGCTGTAATGTCTTGATGATAGGAATTTGCTGAGCTGGATTTAAATTTACCTTGTGCCACACCATTTAAGCTACAACAGACACTGACAGCCCATGGTCGTGGAGAGAAAATGGGAATGGTTCAAAATCATTTCTCTCATAAAGAGACACTATGAGGGAAAAAAACTCACTAAGACGAAATGCTACATTCAGAGCAATTTAAATTAAATATGGTGTTGATGTGCTGGCTGTGGATAAGGAAAAATGCAGAATATTTTTGTAGCAACATTTATTATCCTGAAATGAAGATGAAAGGTGCAATAACACACCAGTATGATGGCTGCATGAAAGATACTGTCTCCTTGATGCGATGGTTTTCTTCTCCAGCACCTGGTAGATGCAGGTGTGTAGCAGTTTTTCCCTTTAATACAGACAACTGGGCTTGACTCTGGCAGAAGTAAGGGATGCGAAGGCCTAATGTTAAGCCAAAAAAAATTAAGAGTTTAAACATAATCTTTGCTGGTAAAGTGCTCACTTTTCTCCTGCTTTCAAAAAGGGGATTCATCAGACACAAGTGCAATTTTTTAGAAATGTATAAAAGTGAAGATTTTTATTATAACATCCTCTATTTGCTGCAAATCACCTCTTATGAAAAAGAGCCGCTAATTACATTTGCTTTCCTGACAGCAACTTCACTCTGCAACATGAAAAACATATTGCACATTTTCCACTTTGGCAAATATGCTGCTTTTTTTGAACAGAGCATTTGGGAAAATTGGGAATGAGAGTATTTCCCCCCTCCCCGCACTGTTTTCGGGTCCTCCCAGCATCAATATCTCAGGATGCAGAGACAGGAGCACGCTGTGAGCTGGCTTAGCACTTTATTGCCTTTCAAACTCTAGCTGGGCTGCCTTAAATTATGTCAAAAACACAAGTTCCCACAGACAAAATATATAACTAAGGTTTATGGGGCTGCACAGAACTTCCACCTATGTCCCTTACTATCTGCACCTTTCCTGAAGAAGGTAGGATGGATGCAGTGGCTGGTTCAAAGCTCCCTGTGGATTCATCCCTTTGTCAAAGAGAGACTCAGCTGACCCTGGGAGAGTACCTGCAGCAGGGTGTTAGTCCTGCTGAGATGTGCCAAGCAGTCATCATGGAGCTGTGGGTCAGCTTGGATATGTGCCCACATACACCTGAACTTTTGCTTTTAATAGAAAAAAGTCATATTGTGACTACTCTGACGCTTGGGTTTTATTTTAAGTGCGTGGTAACAAGAGCCCATCTGAAGTTCAAGGCATAAGAATTTATAGCAGTGCATTAAAACCTATACGTTAAAGCACTCAGAGGAGAACTGCCCTTACTGAAGGACTCTCAGCTCTGTAATACCTCCTTGCAGGGAAGATTTCACCAGCTCAGTAACATCACCGTCACAGTACCTGCCTCCCACTTCCTCACTGGTGTAAAAACCTGTGTGCCTTGCTGTGCACTGTTCAGCTATCCCTCAAATATCACTTCATCCTCCTACACCAGACCACTTCCCCCTCAAATGGCAGTATTTGGGAATTGCCCAAATGATGGTTCTGAGACTCTCCCTGGCCCCAGCTGTCCCATGGAAATGGAAAAAGTTGAGGAGAATACAAGAGGGATTTGGAGTGCCTTGGTGAAATGCTATTAGCTGTATTCCTAGATGCTCTGTGGCTTTACTATGTGTATTCGTTGTTCACGTTCAACATCAGCTTATTATAGAGAAACTGGATGTCTTGAGGGCTAAATTTGGAATTGCTGAAGCAAGAAAATTCTAAAATTGCAATTGCAGCCTACTGAAACATTGAATTTGCTCTCTAATTAAAATTTCTCATATAAACTCGAACTACTAGAGCACTTTCCCTCTCTCTGCCTAATGTTTATACATTCAGTCTCTGTGGAAGATGAAGACAGTTTTCCTTTTGGAGACCACCCCCATTTTAATTGTAGCATGTTCTTTCTCAGCTTTAGTCTGTGTCACCAAAATGGTTTGAGTGTTTCCGTCTCCAAGTGATATAAATTTTCTGTAGTGCATGGGATTAAGGAGTTTATATATATTGAGTTTATATATACTAAGGAATTTTTACAATATGTGTGTATGTGTTATATGAGTTTATATATATTTGCATTTATAGCTATATGCACACACACACACACACACATATATATATATGCAATGTTCATATTCCTTATAACTAATATGAAAACCACACCTGGGTAATAGAAAAGCAACCTTTACAATCTGTCTTTTTTTTTTTTTCTGGTCCAGAAAGAGATTCGTAAATGTTATGAATTCAATTAATTCACTCCTCTGCACAGCTGCAGCTCCTTTGCAACAGAAAAAATAGATGTTTCTCCAATAGTGATGCCACAATGGTGATTCACATCTATTTATATTCCATCCTGTCTTCTGTCACCGATGTCAGACTTTAGCTTGCCCTTCCCCCTCCCCTTTTAGTTTCTCCGGTGCTGATTATTGCCATTACAAATGGCAATGTCAGGCTCTGTGCAGGACGATAGCAGGCAGAATTAAAGGGCTTAATAAACTGCCCATGCCATTAAGGGCTTCCTTTGCTGTGGTGGGAAGCAAAGACTCCAGTAGATCAATTAAAACATTCCTGTTGCAGAAAAAATGTAAGAAGGATATGTTAAGTGAGGGAAGGAAATGTATGAGGGGATTATATGACTTCAGGTTTTGGTCTGGAAGAGTAAAATGAAATATTCAAATCATTTTGCAGACATCTACAGCTGTCGATTAGGGATGTGCACCAAGGCCATCCGGTGTGCTTCTGGCTGAAGCATCAAAATAAATTAGGCATCATTTCTAAATATATGATCTTTCAACAGTAATGCATACCCATGGAAAAAAATAAAAATAATTATGATTTTGAAATAAGAACTGTAGAAAGACTTTAAGGGCATTGTTCAATTTAGAGTAGTGAATCCTATGGCTATTATTTGAGCTGCTCTGGCATTAAAGCTGCCCTAAATGAAGAAAGCTTTTAGACTAAGCTAGTCCTGCCACCAGTCATCCTTCCCAAAAATTTCCAGAGAGTGGTATATTATAGCTAGGCTTGCAACATTAATTTTAACATTTCAGTTCTGCATGCAGAAATACCTTACCATAGTATCACAGACTGATTCTGGTTGAAAGAGACTTTTCAGATCATCTCATTCCAGTCTTCCTGCTATGGGCAGGACACCTTCCACTAAACCATGCTGCTCAGAGCCCCATCCAACCTGGCCTTTAACGCTCCCAGGGATGGGACATGCCCAGCCTGTGGCAGGGCCTCACCATCCTCACATCACTCATTTAATGTATTTCATACATCCCTTGTGGTGGCTGCTAGTATTCTGTGAGCTGCAAGCTTTGGGAGATGAAGAGAGTCTTGCTGTCAGTTTATTTATCTGTCATCAAATGGCAAAATGACAGTTATGGAAGTGTTCCGGGAGGTAACACGGAGAAACACTTGTCTCTAGCAACCTCTGCTGAACTCTGACTGCCCAGGAGATGCCCTCAGTGAGAAATTCTATGTGGTTCCTGACCCACGACAAGGGATGATAGCTGATTCTGATCCTGATCACAGTCTGGGCAGGAGCATAAGCATTGCTGACACATCCCATGTCCACTATGGGGCCTAGAAAAGTTTGTGTAGATAGTCTGTGACATCATTCTCTGGCCACCTTAGGGCTAGAAAATCTCCACTGCCCAGATTTCCCAACAAAGCAGAGGAGTTCTGCTTAAGCCAACCTCAATTTACTAAAGCTTACGCTGGGCTTGTAAGAACAAAATTGCCCTTTTATGAGAGATAAGTGAGTAGAAAACACCAGTGTGATTGTTTTCATAAATAATGAAAGTAAAATCTCCACCACACACTCAGCAGTTAACTGTTTTTATCTGAAAGAGTGGAATATTCGTCGCTGTAGGAGACCTATACAGTCTGTCACAGACAACAAATAAAAATGCAGCCAGCACACACAGGAGGTAATGCAGAGGAAACAGAGAAAACAGAACTAGTTATTTTTTACTGCCATTAATATTACAGGAGAAACTGTGACAAAGGGAGCAACTTCAGGATTCAGAGTAGTGTTCTCTTTAATGCCAGTAAAATACTACCTAACGAGACAGGTAGTATCAAGAATAACACAAAATGAAGGCAAGAACAGAGATCTCATTAAGAAAACCACAGCACCAATTATATTTAAAAAACCATTGTGATAGTCTCAATAAAATCTTGATTTAATAGAAATAACAGATATTCCTTTACTTCAGTTTTTTTTGTTGTACAAAAGCATAAACATTTCCAAGAAGAAGAGATGTTTTGCGAAGCATGACAAGCTGCTGAGCACTTATTTCTCAGCTTGGATCCCCAAAACAGACTGATTTATTTCATGTTGCTGATTGGGATGATAACTTGCAGTATCAAAGAGGCTTTGTGAAATTTTTGACTGTAAAGAATAAAAGAAGAACATGATTTCCCATCATTTCTGAGTTCTGATAAAGAGGTTGCTCAAAAATTCAGATGTTAATTTAAATAAATGGCATCAAAACCACCTGCATATGTTTACTTTCTGTGAACGTGAAGAGACGAAAAACATAAGTAGGATAATGTCATCTGAACATATTTGAAAAGGCCCAGATGTCCCTGGAACTGCTACCAAGTGGAGTCTGATAAACATTTTAGCCAGAAAAATTAACACTTAAACGGCGTCACCTTTCCTGCTTTATGTACTTTCCATTACGCAATTCAACAACTTCTTGCTGAAATGGCCAAACTAAAGCAGAATCCACAATGCAATGGGTTCTGTGGTGGTGTAAGCATCTCCTAAAAAGAGCTGGGACACCACTAGAAGCTGTGTATTTCTCCGAAATCAATGAAAACTGGTAGATGAACATATTTAGCTATCTTTCTATCTACCATAAAACAGATTTGGGTAAGAGTATCATCTGATATTCCTTTCTTTCCTGCTACCTTTCCTGAGAGGTTATACTCCCAATGTATTTTTTCCCCAAAATACTTGTGATAATAAATAATTAATATCACTAGACTACAAGAAAAATGTAGTATTCCATCCGATAATCACAATTACATAACTCAAGCATTAGTTTGGCTGTAAAGAGCAAATATTCACAGTAGATTTGTTCATGAATGATCTATTGATTAAAGAATCATGATAGTCACCTGTGAATATTAATTCATAGGCTATCTGTGAACATACAGACAAGACTAATTAAAGATGCTTATCTCTTGGATGACTTGCTCATCTCTCGCAATTCCTATTCTTACTGTCAAACAAGAGTTTTACAGAAAACTTGCTAATTTCAGACCACTCCACCATAAAAGTTATCAACTGATGATGTACTGTGCATGAAAACCACAACATATCACAAATGCAGCACTTTTAAAATAAGAGAAAAAAACAAATGCTTCTGAATTAAGTAGTTCCTCCCCCAGGCTCTCATTTCTGAAATGAATTAGCATTTATTAGCATGGCCACTCAATTGGATCAGGAAACTGATCTGGATTAAAATGAACCAGACAAGACAAACAAACTTTCAGCATGGATTTTAAGGATTATCTTCATTTCTCCTGGGGCCTGGCATCCCACTTCAATCTCCTGAAAAGCACCATGCCATCAACTTGAAAGGAAGAAAGCTTCTAATTTTGATTCTGAAATAAAACAAAACTTCCTAAATATATTCTTGCAGAGGAGAGCTATTATTTTTCAGCCAAAATATGCTTAGATTTCAGTAGCTGATGTTTTTCTTCCATAGCTGTGTAAACCTGAAATTCCAACACAGTCCAATTTACTAAGGATATGCCCAACATGGGGGAATTCCCTGGAGAGATGAGCTCTACCTACATCATCTCAGCTTGGCTCTAGTAGAGAGTACCAGCCAGAGAGGAGGATTATAGCTCAACCTCTATGTATCCTTCACGGCTTCTCGCTGTGCAAATTCCTCAAGGAATCAGTCAGGTAAACCCAATTTACAACAGCTCCAAGATAGTCCATAATTATCACAGAAGCCATCCTAGACTCCAGAAACTCCTGATATGAGAAAATCTAAGAGATGGAAATCAGACACCTTTTCCTTTTTACTCACACAGAGATTAATTATTCCTATGCAATTATTCTAAATTCTGAAGTAATGATCCTGTAAATGGGAAACACTAAAGTGAAAATAAACTGTAACTATGTTTTTGTTTAGAATCCTGATTTCTAACAAGTCTATAAATAACATCAAAGATATCAATAAAGACGGAGCACTAATTTCTAAGTAACAAACCATTTCTATGTAGCATTAATTTCTGTGAATGTCTTCATACAGAGATTTGAGGATAGCTTCTCTTTTCTAATTTTTTCTCCTATGTGGAATCTAGATTTAATATCCTTTAAAATATAAATAAAAATGAGGTCATAAAAGACACTGAAATGAATAAGAGAAAGAAAAAAACAGATAAGGAGAGGATTCTGGGTGATGACCATGTTCATAATTTCCAAATGTCATGAAGTTGGACTTGATACTAACAACCCCTAAAAAAAAGAAACCCCACAACAAATTCAGTAGTTTGTATTTGAAAATTCCTGTCAGAGAAGGCAGGTAATGAAAATGAAGCTCAGCACAATCATGGAGGAATGTGCTTGTTGTTCTCTTGGTGCCTTCTTTTCTAATTTATGACCATTTCAAACGACCCTGAGGCACAAACCCTTCAGCATTTCTCCTTCAGGTCTTTCTATAATTAACTAAAGTTCTCCAATGAGAAATGCTCATTTTTGCACAGTTAATTTTGGCAAAATTCAGTTTCTTAGCCATAAATATATTCAGCTACACTATCTAGAGTATTCTACCCACTAAGTTTTGCATGGCCTATATGCAGTTCTGAGGACATTCCTTAGAGACATTGCTACAAACCACATTCAGTTTCTGCATTTGATTTTAGATCCAAGTGAAAGAAAATTCTTATTTTACTATCGAACTAGATTCCCACAAATGATATGCCAGTGTCTTTTCTAAATCAACACTTCAACAGACTTTAAAAAAAGGAACTCCCTCGCAGCATCACCAATCCACCTTTTCTCGTTTTCCGTTTGACCCAAGGTGGCAACAAGAGGGAATGTATAGGGATTATTTTGCAGTTTCCACTCAGTTCCCAACCAGATCTTACTCCCTCTCCATTATGGAAAGGTAAAACTCCTATTCATAAGAGAATTGGTTCCCTAGAATACAGGTTTAACTGCAAGGTTAAAACACTAATATGAATATCCCAATTTTTCTGCAGTTTTAAGTTATATGGGATATGAATTCCCCAGTGTTATCTCAAGCCACAAAAATAGTAGAGCTTGGTGAGGAGGGAGATGGGGTTTGTTTGGGATATTTTATGTTTGCTTTAGGGATTTTTTTTTGTAGGTTTTATTTTTTGTTTGATTTTTTTGTTTTTGTTTTTTTACTTTGGAAAACATTCTCTGTGTGTGAAATGTGGTGATTGGTGACTTGAACGATATTGTTTTAATCCAGGTAATGTAAAAAAGGTATACATTCTTCATCAAATCAATGATAATTCATTTAACTCTGCTAAAATATTTGCCCAGTTTACATACATTGGAGTGATACATTATAGTGTGATATGCTATATAAGGAAATATTTCCCATCTCTCTTCTAAATTAATTGCTCAAATTTAATAGTTTTCTATTAAGCAAAACAGGATTTAATTTCTCACCTTTTAAATATCATCCTGCAGTTTATATTTCTGCTCCTCACCAAATGTAATTAATATTAATATTTTAAATTGCTTGCAACATAGAAGACCCCTGTGTCTTTAATCATACTCACTTCTGGATCTGTTTAAAATGCTTTTCTTTCTTTCAGTCACAGGACATGACTGAAATTTTAATGCTGTCTGCAAAATGGTTGTGTGTCACTGCTTTATCACTTGTAATGACATTCTGCTCTCATATATCCCATTTGGCTTAGTTTTCTGTTGCTATGAACAGAAAAGGTGTCTCTCTACATCCATAACAGCATAATAAATAAAAAAAAAAAAATCCATTCAGAAATTGGAAAATGTTAATAACGAAGGTTTCGAGAGGAGAAACAAAGCATAGGCGCTAACCAGTTCTCTCACCCTGAAGATGTCTGTTTGGTTCAGGATTGAGGCACACTGCTGAAGGAATTGATCAGTCTGTACTAATTTTTATAAAGTCATATAAAGTACATTTTATTAGCCTGGCTTCTTTCACAAAGACTATATAAACCAGTGAATTTTACTGTTCCAATATACTGAAAGAGCACTAGCTCCTATCAAAGACCTTTGCTTCTGGGTCTTTATAGAAGCTTATGATAAAACAAGCCTTACCATGGAATATTTTGCTAAATATCTGCTTCTTTGTGAGCAGAATGAATTGCTGGCTCTGCATTAGGAATTCCTCAGAGCACCATGCTGAGTAAGATCATACTTTAGGCAGGTTTATCCATTGCCAGTCAATGGGTGAAAGCAGCTCTATAGACATCACTCCCTCTGATTCGATGCCAATCACAGTCCTTGTATTAAAAGGGGATTTTTAAAATGAACATGTCTTTTGTCTACAGCTGAATTAAATAGATGGCTTGTGTTTTGTCATTAGAGACTGTGGAAGAGGCAAGGCCCAGCACTCCATAGTCCTCCTGGGTAGACACATGTTATAGCAAGAGATTATTCAATGAGTCCAAATTAATTTCTCCACCCCAGGAGTTTGGGAATTGCCCTGCTGTCTTTCCTTTCAGGGTATGTTTTAAGACATCTGGCAGCAGAGCCAGACAGGACATCGATCCAGTACATTTGGGGAAACTGCAGCAGGGGCACTGAGAGAAAGATGTCCTTGTCTTTGCCTGATAGAGCATCATAGAATCATTATGGTTGGAAAAGACCTCTAGAATCAAGTCCAACCATTAGCCCAGCACTGCCAAGTCCATCACTAAACCATGTCCCTGAGCACATCTACACAGATCCAGCACATCAGTGAGGACTGTCTTCATTCCAGGCTGGTGTTCTGAAAGACAGACAAATCAATCTAAACCTGCTTTTTTAGATGCTTTTTATTTCTGTTGGATTCAATTATGAGATCCAGCTCCATTAGATCATACAGCAACAACTCCTATTTGCTTTTACAGTCAAGGGCATTTTTTAACTTCCAAAATATGGAAAGGCAAATCTCCCAATAATATTTGCTCTCTACTAATTTCTTGTGCAGTTTTCAGTGCTGGGGTTATGCTTGTCATTAGTTTTTTTCCTTTCAAGAAACTAATGAAATTATAGAGACTTCAAATCTCACCAAGTACCAACTAAAACTGCACTTTCCATGTCCAATTGAAAAAAATGAAGTGGTACCAGTGAGTCAACCTCAAAGCAAACCGGTTTTAAACTATTTTGTATGGGAAGAAATTGCAGCAATAACTATACAATTGTTCAATTAACAGCATAATAATTAATAGTGCCATTGATCCACTAATAAAAAGATTGATACAGTTTTCTATAGTTCCAACAGAATGTGCAATTTTTATTGGGAACTCTTGCCTTGTTCTAAGCTAATTATTTCTGTCTTGAGACTCTCCCATTAGTCTCTTTCTGGCACTCCATTTCAGTCAATTATGATGTCTGCAGCAAAAATAGGCTGCCAAAAATGACAATTGGAAAAATCTACCTCTTTTAAAGAAAATGACTCAGCAAATTCTGCTCTTTCGGGTATTAAAAAACCCCATTTTTTCAGAAACCACTTCTGCACAGTAACTTTAAACTGCCTGACAGTAATTTTTTACAACCTTGGTGTTTTTGAATGGCCCAAAGAATGACATTTTGTGTGACACAGCTGAACATTTTTGCACGTGATTATGGGAACTTTGTCTTATTCATCTTTTTAATTTTGATATGAGAATCAAAAAATACCAGTCAGTGCCAAAAGTAACATTCTCCTGTAGGACATCCATGCCTTGGCTTTCCACATCACGTGCAGGTGATTGCCTTGACTGAATACCAAGTTCCACAGTTTCTTAACAAAAAAGGATTAGAATATAGAATGCACAATATAGAATAAAGAATATAGAATCCATTTTATATATTATATATATTCTATATTTGATGGGAAACAGTGAGCATGGCCAAGTTTCATTTCTTCTGGCCAGCAAGACATTTAAGCAAAGGGAAATACCACTGACGACACTAAGGTGATGAGTAAGATACAGTTCATTGCCTGGTCCAGAAAATAAAAGTCAGCTTATTCTGGGAGTTTACTCAAGTAAGAGCTTATATTCATATAACAGATATAAGATATAAGGCACATTTTAAGCTTTTCATCAGGGCCATTCAGGTCTACCTTGTGCCCTCTGGAATTTAAACTGCTCAGGAAACTTTCTGTAATGCGTAAAACCCTTGAGACACTGTATAAAAATGTTCAGTTATTTAACAATTCCTTGAAAAGAATAGCAGTCACCTGCATTATACAGCTTGTCTGCCATTTGATAGATTACATGCTACAATGAAATATATACTTGTCCATGTAATTTTGAAACTTGAACAATGATTATGATATGCAGTGCATTTTAAATTCTCTTCCATTATGTTTCATGTGCTGTACAGATTTCAGTTGGCATTTGCAAGGCAGCCTGAAAATTACGGCAATTATTGAAAATTATTGTGATATAAAAGCAATGCTTCCCCCTCCTCCTATCAATTTTCTTTGTATTGGTATATAAAACAGACTGCTGCTTCAGCACCTAGGAAGAAAAACTATATTTTTCCTTCTTAACTATGCAGAGAGAATTAATTCTACTCTAGTTTTAGAGTTTGGATAGCAGATATGCTTTTTTTAGGATTATGTTTTTTACTATATAGTCATTTACTAGACTCAAACTAGAATTATATCTCTCTGCATATATATGTGCCCTCACATATATTTTCATGAGTATAACAATCAATTCTTCATTGTTCTTTAAAAACATAATCTATTTTTCATTTCATTCCTGCTGCTTTGGTCCAGATTGAGGTGATTTTAACAAGAACTTCTTTGACCATTCCTTCTTATTACTTAATTGATCTTAATGGCAAGGACCTGTCCTATTAACTCATCTAACCATGGTCAGTTTTACATTCATGAACAGTTTCTTCAGACCCTGTGGGTAGGTTCATATATTTGAAGTCAAACATTCATGAGCTGGTAAGAACAAGGTCTTATTTTGCCTGGGCTTTCTTAAATAAAGAGCACTAAGACTTCACTGTATTCCTTTAAGGGGAGAAACAGTTCAAAAGTGTTTGAAAAAGAGAATTACTGTCTTTCATAGCATATATAAACAACAGTAATAATTTTTGTTGTGTATGCTTAACTATAAAGCATAATCTGTAATGTAAATGTCTATAATATAGCATAACAAACTTGTACTTTATGTTTTCCTCTGAGTTTAATTGAATCTGACATTGGAAATGGCAGGAATTTTAATTACTAAAAATAACATCTGTATTATGACCTAACATGCTAGTTAAAGAGGATGTTGTTTGATTATAATTCAATTCTACATGTTTCTTTCCTTTTTCATGCTTAGAAAAGCAAATACATCCACTGTCTTTACTGTGATAAGAAGGCATCTCATGTTAGTTGCTGAAAAAAACAAATCAGAAAAAAATCTACGTAGGAAAACTATGTTAAAATCAAACAAAAAAAAAAAAAGAAAGAATTCCTGCTTAACACCTTACTTTGGCTCCCTTTTCTATTCATTGTAACAGCTACCCCGAAAATATATGTAGGAAAGTTCTGTCATTGTCCTGGTTTGATGGACA